>CM047514.1:32081472-32327689 GCA_026122265.1 Ammodytes dubius | reverse complement strand
AAATAAAAAGTATTTTTTAGTAGATGTTAAGTAAATATATGCCCTTATCACGAAGGCTAAATGTCATGCATGATCACGTTAAAAACTGCAAACGCGATTGTCATTATATTTCATTTAAAAAAAAGAAGTTAAATCAATATTCCGAGCGGTGACATCCTGTAGCCTAGTTATTTGACCAGCTTTATTTGCTGATCTCGTCCGCCAATAACTCCTAACCCTAAATGTGACGGTAAAGTGTTAAAGTTGCACGGTTGTCAGCTGGTTCTCCAGATTACGGGTGCGCGCTCCCAATTCCAGCAAGACTCCTGTGATTTCAGTCCAACATTGGAAGATTGTCTGCGACAGACTTTGCATGAAGTCGTGTAGCATAAGCCCAGCATTATGTGTCCAAAGATTTTTCAGAACAAATTATGGACACATATTTTTAAATGTATTTTATGAATACAAAAAAACGTGTCAAAGGCAATACTATTTTATTTTTTTTTTTTAAGAAGAAACTATCATAAATTAGACAATTAACAACATATGAACTAAATCTTCTCTTAAAGCCTACAAAATAGTGCTATGAATGATTAAGGCAAGTTTAATTGATATGAGTGCTTCAGAAGTTGACATTTTTGGTATAGAAGTATTGAAAAAAGCTATTGAGATAACCGGGAAAGTGTTTTCCCTGAAAAGGTTATTACAGAAGGATTTGTTCATACGTTAATAGTTTTGATTTATAAAATGGAAAAAGTAAGCTCTATGGACATTTTGGACACATGTTGTAAAAAATCAAATCATGAATTTAACTTTGGCTAGTTTTAAAAAATAATAATAACTAGAACTGCAAGCAGTTGTGAACGGGGGCCAAGCCCTTTTGGAGCAATTTAAGGAAAAAGTAGAACCAACCTGAGAACCATATGACAAACACATGTGTGAAGTTTGGTGTTAATAGGATGAATCGTTATGGATTTAGGAGCAGTTTGGTACAAGGTAGCTATGTGCAAATCTTTAAAGCGCTACCGCTTGGTCTTCTGATGGTCGTAGAAAAGTTCCTTACACAACTTCTGCTCGTGGGAGTCGGTAGAGCATAATGCTTTTGGTTTCGTCCAAATCGGGCAAAAACTGTAGGAGGAGTGTGTTTTGGTGACTGTCACAGTTTTTGCGATGTAGCGAAAAAAAATCCCATACGCAAATGGGCGTGGCCTATCTCAAAAGATGCAGCTGACTTTTGGGCATCTGTGGACATAAAGGCTGTGTCTTGATTCAGGGGTTGCGGTCTACGAAGGCTGCATTTGAAGACCGATTGCGTCATAGCGGCGCGCAAAGGCTGTCCCATTTGCAAGGCTCCTCATATGCAGCCGAGAAATGCAGCCTTCGTTTCACGGTTTTGAAGGCTGCATCAGATGTATCCTTCGTGGCCCAACATATCCCATGATTCATTGCGTTTTTTTCAGAGATTGCATAAAATAAAATAAAAAATAACAAAACAGCAACGTGTTGCTCCATCTTCTTAACTTTTATCTTCCTTTCTTTTTTTCTTGTACTTTTTTTTCTTTTCGTCTGGTAGGCAACTTCTTTTTCTTTTTTCCTCCATTGACAGGGCTGTCTCCGTTGGCAGCAATCAGGGTTGCTAGGCAGCACAGGAGCGGCGAGTCGTCACGCAAGGTAACGGCTTGTCACGTAAACCGGAAATGCTCGTAAATGGAGACCTACAAGGCTCGTTGGCCTTAAAACCGGCCTTAAAATCGGCCTTCATAGGCTATAGCCTTCATAGACCGCGAGACTGCGTCCTACCAAGGGTGCAATACCTGAATTAAGACACAGCCACTGTGTTTGACTGAGGGATGTTCGGTGTGGAAGTTATAGCCCCAAAGGCGTTTTCTTTGCTTTTTGTGGTGTTGGCGCCCCCTATGGATGACATTCGCAAAACTACATTCGATAGAAAGATGCACCTCAATGTACCAAACAAGTGGATGTCAAGTTTTTGAATGTGCGATGTTCGGTTGGGGAGTTATAGCAAAATCAAATTGGCAACCTCTCCATTGTAAAAACACTTTTTTGAATTTTCCCACCTAAAGACTTAGAAAATGGCGAAAACAGGCAAAAAAAATTGAAAAACTCTTTTTTTCAGGCCCTTCTCGGTCTTGGCCCCCTAATAATGCAAATGTACAGTATTAGTAAGATATTTGCATATTTATTCAAACATTTCTGAAAAAATTGTAATACAGAAAAGAATTGTTTAAATGTAAGCAATCAACTAGCAAAGTTTCATGATATCTATGTTAAAATGTTTTCTATTCACGTTCAGTCCTCCATTACAGTAGCCTATACTTTTAAGAGGGGATAACCACTAAAAAGCCACCAATATAAAAAGTCTATCACATTAAATTCTCTTCTAGTGATGTATAGGACATATAAAAACACAACTTGAATTTGCCCACCCAGATTGTACTTAAATCAATTAAGAACTGTCCAACACAATTTTAAAACCTGGAAGGATAGTGGTGAACCCTCATCTATAAGTAAGAAATGAGGTCCGAAGAAATCTTGAATCTTCGTCGTCGGGTCATAAACAGAACTACAGGCTATGTTTAAAGGTTCAATAAGTGGAATGGTCAGTTTAGCTAACTTCCTGTCAGTGACTGCAGTTAGCAGTCCCCTCCCTCGTCACCACATTAATGCACTGCGGTCTTCACGCAGCGAGTAATCTATCATCATCTCAGATCCAACAAGTGTGATAAAACATGATAAAAACCATCAAAACAGACATTGGGAAGAATTTTTACCTGCTCCGCCATAGTATGCGCATACACATTCACCCATCTGTCGCTCTGCAGGGGCACCGGCAGTGAGACGGGTGCCGGTCTGTAGCGTTCTCTCTTCTAATTGGTTATCAGTAGTGGGATCCCCGAAAAGTTTATTTGCCGATTACATGCAGAGCAAATGACTGCGAGATAGGCTTTATGAAACGTGCACACTATATTAGTGATCACTGTATGAATAAAGAGTGATTTAACACTTATATTAACATAAATAAATCGCTTACTTCACCTTTAATAGTGATAGTACAAACCTTTTCTACATGCACAATGGAAGAGGATTCGTGGGAGAAAACTCCTTTTCAGTGGGGCTTATCAGGAAGGTCATTATGATCAGGTTCAGTTAGTTGGTCAGGTAAATGGGTAAATGTTTTTGCCATAATCAAAGCCAAAGGTGGTCCAATGTAATATTAGAGTGTGTGACTTTTTGGCCAGTTAGTGTAGTATAAGCGTTTTTGTATGTTGAAAGAACAAGATCAAGACAACCCTTATTAAATGTCATGCACAATACAACACAAAAGGGGGAAAAAATACAGATTCACAGTATAGTGGTGCCTTTATCCTTTCTCATCTTAACCGCCATTGTGGTCATGAGTGAACTTTCCTTTGAATGTGCACTCAGGTAAGCCTATCAAAAGCAAAAACTTATACAAAATAGATCCATTAAAAGTATAATAAAACGCACAAAAAGAAATTCTCCAGAAATACCTTGAGTTTGGACGTATGGATGGATTACCTTGCCTGAGATTTTTTTTTTTTTTTACTTTCATACCGTATTCCAACATACAAATGAAAATTATACATGGTTTATTTTTTTTTTGTGGCTTGCGAAAGTATTCAGCCCCCGAGTCAATACTTTGTAGAACCACATATGGCTGCAATTACAGCTGCAGGTCTTTTGGGATAACACACATGTTTTTCTAAGCGGCACAATGGAGGAGATCATCATGATCTGGGCTGCTTTTTCCTTCAATGGAACAATGGAGCTTTAGGTTGTGCAGGGGTACCAGCATGGGCTGTGTTTTATGCTTCAAACATCATTTTTATTTTATTTTTACAACCCTTTAATTCAAAAAATGACAATGAATCAATTAATGAGGAAAAGGTAAAGCAGTAAAAGTTAATACTTATGTAAATATGGTGTAACGTTTCTAAAATGTCCAACAAAACTTGTTTTCTATAAACAATATAATAGCACGTGAGTGAAGGTTCCTGGTGGATTACGTCGTAACATGTATTTTCAAACGCTATTGCAGGTAAGCAGTAAAGTTGTAATATACTGTTAAGAACTCGTTTTGGTGTCTGACAAATCTTCCAACTCACAGATCTTTTACTCAAACTGGATATATTTCATGCCTCAATGGTAAAACACCTTCACAACAAAGGGATAGGCTTGAGCACAGGATAATGGGATATAAATAATAGTTGCTTTTGTAAAAAAAAATCTATACATGCCAATATAGGGGAGAACGGGGTAATTTGTCACACGGGTAGGTTGTCACAATCCTTATATCTTGGAACCAGAAGGCGCTGTCTGTTAAATTTTGGTATGTAAATATCCACAACTGGGATCAGAGGTCACCTACATAGTCTTCATTGGAGTTAGACTGCTGCATTTGAGGTGAGAGGACTGTTAGTGTTTTTCATGTCAAATTGAAAATATTTAGCTCCCCAGTATTTTTCTTCTAGGCTTTTACAAAATGGGTTTATAACAAAACACTTGTTACCCTAAACAAGTGTGAAGGGTAAGCTATAGTTTATATTGTTTTTAGCAAGCTAATTAGTTGTCAGATGGTTGTTGGCCTTGATGCTAGCAATAAATTCCAGTTGGGGTTGGTCGTCATACATTTTGGGGGGTTAGTTGTCACATGATATCCAAAGGGTGCAGAAAGGAAAGGAACCCAATAACAAAAGAAAATGTCAAGCTGTGTCCTCACTGACACCCCAGAGAAGGAGAGAATTGAGCAGGAAAGGCAGCTATCATGCAAAAGAGAAAAAGGGCAACAAAATCAAAATGACCCAGTGCATCCCAAACTAGACCAGTTGCCAAGGCTACTGCACCCCAGTGCACTCCACCCCAGCTGGGGAAAAAGAAACAGAAGAGAAAGAGACAGGAGGAGGAATCTTCATCAGATGAAGAGGATAGTTTGTGTTTGGTTTGTATGGAAACGTTCTCCAGCACCCGTTCAGGGGAGGTAAGGGAGAAGTGTTGTTGTGCAACCAGTGGGCACACAATCTCTGCTTAGTTAGAGAGAGCAGACCCTACATTTGCCATCACTGTAACTCAGATAGTGAATCTGTGTATCCTAGTTGAGTAGGCTATTATTGTTAGACCTATTTGTTTTGTTCTTTATGTTGTTACATACAGTAGGTTGGTCTTAATATGGATTTCCTTTTTGTTAATTCCTTGCTCATTTTGTGTTAAGATGCATAAAGGTATGTAGGCCTATTTTTCAACTTGACAATGAAATTAAACTTTCAAATGTAGTTCTGCTTTCTTGCCTTCTTTTTAAGATTTTTCCCATAAAGACAACATTGTGACAAACAACCCCATAGTGTGTGACAACCGACCCCTTGATGGGGTTGGTTGTCACAATGTGTTAGAGTGTCTTTGATGGTAAATTTCTTCTTTAAGTTTAAGTTAGAAAAGGTGAGGGGTTCACATTTCAAGCCAACACCTTAAGCTTCAATTTAATGTCGGAATGACTATTGAAAGATGATTAGGTGATGAGCAATTCTCACTAGAGTAAAAAGTGTGCCTACTTACCCCGGTCTCCCTTACTTGCTAAATACAACGGAGTATTGTACAAAAAATGTACAAGAATTAAAATCATAGCTTAATATAACGATAATAAACTCGTAATGTTATGGGATAAAAGCTGTACTTCAGTATAGGTTTCACAAACAAGGAAATACTTAATCTTTTGGCCCATCAGTAGGCTGCCATATGTATACATAAATCAGCGCTTTGAAAAGAGCATGCAAGAAACTATGTCTGTTCAGAAGAAAGAATCACACAGACTTGGAAGAAGATGTTTATTCTTTTAAAATAACAACTCTAATTTTCATAAATCTTTTTTTCCTTTCTAAACGTGGCCCTAATACTCCATCGTAGCTAAGCCTATACGCGTGCATCTTGTCCAATTAGATTTTTTTTTCTGTAATTTAATTAAAAAAGTGAAACTTTAAAATACTCTCGATTAATTACACAGAGGAATATGTCAGCCCTTTTTTCTGTTTAATTTCGGTGAGTATGGCTTACGGCTCATGAAAATAAGAAATCCAGCATCTGAAAATACCAGAATCTTGAGGAAAAAGTTCAATAGGTATTGTCAATTATTTAAAAAGTGAACACCTGCAAAGGTTTCGTGAGCCTTTCATCACTCAGTCTGGTTCAGCACACACCAGAAGCATCTTAGGCTAAGGAGAAAAAAGCATCAAAGCAACCTGGGTTTCCACAACACCTCAGGCTGATCGCCTTGCCACACCGCAATAATGCAATAATTCATGCAAAATAAGATCCCTGACCAAGTATTGAGTTAATTAATGAACACACGTTTAAGAAGGTCAACATTTGTGTATTATAAATCCTTTTTTTATTGGTTTTATATAATATTTGAATATTTTGAGAAGCGAAAAAAGGCCTCACATCTTTCACTTTATATGAAAGTTTTACTTTTTGAATTAAATGACCAGAATTATTTTTTACTTTTCCACAATCTTCAATTTTTTTAAAATGCATTTATATTTTGAAAGTCGTCCATTCGTGAAGGTTGAGGCAAGTGTAAATATGATTTTTCCATAGACTGCTGGAGGTGAACATTCAGCTTCTTGAAACTCTGCCTCCTCCCTCTAATCGCCGTCAGCACCGTCATTCAGCAAGAACTCACTGATCTCCTCTTTCATCTGAGTCCTAAACAACACAACAAAGTTCATAATAATCAGGGTAATTTGATCTTTTTTGCCTTCCAATTATCATCATTTGAGTTACTGATATTAGTTGAAGTATATGTTGAAGTTATTTATATATACTATGCAGCCATTTACTTAAAAATACACGCTACAAAAACACTGTAAATGAAGCAGCCCTTCATTTTAAATGACCTGCCTTATAATGCCTAAATAGGCAGAATGTTCACTCGTTAAGGTTGCCAGATGATTGTTGAATTAGAGGACAATCAAAACATGTTGTCCTTTGAATCAAGCAGCCAATTATAATATTGATTATTTTTTCTTAGGTATTCACAGTGGTATGGCCAGCAAAGGTCACACAAGAATCTCTCACTTCTCATTCAAGAATGAATGTAATTGTTGTACATGGATTCAACAATTATAGCTGACGTCTTAATTGAAATCAAATATTCTCCTCACCTCCTTTGCCTTTTCTGAGCCTCTAACAGGATGTACTCTGGGAAATGTTCAACTGATGACTGGAAGGAAAAGCAGATAAATAATTAGTGACAGAGGATAAAGTCAATAGCAGGGAGAGTAAAAAAGAGCAGCGGAATCCCAACATCTAAGTTTTTACTGTGTACTTATTTCACAATTTAAAAAAACATGGAACAAGATTTTTTATTTTTTTAAATAATTCTCTTCATTTGTTTTTTACGTTTACTAAAGCTTCATTTAGTTTTTCACTCACCATGTCTTTGATGGTCAGCTGACAGCTGTAACATAACAGACTCTGCAGACTGGTTGTCTCCGATACCCTGTTATATAAAGACAACACAGAATTTAAGTGATGGCCAAAGTTCCATGTCATTTTATTTGTATCATGCACAACGTTACAGTCCTAACCGGGAAATCATCACCTTATTGTGTTGGAGGGGTTTGTGTGTCCCTATGAACCTCAGGGCTGTTTTGTCTGGAGCCTAGTGCTCTCCCAAGGCAAATTGGTCTCAGGCTGGGGCCCCAACTAAGAATGGCTCACAAAGACTCCAATGAAAAAGCAAGAGAGAGGAGAGACCCTGTCCGGAGGAAGCCCAAGGCCCCCCCGACTGGATCCAGGCCCAGAAGGGGCGCCCGTCTGCAAGTGTCTGGTCTGCCACGGGGCCCGAAGAAGCAATACGTTGCCACACAGGAGGCAGTGGGCCTCGATGGAACAGACCCCGGCCGCAGAGGCTTTCGGGACGTGGAACGTCTCCTCGCTGTGGGGAAAGGAGCTGGAACCTGTAGCTCTCACTACCAATTAGATCTGGTGGGGCTTCAGAGTCTGGGACCTTGATTTCCAAATTAATTGGAAAATTTACTTGAACCTCAAAAGAGGACTTTGTACCAAAAGCAATAAACCATTATGCCCTGTGAGGACGATGAGCTACTCAAAAAGACAAAAAACAGATCACTTAAAGAGGATCTCCAGTGGCTTTCTGAGGAACTGAGACTAGCAGTGTCCAGGTGCTATATCTAAGCTGGCAGAACAATGGCCCTCGTTCCAGGAAATTACCTCCTTCCTTTTGAAAGATCCTCAAAGAGGTTGTGCCCAGACACTCCTTCAGTCTTTTTCCTCCTCGTATTGAGCCGCCGAATCCCTTGCCTAAAATTTATCCTGATACCTCGCCACAACACTATGGCGAGGTATCGGAATAAGTTGGACACACAGTGTGGACATAAACTGTGCCCTTTCACCTCCATGTCCCCTCTTCTCTTCGACCACTATGATATCAATTCGCTGTGAACTCACTACACTCTCTAGTGCTTTCTCGTTTCTCTTATCTGTTCCTCCCAAAAACAGTCTATGGTTCTACCACACACATCCGTTCTCTCTCCAACTACTATACTACTTCTTGCTCGAACGCACACTCCATCCCGATCTAGAATCTAAGATCGATTGCTTTTCCTTCGGTCTCTGGACGTTAACACTGAATTTTATTGGGGGACCAGCGAGTGTGCCAATGACAGTGGTATCACACTTCTCAGCCTCCCTGGTAAAGTCTTCTCCAAGATGCTGGAGATGATAGTTCTGCTGATAGTCGAACCTCAGTATTGCATTCACTTTATGAATGCAATAGGGAGGTGTTTCAGGCACGTCTAGCTGGGAGGAGGTGTAAGGAAATATAGTTTGATATTATGCCCCCCCCCTATATCTAATTAAATGATGTTATAACCCTCATCATTAATTTGCATTTCTCATCATGCAAATTAATAGAAAAATCAATATAGTCTGAACTTGATTTAAACTCTCTTATGTTTCTCTCACTCCAGACTCATGAGAAAGTCGGGGAGGCAGAGATGACTTTGCAATAAAAAGCCCAGTCATACATTTCCAATAAAGATAGCGATAAGAACCAGACATGAATATAGTTTTAAACACCAGCCTTTTGTAATTTTGATACATTCGAGGACATAAGTCTAGACAGTCATGCTTCTTTCCCAGAAATCCAGAAGATGACGTCAGCCAGAAGAGGAGACACATGACAACATTTAGCCAATCATAAGCCTTGTTTAGACTTGTATATAGATCTCGATGTTGAAAAGATCTCTCTCTCTCTTTTTTTTCCACTGTCACTTGATGCTCTGACTTGCATTTTTGTATCCTGTGAATTTATATTAAAACAACAATTGGAGACTTTTTTCAGACATTCCTTATTTTTTACCTTCCATATCAAACGAACAACGAACACGTATATTATAGTTTTGATAGAGGCCAGGACTAGGCAGAGAGATTATATCTCCACTCTGGCCTGGGAACACCTCAGGATCCCCCAGTCATAGCTGGTTAATGTGGCCCTTGAAGCTGCTATTTGACCCCAGATCATGGGATGGGTTATGTAGCCTTGAGGGCTGCAGCTGATGAATGCGCTTGAAATGGTTTTAAAAATGTATTAATTTATTATTTAGTAAGCAAAAGAGTACCAATGGTTTGAATAATAAATGCAGAACACCACCTTATCATACAGAGGTGTACTGTTAACATCTCCACCAATGGACAAAAAAAAAAAAGATAGAAATAGTTTAGATAAAAGACAAAATGTTACCGACAATTTGACACATTTAATTGGCCAAAATCCTGCATCCTATTTAAAATGTTAGGTGTCAAGTTTGAGTTCCAAATGAGAGGAATAAGCACTGGAAATGTAGAGAAATAAATCACAAAACACTTACTTGACAGAAGAACAGCAGCCTCCATTACTTGCTGCTCTTCCACAATCCACTTCTCTAGAAGAACAGTACTGTCCAGTGGGAGCAGTAGATTCTGGCTCCACTTGAGCTTTAATGGAAACAAAGGACATGCCTTTAATGGACTGCCAAGGACTGGGTGTAGAAATTCAATTGTGGACTTCTACCTTGTGAACACTGTGATGCCAGTCACATGTATGCATGTCACATTACGTTATAGCTGTGACACTAAAACCACAGCACTGAAATTAAACAAGAATCTTCTTCAAATGACCAAAATAACTGGCAACCCACGCCTTAAATTAAAGGTGGAGTAAGCAATTCTGGAGAATGCTTGTTGTCAAAGACACTTTTGTCAAAAGCAGTGAATATCTCATGATCTGCTACCTGTCGGTACTGTGTGTGTGCTGAAAAAAATCTGCTGTTAGTACACAGCGTAGGGTGGCCCACAGTATTCAACATAACAGTTTGCAGAGCCTAGATTGCGTATTAACACTGGATATTTAAAGACAACAGTATAGACAGGTATCATATTGTGAGTAGATATTAACTGATTTTGACAAAAAGCATTCTCCAGTATCGCTGCTGGTTCCACCTTTAAAGAGGACCTATTATACTACTTTTCTGGTCTTAATTTCTTGTTTTACACTGCTATAGAGCAACCTGACACGAATCACATCACAAAAAACTATGTAGATTTTCGGGAAGCTCTTTCTCTTATTTTGGCGATCTAGCATGCCTGTGCTTCGGCCACCTGTGCTTCGGCAATCTCCGCTCCCCCCCGCCCCCTCCTGTAAACCCCACTCCGTTGTGATTGGTTACCTTCCTTCCGGAACACTTTCAGTGGCGGGAAGCGCGAGCATGGACCTATAAGGGCGCGAGGCAGACGCGAGCAAGGAAGTGACAGCATTACTATACATGGAAACATCCGCGTGGTGACGACCAAAGTTACATGCGATGTCACGAAATTACAAAGCGTCAAGCCGCTTTGAACACGTGACTTCTCGACTGGCTAGAATAGTGTCTAGTGCTCTGCACAGACACCCCAGACGGTCAGCAGGGAATACGTCGAAATGCATGTAAGTCATTATTTGATAATTTAGTATGGTTAAGCATGACTATAAATCATCATAAAAACGTTTATAGGTCATAAAAGTCAAAAAGCATCATAGGTCCTCTTTAAGCTTTAATGCTAAACTTTATTACTGTTTTTGATGACAGTATTTCTGAACGTTGAGATATGGAGAAGGACTAAAAGTTAAGATTACCATATCATTGCGAGACAATGGCAACAATAATGACAACAAGAAACATAGAAGGCATGAACAGAGGTGAAATGTGTTTCATTGAAGTATACGGCACCAATGGTATCTTCTGAACATTTTGTCTGGGAGAGCTGCTCCGAGATCAGTGTGGCCTTGAAGGCTGAAGAATTCTCTGGAAGAAAAAAAAAGGATAGAGACAAAAGAAGGGTTTAAGGTAATTTTAAATATTTTTGCCTCAATGAGCCCTGGCACAGGAAGTTGACATAACACTATTAAAATACACTGTTACCGACTTCCGGTTCCGGGGCCTGAAGTCCATTTTTCTGTCAGCTGCACAGTTACATTTTTTTTTTTTTTTAACCTTTATTTATACAGGTAAATCCCATTGAGACCGAAGACTCTTTTACAAGGGAGACCTGTTTTCCTTTCCCACGTTACCATTCACACACACATTCATACACCGATAGCAGGCTAACTATCATTTAAAAAACTTTAACAAAAAAGTCAAAATTTCTCCACCTTGCAACTTCATTGCATATTCTATAACAATAACAACACTACCTGCCACCAAGCGGAGTAAAAATCTCACAAAATGGCGACGCGCACAAACCAGAATTATTGGATGCCGTGTGAATAACTGAGGTCAGCCCGGATGCTACATCCATATTATTTACCATCCATGTTCTAAACACTCTGATGAGATATCTGGGCTCTACATCAAGGTGACACGCCTAACAACTGATACAACCAGGCTGTCGGAAAAGTGCGAGGATTTGGATGGCCCCCACACACTATAGAACCCATACATGAAAACATAGGGGTAAACATAATCTGTTATGTGTTATCATGTTTGGTTTGAGAGTTATGATGAAAAATGCAAAATTAGGCTATGACTGGAGGTAAAATTGCGACCACTGCTGCCCATAGACGAATTATGAGATAATGGGCCCCTGGGCACAAACTCTTAAAGGGCCCCCCACTCCTCCCTATCCAGTCAGGTACACTGACTTTTCCACACAGATACATACAATTAATGGCAAACACAAATAAAGGAAGTCAGTGTTTCCCACAGAATTTTGGGAAACTGTTGGAGGGACCCTGTACCTTTTTGGGGGTCCGGGGGCATGCCCACCGGATTTTTTTAAACCTTTTTTAAAGTAAAATGCATCAATCTGGTGCACTTTGAGAGGAAATTTTAGAGGCTATATCAAATCCTGAGATGCAGAAGGAACGTTATTTTTCAGGCAGCACTCTTCACTCTGCAGTAGGGCTGGCCCGAATACCATTTTTCAGGCTTCGAATATTCGTTGGTTTTTCCGAGCGAATATTCGAATATTCGTTCCAGAAAAACACACCATCAAAAGATACATAAAAAAAAAAAAAAAAAAAAAAATTAAAAAGATTTTTTTTTTTTTTTTTTAAACGTTAATAATCCCTATATACTCCCTGGAACCGATTTTGACAGTATCTGCATATTTTGTTGAAGATTTACGCGCTCGGAGGTGAAGTAATGGATGAGCTATGACACTTAGTGATGTAATATCCTCCTAAATGAGCAATACTACTACTACTACTACAACATTACTAACTTTTATATCCAAATATAAAATTATTTGATGACATTATATTGCAGTACTAGCTTCTTGCAAAACATTTTTTTGAAAAAAAAAAAAAAAAAATTATTAAAAAAAAAAAAAAACGAAGCTCCGAATACTAATTTAAGCTCCGAATACTAATTTTCCGAACGAATATTCGAATATTCGAATAATTCGGGCCAGCCCTACTCTGCAACTGTAAAAACAGTACAGTAGATTGGTCTGCAGACCCAAATTCCATGATAAAGGGGCCCATTTCAACAGATAAAGGGTGGATAGCTACTTTTTATGAACAATTTAGAATTCACACATAGAAAGCTTATTTCTGTATGTGTGAGGGGGCCTTCAAGGCCCCTCACGGAGCCCCTTAGACAGAGCTACTAATGCTGTTGTTTTTAACTAGCTTTTGTTTTTCTCCCCTACTAATTGAGGGGCCCATGATGATTTCTATCTTGTTAAATTTTAACAAGTATATCCTTATATTTAGGCTATTCCTTTTTGGACCCTGTTATTGACATCAGTGACAGAGCTCTTTGACTATGTGACATGAAAAGTTACTATCAGTGTCTCTGGCTAAGGGCCCCCCTGAGCCCTTGGGCCCCTGGGCCTGTGCCCGGTGTGCCCGTGCAGTAATCCACCTCTGCTGCTGCCACAATACAATTTTCATAGGACCCAAACTGCACAAGTGTAATGCTTTTATGACAAAGTTAGAATGCACATCATATTAGGCACATCCAGCAGAAAGGGCTAAGAAAGCGATTTTGGTAGAATCATATTTAGGCCATTTTAAAAACTTTCCCCTCATACAATTCCTTTACATTTTTCCCCCTCAAACAGGATCTATTGCAGATATATAATCAGTTGAGTTTCCATTTATTGCAATTAATGTGAGGTCAATTGACATATTAGCTGGACTTTTAATCAGTAAAAAGTCTTATCTTTGAGCATATCCAAATGAAAACATAATTGGCAGGTTGCTATACAAAGTTTTTTTTTTAAATGGGATGTTACATAAATGTTCTTGTGGTGTAGGTTGTTTTGTTAGTTTTTATTAAGATCCAAATTAGCTGCCAATTTAATGACAGCTAGTTTTCTAGGGGTCCCCAGGACTGTGCCTTCTCCGAGCAGCCAGCATGGACATGTGGCCAAGCCATTGGTATTGCATGGTTGTGGGAGGAGCTTATTTTCATGCGGTCCGTAGGCAGATTTCCCTGTCCACACAGTACAAGCGGCGAACAAGATTGTGTCTCAGCAAAACAATTCTGGATATCAATCATAGGCTCATACTTATCTTTAGACCATATAGGGGAGAGTGGCCTAAGTTGTGCAACTTTTCACTCAAAGTGACTTTAAAGTAAGGCCTTGACAGTAATGTCTCCAACTCAAATATGTACATATATTTCAGGGTGTTGTGCATCCCTGGCAATAAAAACTTTGGATCTGGACTAAACTGTTGAAGAAATATAGCTTTCGGAAAAAAAGTTGTCTTGATGCACAACTTGCCCCCGGTGTGGTGTAAGTTGTGCGGTTGGAGAGAATACTATGGGGTGAATTGTGCCATTGCTATATATCTCATAAACTGTAATGCAAGACAAATCCATTAGACAATTACTTATTTAAGGTTTATTTAAAGTAAATAAAGTACATATTTGACAAAGATTGGAGGACAATTTTCTTAAACAAGGCCTAGCAGATCTAATGGTTTTACCTGCAAAGCTCACAATGACAAAGTCACCATCATCATCTTTCTGGCCATCTGGGGCCGTATTCACAAAACATTTTAAGGCTAAGAGTAGGTCCTAACGTGCTGATTTAGGAGTAACTCTCAAAAATAAGGGGCGTTTCACTCCTAATTTTAGGACTCCTAACTTTTTAAGATAAGTGTAATTCACAAAGCATTTTAGCGCTAAAACTAGCTCCTAAATCTATAAAAAGCTAGGAGTCCTCGAGAGGACTCCTAGAGTAAATCACAGACAACCATTTGATGGTGTTTTGGAGAGATATAATGCTAGTGAGCTTTATAAAAGGTACCTTTAATAGCTGTAAGGGTTTAATGATCTTAGTAAAGCTATATTTAGAAAGTATAGACACATTTATATTTATTATATTTATATAAAAAATATTTATTAAGTTCCTTTTCCTCCAGTTGCTTTGGGTTTACGATGCACTGAAAGTTACTGTTGGTGTCACGTTTGGGTTTAATTTCCCACTAGAGGCCTATATGTGGCGCTTCCCAGCATCTCCTCCGTTCCACAGTTCCGCTACTGTATAGTTGCGCGTCTCGCCTTTTTCCTTCCTCATGCACTTTACGATTTTGCCGGCTGTTGTTTCTAAATTGTGAATTTCCTGGTTTGTCGCTGTCTGACTATTGCTGCATAGTCCGCCATTGAGAGAAATACAGTGAGAGTGCATGGAGTGCAGCTGTTCAATGAGGATATTTTTTCCGATTCAAAATCATTGTAAAATTTAAAATGAATAGGCCTATGTGGCGCTATTGTAGGTTAATTGTGAACAAATGTGTGGGAAACCCTGCAGTATCTTGGTTTCATGTTAAATCAGTGTCACTTGTCATTAATTGTATATAAAAACTCTTTACTTTAATACAGCGACACAATATGGATATCTCCCACAGTGTTTCTATCATAAATTCACTCTTAGCTCTCATTCCCTCTCAGCCAATCACTGTGGGCATAGAAGGTATGGACATGACATCATCCATAGCAACAGGGTCAACACCGCCCTCTAAGTCTTAGCTAAGGAGTCCCTCCCATTCCTTAGTAAAAGTTGGTCTTATCAGCTTTGTGAATAGGTTTTAAGAAATGACTCCTTACTAAGAACTTTTAGTGCTCCTTAGGAGTACTCTTAGCGCAAAGATAAAATGTTTTGTGAATACGGCCCCTGAACTCTCATCAGTGGTGTCGTTAAGTGGAATTGAGATGTCACTCTCTTCTGAGCTACAATCACTTTCTTTTGGTGCCCAGCGTATACAGCCATGCCACTGGCACAACTCTCAGAAATGTACTTTGCAGTAGTTGCTCCGTGCTTGTGGAACCAACTGCCACCTGACAAATGTGATTCCCCTACGTTTCTGCCTTTACATCAAGGCTCAAAACCCATATGTACACCCTGGTGTTTCCTCCCCATTAACTATCTTACCTCTGCACTACTATCTGTGTTTATGTGGATGTATGGGCTTTACATCTTTTATTTTGGTTATTGTTGTTTTACTTTCATTGTTTACCTACTGAATGCACTATGTACAGCACTTTGGACAGTGCAAACTGTCATAAATGTGCTTTTATAAATACTTTAAAAATATTTTACTTACTTACTTACTTATAACTCACCCAGGCCCTTTGGCGCAAATCACCCCATCCCCAGAATTTTGGATAATAAGCATGATGCAGCAGTTTAGGGCTGACATCGTGCTAACTGTATAGACTCAAAATGTAGCATACCAAAGCACGAAAACATGTGTCAAATGTTTTCAAACTTGTCTATAATTGTTCAGACACAATAATCAAAGAACCTTGATCATGGAAATTTTACTTTGAAAGGCAAAACACAGTTTTTTGAGCTTAAATGTGCTTATATCTTATTCCTTGTGTCTCCCTTCTTTACAGGATGAGTCAAATGGATGGCTCTTCTTAAATATGTGGTCACATTTCCAATTTCTTCCACGGTTTTCTAGAAACAAGGGGTGGAACAACTTCCAAAATGCACAACTTAGGCCACTCTCCCCTACATAATAGAAACTATTTTTTTTTTATCTTTTAAAAAGTCCATAGGCTTTTTCCCTGCATTTATGCTAATGACCACATGCTTACAGGCGATTAGCATAAATCCCTAACTAAAATACGCGATGAAAACGGATTGTATATGGCAATAAAGAACAACAGCAAAAGGATTTTTATAGCAGCGGCGGAGAAAATACAGCAGCGGCTGTGTGAACGTGCGGGAAACACTGTACCACAGTTCAGGTCCCCATTTTTTTTTGTGTGTGTAGGGTGTATGCCTGTTCACAAACGTTTAATTTAGGACGCAACATAATGTTCGCAAACGTTTGGTGTGGACGCAACATAAAACTGCCCACTCAACTAGGAGGGAGGTTTCCTGTGAGTAAACAATTTGTCAAGTTCGCTCCGAAAATGGCAGGGAAAAAATACACAGCAAAACGACAATATGAAGATGAACATAGGACGTCTTTAACAGCGTGGGAGAGTTTATATTTTTTGTTGAGTGTAATGGCAAGCCATTCTGCCTTATATGCCAGGCGTCATTAGCGCATTTCAAGGTTTCACATCTTCAGTGCAACTTCAGCTCACTCCATGCTAACAGTATAAGTCCCACTGAGCAACATGCATAGTAAGAGAAAAACGCTATTGTAAATTGTTATATAGTTTGTGGACATGGTTGAACTGAGAGTTTGTCTGTGAGGCAGTGCACACAATGGGAGGGAAGTCAGTGTTTCCCACAGGATTTTAGGATACTGTGGGAGGGACCCTGGTCCTTGTTGGGGGTCCAGGGGCATGCCCCCCTGGAATAAAATTTGTACCGTTTTAAAGTAAAATGCATCAATCTGATGCATTTTTAGAGGCTAAATCAAATCTTGAGCTGCAGAAGGAACCTTATTTTCCAGATGTTTCTTAAGCAAGCAGCAGTTTAGTTTGGCTTTTCATTTGCCAAAAGTTGGGTATGGTACGGTTTAAGCGCACCTAACCGCTCTGAGCCGCTCCAAATCTCAGTACTCCTCCGTAGGGGTACTAGCCGCCTGAAAGGGTGCCGAAAATGCGGAGCTACACACTGCCGTCATTTGATTGGCCGAAAGAATCATTTCCGCCATGTGTAGTCACCTCGGCAAGAGTCTTGTGTTTTGGCGAAAATGTGAGCACAGCACTGTTTATTGTGTGGTGTTTTTCCTCGTCAATAAATTAATCAGTTGGTTACACTGTGTCCCACTGCGTAGCTGCCGCAGCCAGCACTGTTCGCTCACTGTCTCTATGAGTTGCACCGAGCCGTCTCTGTGTGTTTACGCCATAGCCTAGATAGTAGTACATACCAGGGTTTTTCCTGGCTCAGAATGGCCCTTTGGGGGGTCAGTACACGGGCAGATTTTTTTAGGGTTGCGACTATGTGCAACAGTAAAGGCAAAACGTTTGTGTATATTAAGAAGGGTGTGGGTTGGTGAGGGCAGTTTCTGTCCAGCTAAAGAGCATTTCAGTTAGCCTGTCAATCGCTGTGTTACCATGGAGCTTACTGACTGATAAAATCACAATAAATAACCTGTAGATAGGAAGTCACAATACTAATAATAATGATTACCAATTTATAATTAATGTTTTAATTGATCTAAACCATGGAAATTGCAAGAAGGTAGGGCTGCTTGATTATGAAAAAATCATAATCATGGTTATTTTGATTGGCATTGTGTAATCACGATTATTAAAGACAGTTAATCATTGATTTAAGAACATCATGATTTATTTAACTTTTAACAAGGTTGTTTCTATTAACACCATGACTTTGGACTTTAAACATAGGCCTAATTGAACTGAAAAAAAGGAAAATAGAAATAGGCTAAATAAGTTAAATATATTTTAAATAATTTAATAAAATCAATATGTCAAAATAAAAATAACATGTAGCTAATGGTGTTGATAGGGCACATATTTTGCTAGCAGAAATTTGAGGGCGTCATTATGTCTCAAGGAGCTGGCTGGATAGGCTGTTGCATTGTATAGTGTTGACTGTTGTGGTGGCAGGACAGGAGTCAAGGAGCTTTAAACTCCTGTGTTTTTTATTCCTTTATTGCTTGGTCATAGACCACTATGATTCAACTTAAAGTGAGTAAACTAAATGGTCGGGATGTTTTGAGGTGCAGATATGGTCGGATATGCCTTTTTTTCTTTGTCTCTTGCAGTCGCGTATGTCGCTTGTCCGCGAGTGACATATCTTGCATGTTATTTTAGTCTGTTGTGAGTCTGAAGTGTTTTCAGACAACACAATTAGTTTTACCTTTATTCTCGACCAAAGGCGGACGTTCTGCCATCCTCTAGAAGTTTTCAAAACACCCGGCAACGCGCAACATCTCCCTCCTACTCTGGACTAGCTGAGCGGTACGCACAGCTGGAAGGGTTCGCTGCATTTAAAAGCCTGTAAGCCCCGGCGTGCGGAACAATGATAGTTTAATTACGATTATTTTGTTTTCAAGATTGAGGGAAGCCGTAATAATAATCGAAATTAAAATTCAAGTTATTGCCCAGCCCCTCAAGAAGGCTGACTTAAATTGGGATCAATTTGGAGAGGTTTTAAATAGCTATATTTATTCTCAAATGTTATAATTTTGGCGCTGGTGATTTTCCTTTGGCGCTGGGTAAATCTTCTTTGGGGGGCGCCAAAATGTTCTCTATTCAGGAAAAACCCTGCATACACGCTCACAACAACACGGGGGAATAAATAAAAAAGCGGCTGGTTTGACCGAGCAAAAACGAGAGACCGCTGGCTTGACCACAGTTGGTCGAAAGAATAATTTCCGCCTTGTGTAGTCACCTCGGCTAGAGTGAAGAGAGTCAGTGTGTTTTGGCGAAAATGTGAGCGCGGCACTGTTTATTGTGTGGTGTTTTTCCTCGTCATTAAATGAATCAATTGGCTACACTGTGTCCCACTGCTACGATGTCACGAAGCTGCCGCAGCCAGCGCTGTTCGCTCACTGTCTCTATCAGTTGCACCGAGCCGTCTCTGTGCTCTCAACAACACGGGGGGAATAAATAAAGAAGCGGCTGGTTTGGCTTGACCACAGTTCTTCCACAGCCCGATAGTTTGACCCACATTCTGGCGGCAGCTATCGCAGTCCAGCCTAAACCCCGCCCCACCAGTAAGGGTAGGGTCATAAACCCCGTCCTACCAGTAAGGGTAGGGTCAGCGGTGGAAACAACACCGAGCTTCTTAAAAGTGAGCTGTCCCGCTCTGAGCCGCTCCGACCCGACCCGCTCTACTCGGTGGAAACGAGGCATTAGTCTCTGACTGGTTGGCCATCCCTGGTAAAGAAGGCCTGTGACAATCAAATATCTCCCATTCTTATCCATGTGTGGCGTGCCAATGTTTGTGATGATGCTGGCTGAAGTCCTATTTCTATTAGGGGAGAGTGCTGGTGTGTGAGGGCCTCCTCTCTGTGGTGGGGCTGGAGGTCTTGAAGCGGGTGTAAAAGGTGTTGAGCTCATCTGGCAAGCTGTAGTCAGTGATGTGCTGCAGTCCTTGCCACATCCGCCTGGAGTCAGCAGTGGAATATAACAGACCTGCAAACTCATAGGAGGTGAAAAAGGTGACAAACACCCGTCCCTTCTGGGGGGAGGGGGGGGTCGGGTGTTTTTCGCTGTCCAAATGATTGACTAATGTTAAATATCATTCACACAACCAGAGTTTTCCACTATTGCCTCCAATGTCCAGCTGGGTGAAAATAATAGCCAGCTGAGATCCTGACCTTCCTAGGGGGGTCCGGGGGTATGCCCCCCCGGGAGATTTTTTTTTAACTTTTTAAAGTGAAATGCATGAATCTGGTGCACTTTGAGAGGAAAATTAAGAGGCTAAATCTGAGAAATGTTGTGTGAATAAATAATTTGGAGACACTGGGTCGGATGAATTAGAAGCTATTGAAGAAAGACACTTGGATTTTCCATTAAAATGTTCATTTAAAATAAAATGTTATGCAGGGTCCTCTGGGTTGGGCTTGGTGCTCTTTTTCTTTTATGGGACATATTTCTCTGTAATGTAATGAATACATTTAAATGCAATGAGAGGAACGAAGCAGAAGAACTCTGTTGTCCAGCTATCTTTGTTTCCACAGACGAGGCTGAAATAGGTTATACAGTGCATGGGCATCCGAGCCCCATTTCCAAATGTTTTTAAATAAACTCAATACACACTGTGCATGGACGTGAACGTGACGTGATCAGTTAAACTTGGATTACCTCCCAGATGAACTGATTAAATTATTGGGCTATTAACTATTTAGACCAAAACATTGTATTCATTTTTTTGTATGATATAATAATATGATAATAATATCAAACACATAAAATTAAAAAAAAAAAAAAAAAAAAAAAAAAATCGGGGGGGGGGGGGGGGGCCTGTCGGTCGGGGGCCCTAAGCAACCCCTAAATTTGCTTGTGCCTCGGGCCCGGCTCTGATTGTGAGCGCACTGCAGACGCTTCATTTCTGCAATGTGCGCTCATTAAAATGTCAGCTTCACTTAAGAGTCAACAGTTGTGTGGGTCAGAACAGTGCAGTGCAAAATATGCAGCATAAAGTTATAACATTCGTCTACGACCGTGATGTTAAATCACCTTCACACAAAGCCTCCGCCCGAGCAAAGCAGCGAGTCGATCGCTGTGACGGTGAAAATCACCGGGACTCGGGAGACCTCGCCAGTGTGAGCGAGTGAGACGCCGCTCAGAAAAAACTCTGTGGTTTGATGGATGAAATCACAGTCGGGGATATCCTGCCCGTTAACGTTGTCTACGGGAACGGCTTCCGCGATCTGTTTCTATATATCGAGTCTAAATCATGGATATATAGCCTACAGAATACAGAGAGCCATGTCGGCAAACTGACAGCGCGACTAAATAAAGGGACTGTACAGTGAGCTGCGTCCCTCCGTTATTTCTGTTTTCAGCCGAGTAGGCTAAGTCACATTCACCTCTAAAGCATTGACAGTGTTTAATCAAAGCCTCTAATTTTTTATTTTGTATTATCAAAAAGGCTTTGATTGAGACTTTTAGCCAATTCTAAAGTCTGAACACACACACAGCGGCAGCAGTAGTGATAGGCCTACTTTACGGTGCCCGATCTTAACGCTGATTGGACAATAGGCTACTCATGACGTCTACCAAAGATGTTTTATTGCCAAGATGACTATATTCCCTTGTCTCACACTACGGTAACTCGCCCACACAGTCCAGTCTGGGAAGCGCTGGCTGACTTTTCTGGCAGCTGCCGCTACCCCTACCCCCCCCCCCCCCCCAAAAACAAAAACTCTTCGGATCTATACGATTCACGTGGGTCATATATTTTGATTCAAAACGGCGAAAATCGCCGAAAAGCGACGAGTTTGCAGGTATGTATAAGCCATCCAGCGTCACTCTGTGCTTTAACAAATGTCTTAGACTCCTCTGGGGAAGTGAAGTTGTGTTGCAAGCCACAATGGGTGATGCGAAGCCGTGCAGGAAAGAGGATAACAAATCTGACTCCATCCATGTCACGTAGCAGGTGGCGGACCTCGGTGACAGCGGCGGGAGCCCAGGTTAATCCGTTGTAGCTCTCTTTCTGAGAATCTCGTTGCAGTTGGTGTAGTAGTGAAGCCTTGCCACAATGGCGCGGGGACGGCCACCTGTTTCGGGCTTTGGCATCAGAGCGCGGTGAGATCTATCGATCAGAGGCTCTTTTCTGAGCGAGATGGCTTACATTAGGAGCTTGGAAACATTAGCGGCGGAATGCCGAGTTGGGGTCGTCTTCAGGAACTCCGATGATTCGGATGTTCTGGCGGCGCGATCTTGACAAATCATTGCACTCGTTTTCCATTTTGGCCATTGCTTGTGTCAAGTGCTCCACTTTGGTTTGAAGGGTTAGGATGTCATTGGTACAAGTATAGAGGGACAGCTACATTTCAGCTTCAGTGCCTTTCAGGCTAGCAACATCCTGGCGGACAGCGGACACACTGGGGGACAGCTCTGTTCTGAAAGCGAGCAGCTCAGTCTTAGGGTGCATTCACACTAGGCAAGTTTGCCTGTTCAGAGCTCCAGCACTATTGCCCCCCTCCGCACTGCCCCGCTGGCCTGTGCTCACACTGCTCATGGAATGGGCACGTTTGCACCTTGCCTACGTCACCGTGCGTGTAAGGGATTTGGAGCGTAGTCTACTTGTTTTTCATCCAGACAAATTTGCATAAAATATTCCACTTCCACACGAGAATCCTTAAGCCATTGTTTTTTAAATGTAGCCTTGACATAATGGGTCGCGATGGACAGTCTCATAAATGTGAAGCACGCTGTTTATTATTAATATAATGGGCCGTCGTCAGACCATATGTACCGGATGGTTTTATACACATCGACCGCTCCATCAAGTAATCCAAGTCAGAACTTTTTTTATGGGCAGAGAGCATTATTTTAAGTGTGTCTTTATAAAGTTTCTTGTTAAACGTAAGTGTAGGCTACTGTTTCCTTATCACCGGACAACCGAGTCATTCACGCCAGGAACGCCGCCTGTGAGCTTGCTTGTGCGCGTGTCATCTCATTAGCATCTGTTCCGTGCCTGGGCACACCTCTCCCAAGCGTTCTGTGGACAAGGAAGTGTTCCGTGCTGGAATACGGATTGCATGCTCACACTAGCCAAACGTTTTATATTTTAGGATGCAAACGAGCTTGGGCACAGAGCAAATGACCTAGTGTGAGTGCACCCTGAATTGAGGAGAGGGTCTAAGCCAGGCATCTCCAAATGGCGGACCGTGGTCCGGGTCCGGACCGAGTGACGGTCATATCTGGACCCATGACCAATTTAAAATAATGCAATTTTTATTTAATTTTTTTTTATATAAAAAAAGTAGGGCTGTCAAAATTAACGAGTTAACGCAGGGTGATTAATTTCTGGAATTAACGCGTTAATTTTTTTAACGCAATTAACGCATGTGCAGAATGATCCGCCCCGTACATCCCACCGGCTCTGCACTACAGTCACGCTAATGTTGTGGCTGATCCAGGATCAGTAGCTGTGCACAGCCAAACATAGCAGCATGTTAGCCCATGCCATGTTTTAAACTGCTAACTGCCACGTCTGTGTCAGGGGCATAGATAGTATATTAAATCAACTGCCGCAGGTGGCAGTTGATGTCGAAGCAACAGGAGGAGAAACATTGTCCGCTCTGTTCAGAGCCCACGAGGACACAAACGTCTGCAGTTTTCAGAGGTGTTGCGTTTTACTGTATGACAGCATGCGCTTGGCACGAGTGGTCAGCCCGGCCGCCAGCTGCACAATCCGACCCGGCAACGATCAGTTGTGAGAGCGCCCACCGTCCACCAGCGGATCGCTTTAGCGATCAATGAGACATTAAATGAAGAACTAACATCTCAAAAGTGCGTAAAATAAATAAAATGTTAAGCTGAATGTTGTGCCGTGGATTTTTTATCATAAAGAGCAGCGTACTACTTGCATAGCCTACATATTTAATACTTAGGCTAACATTTTGAATGATTGCAGCCCCGTTGCCTCAGTGTCCCCCGAGCTGCTCCAAGTCGCAGATAACTGCCCTTACGCAGTCCCATGCAGCGCTCCTAAGTGGCCGGTGTGCGCACTATTGAATCAGAGCTCCTACTCAGATGCACACCATAAGCTGCAAATTTTTAAGTGATTAATATCTTTATTTCGGTCAGAGCAAACACTGCATTTGTATTATCTTCTAATAATTGTCCAACAAAGTCATCGGCTACAAGGCACAGCCAGCACTGCGAGTGCATGCTGTTTACAAACTTGCGTACACGAGCTGAGAGCTGGCGTGGGATTTGAGCGTATCCTACGCTCACGTCCATATTGATAAATGCAGAGGTTTGTGTGGAAATATGCGTACACCCACTTTTCTGGTCTACGCACGGTTGATAAATGAAGGCCTGTGTGTATGTGTATCTGAATGGCAGAGCGCTGCCCTCAAAGAGACTCGCTCACAGCCAACTGCACACAAGCACACACACACACACAACACACACACACACACACACACACACAACACACACACACCACACACACACACACAACACCACACACACACACACACACACACACACACACACACACACACACACACACACACAACACACACACACACACACACACACACACAACACCACACACACACACACACACACACACACACACACACACACACACACCACACACACACACACACACACCACACACACACACACACACGACGAGTGATTTTGTCAGTTTGGTTAACAGTCCCAGAGATGTTGGACTGATGATCGACCGGCACATCACGGGGACAGTAAAGTACGGCCCTCTTAGAGCAAGCCCCAGCACTTCTGCTCTCAATGCCAGTGTTGTTGTTGTAAAGCAGCTGACCGGCGTGGCACTAAATGTTTACGTCACCTGACGCTGCTTACAAGCACCTCTTTCATTCCGGAACGCTGTGTAAAAAGGCATACTGATGCGCCAGCAGGCCGGCGTTGCTTGGTTCTGTGTAAATAACACAGAATTAAGCAAAGCCAGCATATTGGCGTGCTGTTGTTGCGTCAATATGCCGCAATCTCTGTGTAAAAGGGGCTACAGTAAATATGTAGCGCCTTCTTCCCTCCTCTTTTCACAGTCGTAGCGGGAAGTCTTATAAAAGAAAACAAAAGTAACGAGCGTGTCCTATATATGAAGCCCTGGGAACGCGCATATTAACCTGATGGCATCACATAGAGACGCTATGACCATTCATCCCATTGGCTAACGGAGGATATATATATATATATATTTACCTCTCGGGAACGTTTGATTGTATGTTAATAGTCCTACGATTTATATCAACATAGGGCTATTTCAGTCACAAAGAGGAGAAATGAGCTGCTGACTAGTGGAAACAGGAGCGGGGGTTGGTGACAGGAGACGGGCGATTTATTTAAATTTTTATATCCAACTGTTGTCAGAGCGGGAGGTGTGCGTTGTCTGGGCGGCTGCCTGAATTACACAACGCTGCAGGAAATGATCTGTTCATATTTTACTTCATTCATTCACTGGTTAAGCCTACAAATGTCCATGGTCCCATGCATGGACCTAAATAAATGCCATGATGAGCTCGGCGAACGACTTCTGACATGATGGCCCCGCCCCTTTGTGGGAAAAACAAACCGCACGTGCAAAGTTGCGGTCCAAAACAGCACAAAGAAAACGATCAGAGGTAAATTAGTTCAAATCTGACCAACAGACACAATGACACGTTCCTAAACAACAACTCCGCCAGCTTTAAATGTTAAACTACTGAACTGCACAGCGCTGCAGGGAAAAAAAAATCTGTTTTCGTCCATTCAAACCGGTGACGTCAGACGCACGCCCTCTACAGACCAATCAATGTCGAGGAATGTCACTTGACGCGAAATGAGCCTATAGCGGCAGCCCTGAGCTACGAAGAGCATATATCATTGTGAGATGATCATTGTTGTTTTTGAGAAATGAAACACAATCGTCACTCAGTAAATGTGCACAATGTAGTTTGATGGTTATCAAGAATAGGGTGTTGTAGGCGGCCTTTACAGTTAAATAGAGCCGGCCCGAGGCATAAGCGAACCAAACGGTTACCCGATTTTTATTTATTTATTTTTTTTAGTTTGTGTTTGATATTAACATCATATTATGCAAATGTAATGTATCATACAAAAACATTTTGAATACAATGTTTTGGTCTAGATAGTTAATAGCATAATAATGTAATCAGTTCATCTGGGAGGTAATCCGAGGTTAACTGATCACGTCACATTCACGTCCAAGCACACTGTGTATTGAGTATATTAAAAAGAAAATTGAAATGGGGCTGACTTCAGTTGCCCATGCACTGTGTATAGTCTATAGCCTATTTCAGCCTCGTCTGTGGAAAAAAAGATAGCTGGACAACAGAGTTCTTCTGCTTCGTTCCTCTCACTGCATTTAAATGCATTCACTATATTACAGAGAAATATGTTCCATAAAAGAAAAGGAGCACCAAGCCCAACCCAGAGGACCCTCCATAATATTTTATTTTAAATTAATATTTTTATGGAAAATCCAAGTGTCTTTCTTAAATAGCTTCTAATTCACCCGACCCAGTGTCTCCAAATTCTTTGTTCACACAATTCTTCAGATTAATCCTCTTAATATTCCTCTCAAAGTGCACCAGATTCATGCATTTCACTTAAAAAGGTTAAAAAGGATCTCCCAGGGGGGCTGACCCCCCCTAGAAGGACCGGGATCTAGAACAGACTTGTGTTTATCTATTGTAGAGTCACCAGAAGGTGGGAAACAATGTATTTCAATATAAAAAAATCTGGGGGAGAACCCCATACCCCCCTCCCCCAATTTCATTTGGGAATAGAAATCCTAAACTTTGTGTTTCTAAAGGCAGGCTAAGGTGTAAAATGTTTTTGCCTTTGCTGCACCTAATGCAAAAACAACAAAAGTGTAAACTAACCACGGTGTAAGCTAGGAGGGAATCATCACAGTATACCCACTACAAAAAGCTAGTTTCCACCACTGCTTATCATGCAGATTATATCAGGGTGCTGTCAAGGCTTCCTCTCCCAATGCCACACCACAGGTCCAGCGCGATACACAGGCGTAATGTCGCTGCCCGTATGAAAAGAACAAGAATAAATCTCTTATCAATATATCATGCCAAGTGTGTGGTGGACAAACCGCCGTCAAGACCACTTACTATTAAGACAGGGGACAATATACTGAGTCAACTGCATATGCAGAAAATAATAAACACTGCCACGCCACACCACACCGCAAACACTGATTAAGCACTGTTCATAAGACTGCCTAAAATTCTACCTTTTAAGGTCAACATCATGAATAAAGCAATTACTACTCCCATTTGAGTGACTGGCCTACTCCTTCCAAATACTTTCAGTTGCAGGCTTCACATTCAATTATGTGTAGGCTATGCACAATTTATAACAACATTTCATATCATTAACTAAAAGAAAACAACCAAATCCCTGTATATCAGGGTACAAGATGTGACACCACACACACACACACACACACACACACACACACACACACACACACACACACACACACACACACACACACACACACACACACACACACACACACACACACACACACACACACACACACACACACACACACACACACACACACACACACACACACACACACACACACACACACACGTTGTAGAGTACTGCTTTAGTAAATTCAAGAAGCCTATACAGTGACATTTTAAATTGTACTTTTAATTTAATTATTTTATAATTTTATATATAATCCGCCATATCTTTGATTAGAAACTTAAAATTATACAACCAGACAGGCTATAAAACATAAAAAAAATTCTTACAGAATATAGTGTCCCTAAAATAGTGGGTAGGCTAAAATGATATGCTTTAAGGTTTAGGGTATAGGCCTATACAGAATGTGTTAAATTTTAAATGTGTTATTTTATTTATTTTTTGGTAATGCAGCATGTTTCTGTAAGTGGTTCCATTATTCCTAAGGGCCCTTATGATGTTTCTGTGTGGAAACGGGACGTTTTGGAGGAGGGGAATAATGTAACCTACTTCCTGTTAAGTGCTTTTATTATGAAGGGGCAGAACGGAAGTGTCAGCCGTGTGAATCTGACTTGGTTTTACGGCGGAGGCCCTGAGTTGTAAATGGAATGCACCCTGAATGCGGCAGACACTCTTGTGATAGGAGTCGAACGGGTCCACCCAGCCCTAAAGGATGATGGGAAATGTAGGATTACAAAGCAACGGTGGTAAATACGTCGGCAAACCACCATAATAACTAACCAAGTAGAGATTAGATACTTCCAATGACCAAATATAATGATATTATGATGTATTTCTGGCTAGAAATGTTTTCAAAACATATGTTTATGCACTCACTAGCTGAAGTGGGACGTATTTGTGTCACCATGGCAACCCTTGACAACAAAAATGTGCTCAGTGAAAAAAAAAATCTGAAAAAAGATTGGAGTGCTCTTGTCAGCTGTGTGTATGTGCTATCTTTGATTTTGCCCCGTTTATCAACACACATGTACCGCACATTTCTTGAGAATGATCAGACTTCAGACAGATCATATGAATTTGCGGGCTGTGTAGGAGTTGAGGCAGCCGTTCAGGCAGCCGCACAGACAACGCACACCTCCCGCTCTGACAACAGTTGGATATAAAATTAAAAATAAATCGCCCGTCTCCCGTCACCAACCCCCGCTCCTGTGTTCCCCAGTCAGCAGCTCATTTCTCCTCTTTGTGACTGAAATAGCCCTATGTTGATATAAATCGTAGGACTATTAACATACAATCAAACGTTCCCCGAGAGGTAAATATATATATATATATATAGGCTATATCTTCCGTTAGCCAATGGGATGAATGTCATAGCGTCTCCATGTGATGCCATCAGGTTAATATGCGCGTTCCCAGGGCTTCATATATGCCGCGGATGGATTACATTGAAATTAGTTGAAAACCCCCCTGCGTGGAATGAAGAGGCACACGGGTACCCTTTGGCGAGAGCAGCTAACGCCAAGAGCCCCTGACCAAGCGGAGCTTTTCGATGAGTTCGGAGTGAGACTGTGTTGTTCTGACAGGTCGCCCCCCGCCCCACAACAGTTAGATACAAAGTTTGTGCTGAAAGAATTACAACGTCGAATAGCAACAGGACAAACCTTTTCAATCACCTGAAAATAAAGTCTAAGGATGAGGATCCATATAGTAGGCTACAGCCAGCAGCAGTGGAGCACATTCCAAACCAGACCAAAACAAACAACTAATGCTGGGCTTACACTACACGACTTTTCACGCGATTTGACAGTCGCAGACAATCTTCCAATGTCGGACTGAAATCACAGAAGTCGTGCTGGAGTTGTGGCGCGCGCCCGTTATCTCAGTCGTTTGGTGGTCATCCCACCCGATTTCAGCCAGTCTTCTTCCCGTCTTGACGTTCCGACATTATCAAACATGTTTGATATTATCGTTAGTCTTAAGGGGTTGGCTCAAGCAAAATTACGTAAACACTGTCACACTCTCGCATGCACCAAGCACGACACAGGAGGAGCGGCATTAGTCGCGACCTGTGTCCGCCTGTGCAGGCACTTATTTCGGACACTTTTTCCTTGAAGCCTGGGCTGGAGAACCAAGCTGACAGCCGCGCAACCTTAACACTTTACCGTCAAATACAGGGTTAGGAGTTAAAGTTATTAGGGGACGAGATCAGCAAATAAAGATGGTCAAATAACTAAAGGAAGTCCCCCGCTCGGAATATTGAATTAACTTTTTTTTTAATTAAATAATCACTATGGCGTTTGCGGAAATAATATTAATCTCAAAAGGAATCTAGTTGTAGTCTTGCAATATGAGACCCCTGTCTTTTCAAAATCTCACTCTGTGACTGAAAACTAATGACTAGTTGTCTTCAGGTGTGAGTTGATTGTCTTTAGATGTAAGAGGGTTTCAGTCTTCAGTCTTTTCAAAGTCTTTTAAAAGTCCTCTAGTGTAAACCCAGCATAAGACGTTTGAGAAAGCCACTTCATATGAAAAGACAAGCAAGCTCTGGAGAGAGGTAACTGCAGTCATGTTTTACCTGGCAAAGGATATGTATTTTAAGTTGTATGACAAAAAGTTAGTTTGAAAGAGTCTGACAGTAAACCATGTCAACACTTTTTAAAATTGCACACAGATTAAATCTGGTTTAAAAAGGCAGGCCTTCTATTTCCTGAATGGTCTGTTTTTTTCTATGTTTTTGAAGTGCTAAATGTGTTTACTTAACTAAGTTTAGCCTATTACAGGCCTAGGCTACATGTCATTCTTAGAATTTAATCATTCATAAATCTGTAAAAAATAATTTTGAGGAACCTGGAACTAAACATAATACTACCATATGATTATCAACAAAACTGTTGTCCCTGAATTGACTAAAACTTGTTAAATAATCTTAACCAGTATGAAAAATTAATCGGGATAAAAACAAGATCGTGATCCTGGCATAAAATGAAGGTGATATGATATTTTTGCCATAGCACAGATCATTAGCCGGTTTTATTTCACATGCATTATGGGCATTAAGTGTCTGTTTTGTGTAAGTATGTGTTACTTTATGCCTTTCTTGTCCATGTTAAAAGTAAGCTATATGGAAATTGAAACTAAATGTGGTTAAAATGATCAGGAGTTGTGCGGTGTTGATCATATTTAAGGGTTCGCTATTGGATTGAGACATTATGAGGTTCGGACCTTTGCTGCAAGAAAATGTTGGTTACTGGACCCGTTTAAATTTTAGTTGAAGACCCCTAGTCTAAGCCAAGGCTTCCCGGAGCTCCGCTTTAAACATAGCTGCGACATTGCCACATAGAGCCGACAGAAGCTCAGTTTTGAGCGCAGCAACATTCATACTTTCCCGCGGTGGATTGGTAGCCTGGGGCAGAGGCGGAGATTCACTCATTTAATTTTATGCAATATTGTTTATTTAGTTTAGTTGCAAATCACACTCTTCACAACAAAAACTATACATGTAGCTCCCAGTTAAACGACCGCATAATACTTAGCTAATACAGGTTTATTAGGAATTACAAAATAGACTTGATAGGCTAAACTACTTTACCGGTCGGATCTTTCCGGTCTCGATCGTTTCAGGTGTAATTAGACCTGCATTATTTAGTTGGTCAGTCGTGAACTTAAGTGAGAATTTTCTATTTTGTTGCAAGCTTGAAAATGTTCATTTGTATAAAAGTGGAAAATAATCAAATATGTGTACATACTTATTTGATTAGTAAAAAGGCCTAATTCAAACTGTGATATGAGAAAGGCTTTTCCATGTGCCATTTATATGAAATAATTAGGGCCCGAGCACCGACCGGTGCGAAGCCCTATTGAAACCGCTAGGATTTTTATTAGGGCCCGAGCACAGACATGTGCGAAAGCCCTATTGTAATCGGTACGATTTTTATTAGGGCCCGAGCACAGACATGTGCGAAAGCCCTATTGTAATCGGTACGATTTTTATTCTTATTTTTTTTCTTCTTTTTATTCCGCCGCAACAAAGTCACTTTTGACCCCCTTCCTGTCATGCATAAGTTGAAAATATGTGGCGTACCCATCAGACCTGCAAAAAATTTTCATGTATCAGTGGTTCAGGATTTGATCTCAAAAATAGCGCCCCCTATGGCCAAAAACTGTTTTTCTGGAAATGCATGCTCAAAAATTGGGCTAGAAGCCTGAAATTACAGGACAACATGTAATGGCCCAAGGCGCACATAAATGCAATTGTATGTCATTGGCCAAAATCAACAGGAAGTCGGCCATGTTGGATTTAGTGCCTAAAACCGCCCAAACCATAATTTCGCATTTCGACGAAAGGCTCCTAGAGTTTTCACGCCAGGGACGTCAAACCACTTCTCAAATACAAAAGACCCTTGCCCGATAAGGAATTGCGGAAAGATCAGGAAGTTAGCCCGGAACCAGGGATCTTTTTGGGGTCAAAGTGTCGCGTAAATACGCACCTCATGAAACTTCAATTCATCATAGCTCAGGCTGTGTTATACCTAGCTGCACCAAATTACAACCCCAAATGTCTCTTTGCAGGCCCCACAAAAAAGCCTCTTGAAGCCCCGCCCCAAAATCAACCGGAAGTCTTTAAATGTGAAATATGTGAATAGGGGCGGGGCTTAATAACACGTTGGCCATAACTCCTTAACCATAGGTCCTATCATCATCAAACTTGCTGGGTATGCGCAGAAGTCATGTGGTAGCATGTCCCTCTAAGCTTATCGCGATGAACCCATAGGGGGCGCCACAGGGGCGGGGCTTAATAACACGTTGGCCATAACTCCTTAACCATAGGTCCGATCATCATCAAACTTGCTGGGTATGTGCAGAAGTCATGTGGTAGCATGTATCTCGAAGCTTATCGCGATTAACCCATAGGGGGCGCCACAGGGGCGGGGCTATCCACAAATTGGCCATAACTCCTTAACCGTAGGTCCTATCATCATCAAACTTGCTGGGTATGTGCAGAAGTCATGTGGTAGCATGTCCCTCGAAGCTTATCGCGACGAACCCATAGGGGCGCCGCCTATCCACAAATTGGCCATAACTCCTTAACCGTAGGTCCTATCATCATCAAACTTGCTGGGTATGTGCAGAAGTCATGTGGTAGCATGTCCCTCGAAGCTTATCGCGACCAACCCATAGGGGGCGCCGCCTATCCACAAATTGGCCATAACTCCTTAACCGTAGGTCCTATCATCATCAAACTTGCTGGGTATGTGCAGAAGTCATGTGTTAGCATGTCCCTCGAAGCTTATCGCGATTAACCCATAGGGGGCGCCACAAAAGTCACCCGACTCCGATTGACTTGATATTGATTGCACATGTACAGCTCATGGTGCTCTACGATTTCGCTCAAAGGAATTTTTTTTTAATTTCCGCTAGGGGGCGCTGTTAAGCCTCGACTGAAGAAAGTTCGAGAGGCTGCGCCCCGCCACACCGTAAGTCCGATTGACTTGAAATTTCTCACACAGGTGTATTTTAAGGTGCTCTACGAAAAAGCCTCTTGGACCATAAGAGTCAACCTGGAAATGCTTTCGGCTAATTAGCATAAACTGAAAAAAAGGGTTTTATCCACAACTTTTTCAAGTGTTACTCTATCAACACCAAATGTCTCACGAAGCCCCGGGGGACTATGACGCACGTCTCCGAAAAATATTAGTAGGATAGGTTCAAAAACATGGCCGCCATTGACTAAAACGTTTACGCAGTGGCGGGGCTTAATAACACGTTGGCCATAACTCATTGACCGTAGGTCCTATCATCATGAAACTTGCAGGATACGTGCAAAAGACATGTGGTAGCGTGTCCCTCTAAGCTTGTTCGAGGTTAACCCGTAGGGGGCGCCACAAATGCGAAAAACGTCATTCACCGATGCTATGTTTGCCAGGCCACGCCCCTTTCCCCCTGACTCCGATTGACTTATCATTTGTCAGACATGTACAGCTCATGTTGCTCTACGGTAAAGTCTCTCGGACCACAGGGGTCAGCCGTGATTTTTTCTCTTCCCCGATTTAGAAGGGGGGCTTGTACTTTCAATATCTCCGCGGGAATTTCTAGTTTCGCTCTGCGCTGTCCCACGCGCTCCAAACTTCATATTTTCAACTTATGCATGACGGGAAGGGGGTCAAAAGTGACAAAGATGCGGCGGAATAAAAAGGAAAAGAATTAAAACTGCAAGCAGTGATGAACGGGCCCTCGCCCTCTCATCATGGTCGTCGCCGACACTTCAGCGCTTCCGGCGTCCAGCATGTGTGGGCGAGGGCCCGGTCATCACTGCTTGCAGTTTTAATTCTTATTCTTCTTCTCATTCCGACTCTTTTTTGTCACTTTTGACCCCGTTCCCGTCATGCATAAGTTGAAATTATGTGGCGTACCCATCAGACCTGCAAAAAATTTCAATGTATCAGTGGTTCAGGATTTGATCTCAAAAATAGCGCCCCCTATGGCCAAAAACAGTTTTTCAGGAAATGCATGCTCAAAAATTGGGCTAGAAGCCTGAAATTGCCGGACAACATGTAATGGCCCAAGGCGCACATAAATGCAATTTTATGTCCTGGGCCAAAATCAACAGGAAGTCGGCCATGTTGGATTAAGTGCCTAAAACCGCCACTTTACATCTTTTCGCATTTCGACGAACTGGTCCTAGAGTTTTAACGCCAGCGACGTCAAACCACTTCTCAAATACAAAAGACCCTTGCCCGATAAGGAATTGCGAAAAGGTCAGGAAGTTGTCCGAGAACCAGGGATCTTTTTGGGGTCAAAGTTCGCGTAAATACGCACCTCACGAAACTTTAATTCATCATAACTCAGGCTGTGTTATACCTAGCTGCACCAAATTAATAACCCAAATGTATCTTTGCAGGCCCCACAAAAAAGCCTCTTGAAGCCCCGCCCCAAAATCAACAGGAGTTTTTTAAAAGTGAAATATGTGAATTTCTGACTCGAAAATCATCAAAAGGTTCAAAAATTCTTAACTCCTAGCAGGAACATATTTAGCAAAACGACCAGAATAGGGACACTCACAAGACATGGAAGATATACCAAAAAAAATTTTGTTTGATTCCGAATAACTATGACGAGGTGGGAGCCGATATTCGCCAACATGGCGCCAAAAGTCAGAACTCCACATTACTCTGCAGGATTGCAGAGCAAAGTGCACACATAACAACTTTTTGTGCAAAAGATAATATGATAGGGTATGTCCTCCGACATGGAAGATGATATACCCGAAAGCTCGTTTTAATCGGAACCACCGTCTTGCAGCACTGGCGCCTGATTAGCTAAAAAACATCACAAACGCACGTCATGAACCCTTTGATTGATCATAACTAAGGCTGTGTTGTACTTAGAACCACACAATTTACTACAGCAATGTACAATCCCAGTACGAACAAAAAAGCATCTTGGGCGCCCCGCCCCAAAATCAACAGGAAGTGTTCCTTATAGCAATATTCGCCAATAAAACAGGAAGTTAGCCTACCTCCTCCATACTCTGTCTCATCTTCTCCAAATTTCTTATGGTCAATGAGACCCAAGGCCTGAGGAAGCCCGCACGCTAATATTCATATAAAGTGAGAGCGCCAACTGCTGGGTCAAGTAAATATTGCATGCTACTTATTTACCTCCACGTCCTACACACTTGATCAAATCAACCTCAGAGCAGCCCAGGGAGGTCAGGAGACAACGATAACACGGGAAGCCGGTTCTATCGGATCCGTGGCCTTCGTAGTTTCTCGGCATCATTGCCACGAAACAGGAAGTCGCTGTAATTTCCCTCTGCGCCGTCCCACGCGCTCCAAACTTCACCACTCTGATGGGTACGCCACATATTTTCAACTTATGCATGACGGGAAGGGGGTCAAAAGTGACAAAGATGCGGCGGAATAAAAAGGAAAAGAATTAAAACTGCAAGCAGTGATGAACGGGCCATCGCCCTCTCGTCATGGCGCGCGTCGCCGACACTTCAGCGCTTCCGGCGTCCAGCATGTGTGGGCGAGGGCCCGGTCATCACTGCTTGCAGTTTTAATTCTTTTTATTCTTATTAGGGCCCGAGCACCGAGTGGTGCGAAGCCCTATTGAAACCGCTAGGATTTTTATTCTTTTTATTATTATTCTTATTCCGGAGTTTTTGGCACTTTTCACCCCCTTCCCGTCATGCATAACTTGAAAAACTTTGCGTACCCATCAGACCTGCAAACAATTGCAATGTATCAGTGGTTCAGGATTTGATCTCAAAAACGGCGCCCCCTATGGCCAAAAATGTTTTTCAGGAAATGCATGCTCAAAAATTGGGCTAGAAGCCTGAAATTTTAGGACAACATGTAATGGCCCAAGGCGCACATAAATGCAATTTATATGTCATTAGCCAAAATCAACAGGAAGTCGGCCATGTTGGATTTAGTGCCTAAAATCGCCAAAACCATAATTTCGCATTTTGACGAACTGGTCCCAGAGTTTTTACACCAGGAACGTCGAACCACTTCTCAAATACTCAAGACGCTTGCCCGATGGTAAATTGCGAAAAGATTTCTGCAATTCCGTAGTACCAGTGATCTATTGGGGGTCAAAGTTCGCGTAAATACGCACCTCATGAAACTTTAATTCATCATAACTCAGGCTGTGTTATACCTAGCTGCACCAAATTTCAAACCCAAATATGTCTTTGCAGGCCCCACAAAAAGGCCTCTTGAAGCCCCCCCCAAAATCAACAGGAAGTCTTTAAATGGGAAATATGTGAATTTATGACTCGAAACTCATCAAAATGTTCAAAAATTAATAACTCCTAGCAGGAACATATTTAGAAAAACGACCACTGTAGGGACACTCATATATCATGGAATATACACCACAAATTTTTTTGTTTGATTCCGAATAACTATGACGAGATAGGAGCCGATATTCGCCAAAATGGCGCCAAATGTCAGAACTCCACATTACTCTGCAGGATTGCAGAGCAAAGTGGACTCATAACAACTTTTTGTGCAAAAAAAAATATGATAGGGTACGTCCTCCGACGTGGAAGACGATATACCCGAAAGCTTTTTTTATCCGAAATAACCGTCTTGCAGAACGGGCGCCACATTCGCCAAAAAACATCAAAAATGAACCTGATGAACCCTTTGAATGATCATAACTCAGGCTGTGTTACACTTAGATGCACCAAATTTTATACAGCAATGTAAAATCCCAGTACGAACAAAAAAGCCTCTTGACGCCCCGCCCCAAAATCAACACGAAGTCTTTTTTTTTAAGTATTCGCCAAAAAAACAGGAAGTTGCCCTAACTCCACCATACTCTGTCGCATCTTTTCCAAATTTTTTATGGTTCATGAGACCCAAGGCCTGAGGAGTCCCACACGCTAATATTCATGTAAAGTGAGAGCGCCACCTGCTGGGCAAAGTAAATATCGCATGTTGGTGATTTACCTCCAAGTCCTACAAGCTTGGATCAAATCAAACTCAAAGCAGCTCAGGAGGTCTAGATGGCAGTATTACATTACATTAAGTAGGAAGAGAGTGCCACCTGCTGGACAATGTAAATACTGCATTTTGAATATACACATCCTACAAGCTTGGATCAAATCAAACTCAAAGCAGCTTAAGGAGGTCTAGATGGCAGTATTACATTACATTAAGTAGGAAGAGAGTGCCACCTGCTGGACGATGTAAATACTGCATTTTGAATGTACACGTCCTACAAACTTGGATCAAATCAAACTCAAAGCAGCTCAGGGAGGTCTAGAGACAGCCACCATGATAACACTGGAAGCTGGTTCTATCGGCTCCGTGAACTTCGTAGTTTCTTGACGTTATCGCCACGAAACAGGAAGTCGCTGTAATTTCGCTCTGCACTGTTCCATGTGCTCCAAACTTCACCCGCCTGGTAAGATCCCAGGCCTGAGGACTTCCTCGCATCCGTATCAAGCGCGTCGCGGCAACTTCCACACTTCTGGTGACAGGTATTACTGTCTCGCGTGCTGCGAAGAGGTGGAGACTGCGGCGTGTTCTCTCACGCGGTCGCCCGGAGCGCCGAGGCCGGCCAGGACGGCGTCCAGCACGGAGGTGCGAGGGCCCGGTCATCACTGCTCGCAGTTTTAATTCTTATTTATAGTCATTTTTGGCACTTTTCACCCCCTTCCCGTCATGCATAACTTGAAAAACTTTGCGTACCCATCAGACCTGCAAAAAATTGCAATGTATCAGTGGTTCAGGATTCGATCTCAAAAATTGCGCCCCCTATGGCCAAAAACAGTTTTTCAGGAAATGCATGCTCAAAAATTGGGCTAGAAGCCTGAAATTTTAGGACAACATGTAATGGCCCAAGGCGCACATAAATGCAATTTTATGTCCTGGGCCAAAATCAACAGGAAGTCGGCCATGTTGGATTTAGTGCCTAAAACCGCCACTTTACATCTTTTCGCAATTCGACGTAAGGCTCCTAGAGTTTTGACGGCAGGGACGTCGAACCACTTCTCAAATACTCAAAACGCTTGCCCGATGGTAAATTGCGGAAAGATTTCCAGAAGTCCATAGTACCAGGGAGCTATTGGGGGTCAAAGTTGACGTAAACATCATAATTAACGAACCTCATGAAACTTTAATTCATCATAACTCATGCTGTGTTATACCTAGCTGCACCAAATTTATACCCCAAATGTATCTTTGCAGGCCCCACAAAAAAGCCTCTTGAAGCCCCGCCCCAAAATCAACAGGAATTTTTTTTTAAGTGAAATATGTGAATTTCTGACTCGAAAATCCTCACAAAGTTAAAAAATTAATAACTCCTAGTAGGAACATATTTAGCAAAACGACCAGAATAGGGACACTCACAAGACATGGAAGATATACCAAAAAAAAATTTGTTTGATTCCGAATAACTATGACGAGGTGAGAGCCGATATTCGCCAACATGGCGCCAAACGTCAGAACTCCACATTACTCTGCAGGATTGCAGAGTAAAGTGCACACATAACAACTTTTTGTGCAAAAAAAAATATGATAGGGTACGTCCTCCGACATGGAAGATGATATACCCGAAAGCTTGTTTTAATCGGAATAACCGTCTTGCAGCACCGGAGCCTCATTCGCCAAAAAACCTCAAAAACGAACGCCATGAACCCGTCACTTGATCATAGCTCAGGCTGTGTTGTACTTAGAACCACACAATTTCATACAGCAATGTACAATCCCAGTACGAACAAAAAAGCCTCTTGACGCCCCGCCCCAAAATCAACAGGAAGTGTTCTTTTTAGCAATATTCGCCAAAAAAACAGGAAGTTGGTTGCTCACTAGAATACAGATGGCACTCTCTTCCTACATTAAGTAGGAAAAGACTGCCATCTGCTGGATATCATTTACCTACACATCCTACTCCCACTAGATGGCAGTATTGCATTACAAATAGAGGGACTGAAGACTTCTCTTTCATGCTATGTTGGGTAATGTGACTTTATTTCTCTAACAGGAGCCTCTTGACGCCCCAAAATCAACAGGAAGTGTTCTATTTTGAAATATTCGCCAAAAAAACAGGAAGTTGCCCTAACTCCACCATACTCTGTCTCATCTTCTCCAAATTTCTTATGGTCAATGAGACCCAAGGCCTGAGGAAGCCCGCACGCTAATATTCATATAAAGTGAGAGCGCCAACTGCTGGGTCAAGTAAATATTGCATGCTACTTATTTACCTCCACGTCCTGCACACTCGATCAAATCAACCTCAAAGCAGCTCAGGGAGGTCCAGAGACAACGATGACACGGGAAGCCGGTTCTATCGGCTCCGTGGCCTTCGTAGTTTCTTGGCGGCGTCGCCACGAAGCAGGAAGTCGCTGTAATTTCGCTCTGCGCTGTCCCACGCGCTCCAAACTTCACCCGCCTGGTAAGAGGCCAGGCCCGAGGTCGTCCTCGCATCCGCATCAAGCGCGCCGCGGCAACTTCCGCGCTTCCGGCGACTGCCGGAGTGCCGAGGACGGCCAGGACGGCGAGCAGCACGGAGGTGCGAGGGCCCGGTCATCACTGCTCGCAGTTTTAATTATTAATTGAATTTACATAAAACATATGCTGTATCGTTAACAGGATATGAAATTACCCATATAGGGATATATCGTGATCTGTTTATTGAGATGAGTGTGATTCTAATTGGTAAACTAGGGATATAGGATTCAGAGAAAATTCCTATATGAATAAAGAAAGAAGGCTTTCAAGAAGTATGTTCTCTGTGAAGTACAAGTAAGAAAGCTACTAAAGCAGAATGGTGTCCTATCCATCCTGCAATATGAGCTCAAAAAAAGTTACTAACATGTTTTCTTGCAGGGTCTTTTAAGAACTCCTCACTGCATTTAAAAGTTGTTGTACCAGCCATAGGTTCCACTATTCCATTCCACACTCACCAACAGAAGTATCCAGGACGCACATGCAGAGCAGACATCTGTCACGGTGGTCAGCTGTTGAGGTGCTCTTACATGCTGTCTGCAGCTTCTCACTGGTCCTTCAGGATACACAGCAGGTTTTTAATGACATTTATGTGTGGCTTTCAAAGTTGTTTGATGTATGTCATACATTTATGTTAAAAATGCTAGATTGATGTAATCTCTTACTAAGAAAATTAAGGCTGCACCAATTTTGTTTTCCAAAATGCACAGCATAACTTTTTAAATTAATATTTGTCAAACACGACACCGAGTACTTTCTGCAGAATAAATGATAAACACAATGTTTGTAGTTTCCTACTGACCTGTATATGGTGCTGACAGTGGAGGGGAAGTCTGCTTGCAGCTTAATGACAAAGCTCTCTGTCAGACGCTGAATACTGGCCTTGTCTCTTGTCTATTGGAAAGACACAAAAACAGTGAACACAACAGTCTGGGGATGTGCATGTGTTGACAAGTTCATGGAATCGCATTGTGCAGGACAGTCACGCATTTCCATTACTTTTCACACGTCCCGCAAATTGATATTATGTCCCGCATTGTTATTGACAGTCAGACTCCATTTTTGAATCGCGTGTTTAAAATCTGGCATTCATCAAATAGCTGTTTGATCATGTCAATCAAACTGGGAAGCGGACACAGGTTAAGGGCGCGCCCACCAACAGGGAACAATGCAAATCAGGTCAGAACGGCTTGCAGCACGAGACATGGAGGAAAGCACGACACGTACGGAAATACGGAAAGAGGAAATGAAGCTACAATAAAGACTGGGAAACTATCTATCCCTGGGTGAAACCAGTGCAAGGCGAGAAAGTTGCATTTAAATAAGATATATATAAACAAACAATAAATTTAACAAAAGTAAATAATTTTTAATCTAATCTTATGCCCTGCCCCTCAAATACTTAGCTACGGCCCTGCATCATATGCGCATCTCGGCGATCACACAGTTTGTCACACACAGCGAGTCAGCGCGCTGCTGTGCCATGCAGCCCGGCGAAGAGTAACTGACCTGCGCTGAGCATCTGAAGGTGAAGTCAGTTTACCCTTGTGAATTTTAAACACACCAATTTAACTTAAAGTTAAATTTGTAATTAATGTAATGCAATGTAAAAGTAGCTAATTCGGACTTCCGGTAAGATGGCGGACGGGTGAGACGCTTATTTTTGAGCTCGCCCAGGTCGGTTAAATAAACCCACTCAAATGCAATAACTCGACATACAAATGTGTTAAAGCGGGTAATGGGTGGTGTCAAGTAATCTGAATCCCTAACTGCCCCAACCCCTGGTACAAAGCCATAATAATGCTATGTCACCAGTAAGCCTCTCCAAGGGCCTAGAAAAAGGCTCTGAGAATATACCAGCACTTAAGTGAATCACATATAATCACATATAATCATGCAATGTGAAGCACAGAGAGTATTCTAACCATATAACCATATAACCTTATGCAAGCTAAAAGCAAGAGATTAAAAATGTAATGAATTAACATATGGCCATGAAATGGTTGATTGAAGTATTATTGATTGAAGTATTGACTAGTGTGTTGATTTAAGAAACAGTAAGTGTGTTAAAATATATTAAAAGAATGTATAAGAATTAAGTTGACACACACACACACACACAGGGATGTCGGTGTGGACCAATCAGAGCCTACAGAAACCAATCAGAGCCTTTTAGGGAAGTTTCCAAAAAAGGGGAGTTGACAACAAAGAGTTCGAAAAAACTGAGGGCGGTACAGCCCGATGTTGTGTATAAAAAGGCATGATTTTGCGGAGAGAAGTTGTTAAGCCTCGTCGGACCTCGCGGACGGAAGCAAGACCCTGGACGGAAGCAAGACCCCGGATCGACCACCCCAGGAGAAGCAAGCTACGGACCGGAGAAACAGACTTAGTCTCTGAAAAAGACTTAGTCTGTGGGAGAAGACAGAGAAAACAGAGCAAGCAAGACATCGCAGGACTTAGAGAACTCAACATCCTTCTTCAGCTGAATCATCGAGGACCGACAGCAAGAGAGCTTAACCACTTCCCCAAAGCTGAAAAGGACATTTCGAGAGAGCTCTCTGTTTCAACGCTCACACTGTTGATTGGGTGAATCAAGGTCAGCCAGCTGGACGGATCGGAGGAATGCAGAGGCTGGCGTGATCCACTCCAAGGTCGTCGGACAGCGGGACGGATCGGAGGAATGCAGAGGCTGGCGGGGCTCCCACTCTCCAAGGTCGGACAGCTGGACGGGGGGGGGGGAATGCTGATTCTGCCGAGACTTCTCCTCTCCTCTCCTCGCCGGAGAACTTTCTGAGACTTTGTACAAAGTTCGGGAGGATCTCCGCGCAGTTCCCTGACAACGGTGAAGGCGAGGCTGCAAGGCCAAGTGACCTCCCCTCTGCCTCTCCACATCAAAACGGACATTCATTATTCCCTGCTTCAGCTCTTATACAATAAAGGATAGAGATTAGATTATTATATATTATTTGAATCTGCATTTTGAGCTGTATGCCTGCCTTTAATAGCAATAAAAAGCATCATTTAATCTTACATTTAAGATTTCATTGTGGACATTTGATCATTTACCTTTTCAGAGGTTGTAAAATACTAGGTAAAGTGTGTTCTTACATCTACAAATGGTTCTTATAGGTTACTTCTAGCCCTTCAAACTAAACATACCCTTATGGCCTGCTGTCCTGGCCATTAAAACCCTATCCTAGCGACCATACCAAGAGCCTGGATCATTTAGAGGAGAGCTGCCGTTAACTGATGCGACTGGTGTGGTAGTGGAACCCGGGGGCTATTCGGTCCTGCTGCTGGGCCAGTGTAAGCAGGGTAGACATCAGGACGAAGGCAGTTAGAAAAAGCTAGGCGTGTCTCCTCGCCACCAGCTTAATTATTCCTAGTTATTCTTGGACGGGTAATACGCTCAGGGTGATAGGAATCGGACCCTTTAAACGGAGAGCTGGTACCGGAACCTCCTGTACAGGGGTAAATACAATCTAAAAACTCCGGGATTCAACAGTGGACGCCGAGGCCGTAGAAATACCAAAAACTCGAACAAAACTCAGGAAAACAGTACTTTGGAAGAGGTTGAACCTAACCAAATGGAACACGAGGGTGACGCAGCGGACCAAGCTGAAACACTGAGAGAAGGACTTGCTAGCATCGGTAAGGATATAAGAGAGCTCAAGCAACAATTCCACAACGAACTGAAAACATTCAAAGACGAGCTTAAAAGTGAAATTAAAAATGAGATAAAACAAGAAATCGCCTATCTCAGAGAAGACATTGACCGCAAGCTCATGGAGGAAATACAGGAGCAAAAAAATACAGGAGCAAAAAACGGACATAACCGAAGCACAGACCCGCATAGCGGAGCTGGAAGAATATAACACGGAGGCAAACGACACGTGGTGAAGCAGACACGGCAAATGCAGGACAAACTAACGGACCTAGAAGCGAGATCACGGAGGAACAATGTTAGGATTTTTGGCCTGCCCGAGGACACAGAAGGAGCCTCTGTCGCCGAATACCTGGGCAAGTTGGAGCTGCAGCTACCCGACGGAACCAATCTGCAAATTCAGCGGGCACACAGAGCTCTCACATGAAAACCGAATCCAGGTGGCACGCCGAGATCAATAGTGGTTAATTTCCTTCAGTTTGAAACCAAGGAGATGGTCCTACAGAAAGTCTGGGAGAAAAAGGGGCTACAGGTGGGCGACAAATTTTTTTGACCACGACTATCCCACTGAGATGTGCAAAAACGAAAAACATATCTAAGTATCAAGAAGACACTGAAGGAGAGGGCATCAGTTTCCAAACCCCATTCACGAAAATAAGAATCCATTGGAATAACGGTGTGAGGACCTACGACAGTGCGCGAGAGGCAGCAGAAGATATGACAGCCAGGGGAATATCTGTGGACGTGCCGAGAGAAGACGCGGAGCCTGCGGAGGAGTGGAGCCGAGGTGAGCGGGGATGGAAACGAGCAGGACGCCCGAGAACGGTGATGGATGCGGCGGCACAGCGAGCGAAGGAAAAGTTACAAGGCTACCAGCGGAGAGCCGACAATTAATGCCCCAGACAGAGTGAAAGATAACAGCGCTGTAAGGTAACAAGGACGGCTTCATTTAATTGAATTCATCAACATATGATAACGCCCACATGGCGAGGGAGAGCCATCAAAGTTGGACAGTTCTAGGCTGGGGGTATTGCTGTTTTACGGATATGGCTCTGTGTCTAGGGATGGGCCCTCACAGGAGAGGTTTTCTCATCCACCCACCAACAGGGACTTGGGGAGAAGAGAGCAATAACCCCCATTTGGAAGTTCAATAGTGTTCACACTGTTCTTATTTCTGTGTATGTTCATGTTCACGTAAGTTTTAGCTGCTTGGGAAAATATGTACACATGTTACTGAAACAATATGGTAAGTCATGACTTAAAGATGATGTCTATAAATGTAAATGGTCTAAATTCACCTAAAAAGAGAGGATTGGTCTTGACAAAATAGAAAAAAAGAAAAACAAAATGTTATATTTTTAACGGAGACCCATCTGTGCCAAACAGAACACGAAAAATCTAAGAAATTTGGCTATAGAAATTCGTACTACAGTACATATAAACAAGGACGTAAAAGAGGAGTTATATTAATTCCAAATTCAACTACATTTGTTTCTGAGAAGGTAATTAAGGATAAGGAGGGAAGATATATAATAGTGAAGGGAAAACTAGACAATGAAACGGTAACATTGATAAATGTATATGCTCCTCCAGAGAGCAATAAGCAATTCTTTAAATCACTGTTTAATGTCATAGCAACAGAATCAGAAGGAGTTTTAATTTGTGGGGGTGATTTTAACATAATCATGAACCATTGTCTGGATACAACAAGTTTGAAAGGGAGCAAAAAACAGATGTCAAAATTTGTAAAGCTATCCTTGGAAGAGATGGGAATGATGGACGTATGGAGGAACCTTAACCCTCTTAAAAAGGATTTCACACATTATTCAGCTACGCACAATGTCCATTCAAGAATTGATTACTTTTTTATAAATAAAGTTGATGGTTATAGAGTGACCGAGTGTAGGATTGGAGGGGCAGATGTATCAGATCATAATGCCCTATTTCTAAATATACATCTTAATGCCAGGAAAAGACAAACAATCTGGAGACTTAATGTGGGAATGCTGAATAATAAGAGTTTAGTGGAGGAATTAAAAAAATAAATTAGGCAATATATGGAAGACAATAGTAATAGAGAAGTTGACCCGCACATGGTTTGGGATGCTCTGAAGGCGGTTGTTCGAGGGAAAGTAATAGCTAAAACATCTAAAATAAAAAAACTTAAAGCAGAGGCGTACCAGAACCACTCTTTAAGATTAAGAGAACTAGAGCAACAATACCAAAAGACAAACAACCCAAATATAAGTAAACAAATTAGGGATACCAAAACTAAGATAAACGATATATTAATGGACAAATATGGAAAAAAGTATATATTTATGAAACAAAATTATTATGAAATTGGCCCAAGAGCAACTAAGCTCCTAGCAAAACGTATACGAAAACAGCAAGCAATTAATACTATACATACAGTCCCCTCCTTAAGTATCGGAACAGTGAGGCCAATTCCTTTATTTTTGCTGTAGACTGGAAACATTTGGGTTTGACACCAAAAGATGAAAATTAGACAATAGCTCAACATTTCAGCTTTCATTTCCAGGTATTCACATCTGGATCCGATACACAACTGAGAAGATATCATTATTTGTAAAGGAACACCACATTTTTAGGCGTGCAGAAGTATTGGAACAGATAGACTTTAAATAAATTAAAGTGAATAAAACATACTATTTTGTCGCAAAAAACTTTGCTTGCAATAACTGCATCAAGCCATTGACATCACAAAACTTTTGCATTCTTCTTTTGTGATGCTTTTCCAGGCTTTCAATGCAGCCTCATTCAGTTGTTGTTTGTGTTAGGGGGTTACTCTCTTTAGCAGGTAAAATGCATGCTCTATAGTGTTTAAGTCTGGAGATTGACTTAGCCAGTCTAAAACCTTCCACTTCTTGCCCCTGATTAACTCCTTTGTTGTGTTTTGGGTCATTATCTTGCTGCATGATGGAGGATCTTCCAATCAGTTTGGTTGCATCTTTCCTTAAATTGTCAAACAAAATGTTTCTGTAAACTTCTGAGTTCATCTTGCTGTTGCCATCATGTGTTACATCATCAATGAAGAATAATGAGCCCGTCCCAGAAGAAGCCATGCAAGCCCAAGCCATGACATTGCCTCCACCGTGTTTCACAGATGAGCTTGTATGCTTGGGGTCATGAGTCGATCCTTTCATTCTCCAAACTTTAGCCTTTCCATCACTTTGGTAAAGGTTCATCTTGACAACAACACAGTAACACATGATGGCAACAGCCAAATGAACTTAGAAGTCTACAGAAACATTCGGTCTGCCAATTTAAAGAAAGATGCAACCAAACTGATTGGAAGATGCTCCATCATGCAGCAAGATAATGATCCAAAAAAACTGCAAAAACAACAAAGGAGTTCATCAGGGGCAAGAAATGGAAGGTTTTAGACTGGCCAAGTCAATCTCCAGACTTAAACGCTATAGAGCATGCATTTTACTTGCTAATGAGGAGACCGAAGGAAGTAACCCCCAAAACAAACAGCAACTGAATGAGGCTGCGGTGAAAGCCTGGAAAAGCATCACAAAAGAAGAATGCAAACGTTTTGTGATGTCAATGGGTCACAGGCTTGATGCAGTTATTGCAAGCAAAGTATTTGCGACAAAATATTACGGTTTATTCACTTTAATTTATCTAAAGTCTATCTGTTCCAATACTTTTGCTTGCCTAAAAATGTGGTGTTCCTTTTCTAATAATGATATCTTCTCAGTTGTGTATCAGTTCCAGATGTGAATACCTGGAAATGAAAGCTGAAATGTTGAGCTATTGTCTCATATTCATCTTTTGGTGTCAAACCCAAATGTTTCCAGTCTACAGCAAAAATAAAGGAATTGGCCTCACTGTTCCGATACTTATAGAGGGGACTGTACAATTAAGGATCCATGCACCAATGAGACGATACACGAGCCGGAAAATATAGAAAGAGTATTTAGGGGGTTCTATGAAAAATTATATACACAACCAACTGCTGCAAACGAGGAAGAAATGAGAACCTTCTTAAACGAATTGGATCTACCGTCGATCGGCACTTACCAAAACGAAAGATTAACAGCAGACATTACAAGGGAAGAGATTATTCATGCTATACAATCGTTGAAAAACAATAAATCTCCAGGGAGCGATGGTTATCCTGCAGAGTGGTACAATATTTTTTTTTTTTTTTTTTTTAAGATATTTTTTGGGCATTTTTATGCTTTATTGATAGTGCAGAGAGACAGAGGTGAAATGGGGCAGAGAGGGGAGTGACATGCAGAGAACGACCGCGGGTGGGAATCGAACCCGGGTCTGCTGCTGGGCCCGGCCCGGGAGGGGGACGCCTTACCAACTGAGCTAAAGGCGCCCCCTGGTACAAGATTTTCAAGGAAGAACTGCTACCAGCTCTCCAGACTTCCTTTAATTGGACTCTAAAAGAAAACAAAACACCACCAACCTGGGCAGAAGCAATTATATCAGTCATTCCAAAACCAGGAAAGGATAAGGATAGATGTGAAAATTATAAACTGATTTCAATACTAAATTTAGATTATAAATTATTTTCATTTCATTTAACTTTTATTTATCCTCGAGAGACCAATTGAGGGGTGACCCTCATTTACAATGACGTCGAGTTCAAAACAAATTCAAAGGAAAAACAACAATACATAAACAATATTCAATGCAAAAACATCAAATACACAACAACAGGTGAAGAGAAAAAAAACAATTGAAACATTTACATAGTGGTGAAGAGTGGCAGCAATTAAAATTAAATGGGTGAAAGTACAATATAGCCTAATTAAAACAGTTACAGGTAGAGTTTGGCAGATTTAAGATAGTTTGTTTAAATTGGTTAAAGGATATGAAGGTATTTAGTTTAATTTGTTGCTGTAAGTTGTTCCAGGAGTCGGGGGCACTGAAGCTAAAAGCTGTCTTTCCCAGCTCAGACCGGGCTTGTGGGACATAAAGCATAAGCATGTCAGTGGAGCGGGTCTGATAAAGCCCATCTGAAATTTGCAGCATTTCTGTTAAATAACGAGGAAGCTTCCCGGTCAAGGCTTTGTAAAAAAAAATGTGCCAATGTGCGTCACGTCTCTCTTTAAGGGAGCACCACCCAACCTTTTCATATAAAAGACAATGGTATGTGTCATAAGCATCTCCTGTATGAACCTTAAAGCAGAGTGAAAAACAGAGTCCAGGAGTTTAAGACATGAATGTGATGCATGCCGGTAAAGCACATCACCGTAATCAAGGACAGACATGAAAACTACCTCAATAATCCTTTTCCTACTAAATAAAGGGAAGGTGGTTTTGTTCCTATAAAAATAGCCAATTTTTTGTCGTAGTCGACAAACAAGATTTTTTTATATGAAAATTAAAAGTGAGTTTATCATCTAACCAGATGCCGAGATATTTGTACTCTGTGACTCTTTCAATTAAAAATCCATTCTTTGTAAAATTATATACGTCAATTATCTCTAAAAGAATAAACACATTCATTACAGAATTAATTGACGAAGATCAAACGGGATTCATATCGGGCCGACAAACCCAAGATAGTATTCGACGAACCCTACAAATAATTGGCAAAGCACGAAGAGAGAAACAAAGTACTGTACTGGTTAGCATTGATGCCGAGAAGGCATTTGACTGTGAATTGGAAATTCCTTTATCAGGTGTTGGAACGATTCGGATTTAATACTAAATCAATACAATTGATTAAACCACTATCATAAACCCTCTGCTAGAATTAAAATTAATGGAAGTTTGACCAAGGAAATATATTTACAGAGATCAACCAGACAAGGATGCTGTTTGTCACCGACCCTGTTTGCGATTTTTATTCAGCCCTTAGCTCAGGCAATCCGACAAAATAAAGAAATTAAAGGGGTCACAATTAAAGGTATAGAACATAAATTGGGACTTTTTGCTGATGATTTGATTACTTTCCTCGAACAACCTAACACATCTATCCCTAATTTGATGAAGCTACTACAATCATATGGCCATCTGTCAGGATATAAAATTAATGTCTCCAAAACCCAGATTTTAATCTTTTAATTATACTCCAACAAAAGCGATCCTGGAATTATATGACCTTAAATGGAATCTAAAGTCAATTCAATATTTAGGCGCTACGATCACTAAAAACTCCACAGACCTATATAAAGCAAATTATAACAATTTAGATAAAGAAATAAACAAATATATAACAAGATGGTCTACCCTCCCACTGGATTTAAACTCTAGAATTGAGATAGTTAAACTTAATATATTACCCAGATTTCTCTATCTATTCCAATCTTTACCAATAGAGGTACCCCAAGGTCAATTTACAAATTGGGACAGAATGATTTCCAGATTTGTCTGGGGGGGGCAAAAGACCTAGAGTCAGATACAAAAGTCTTCAGCTAACAAAAGAGAGAGGTGGTATGGGTCTTCCAAAATTAAGGGAATACTATTATGCTGCTCAATTGAGACCTGTGTACTGCTGGTGTAAGTCAGAATTTAGAGCTAAATGGAAAGACATAGAAAGAGAAGTGAACCAAATTCCAATTCAACATTTGATTGGAGATAATAAACTATACAAGGAACTCAAAAATAAAATGGATCCAATAACAGTGCACACACTAGGTTTGTGGTTTAAAATATTGAAAATACACAAGATTCAGAATGACATAAATATATTAAAATGGGTAGCATATGATAGACATTTCAAACCTGCAATGTATGATCAAGGATTCAAACATTGGTTAAAAAAGGGAATAACAACTTGGTGTGTTTTGGTAAAAGATGGGAGGCTGGAGAGTTTTGAAAATATGAGAAGAAAATACGAATTGGGAGCTTGTGAATTTTATAGATACCTTCAGCTACGGGACTATTTCAAGAAGGAAATCGAAGCAGATTCTTCCAAGGAGGTGAACAGTGTCATCCAAATTATAATAAAAGCATATCAAGAAAGTAACATAAGAATAATTTCGGCAATGTATAAAGGTTTGAATACCAATGACAAACATTCAACTAAATATGTTAAGATGAAATGGGAAAAAGAACTCAATGTACAACTTTCAGATGAAGACTGGCATGATATGTGGAGGACACATCACTCATCCACCAATTCACGAACTCGGAGGGAATTCTCATGGAAGAATGTGATTTGTTTCTTTATAACACCAAAAATGAAAGGTAAACAGCTACATAAACGTCAGAAATGTTGGCGGGAATGTGGGTCTTATGATGTTGATCATTCACATGTTTTTTGGAATTGTCAGAAAATAACTGTATTTTGGGAAATGGTTTATGAGGTATTAAAGCAAATACTAGGATATGAGGTCCCCAAAAGTAGTTTGGTGCTCTATCTATGTAAATTTCAAAAAGAGAATATTATTATGAGTGATGTATATTTAATCAAAATACTGCAAGTAGCGAGCAAGAAAGCTATCACCAGACATTGGCTGAAAGAAACACCACCAACAAAAAATCAGTGGCTTGCTATTGTTGAAGAGATAGCTTTAATGGAGAAACTGACTCACAAACTGAGACTTCAAGAAGCACAATTCGACTGTAAATGGGAGAAATGGACACTTTACAGGACTCAAAATTAAGACATTGGACTGGAACAGTAACTTATAACTAACTACAACCTCAGGATATAAGAAGGTACTTCCCAGGCAGTTTGTTCTTTTTCCTTGTTTTTTCCTTTTTTGTTTTTATTTTATTTTTCTTGCCATCACCTAATTGCAGATGTTGATATAATGCGGTTATAACTGGCATGTTACTGTGGAAAAAGTCAATAAAGATCTACGGTAAGTGTAAAAAAAAAAAAAAGTAGCTAATTCATCAATAAAAGCACACCCATTAATCGTTGGCCAAAAGGGAAATCGCGTGTGACTTGTAGGAGCATATTGCCCATTTATTAATTTGTAGGCCTATTGTAGTACAAGCAAGAGCTTGATAAAAATATTGAAAAACAAAACTTGCATGTTCGGATCCATACAATTTAACAGTGGGTCGCCGTTTCGAGAGAGAGAGAGTTGCCGTTTCTGAGGCATTAAGTTACTACAGTGACACTGACAGTGCTAGCTAGGAGTTCGATAATTTTTGTTTAAATAGCCAACCATAGCCTACTAAAAACTCTCACATATCACAGCAAATGGAGCTGCACAAATTAAACCAGGTTACATAATCATATGTTAAAGACATGAATAAATAAGTGAAGGAATAGAGGGAAAAGAAGAAATAAATGTGAGGGATGAAGAGGAGGTTTGATATTCAGAGAGGGACAGAGGCAGGAAGGTAGGCAGAGGGTCTGACTGCAGTCCCAGCCTAAACTACTGTATTGTTATTCTCCTTCCATATAAATTCCACTACACTAGAGTGATATGTCATGTCACTCAAAATAACATGTTTCAATGATTGCCTGTTTTCTGTTGTAGCAATATGTTGTATGGGGTAAGCTATGTAGGCTTAAGATATATGCTACAAATGTCTTATTTTATCAGAAATGATGATCAATATAATATATATGGAGATTCCCGCTACCGTCCTCCCATGCCCCCCTGCCATGACCTCTTGTGACCTCTTCGCCACCCCATGTAAAATTGTCCAGATCCTCCACTGCATGGGAAGCTAAACACACACTTCTTGCGCAGCGTAAACCTGTTGGCACTGTGCGAGAGACGCTCCCCTCTCCTTCATCTGATCGCTGAACACAATCAGCATTTTTACGCGTGATGTCTCTATCAAATGTAATATATTGTTCTGGGCTCCCGGTCACACCACAACTTATCGTCCTAACAATGGCGACAACAACACTTTCCCATAATGTGAAGCTGACGGCGATGTATTAAAAAAAGAAAAGAAAGAAAAGGCACAGTGCCTCCTGCATTTGGGTCGGATCGAGTCCGGACAAATTCACACCACAAACAAACTGCAGCAGAGTGCGTATGGAAGCGCACCGAGACCACCTCTTCAGCTGGGTCTCGGACCGCTTGTTTGGTCCGCCCCTGAGTGCGATTGCTGTATTCACACCTGCCTGAAAGATGCGCACCGAAGGCGGAAGTGCACCTGAGTTCGTTTCAACCAAACTAAACACGGCATGTGTGAATACACCCTAAGACTATGATGAAAAATATTCGTCAACACACACCTTTTTCACGGACGAAAACTAAATAAAAACTAAATAAAAAGGCAGATATGATGACGAAGACTGAGACAAATATAACTGACACTGTGGTCAACGAATAGGAACGAGACGAAATGTAGGGCGGACGAATGGAGAAGAATCCAATCAGAACTACTCTTTTTGTGGGACAAGTTGGGAAGAAATCCAATCAGCGCAAAGCAGCGAATGCAACCCTGTGTCGGTGAAAATCGACGGTGAGACCTCGTCAGCGTGAGCCGCCTTGCAGAAAAACTCTGCGGTTTGATGGACAAAATGATAGTCAGGGAGATCCTGCCCGTTAACGTTGTCTAGGGGAACGGCTAAGTTCCACGATCTGTTTGTAGTAGGCTATGTCTCGAGCTTGAATACACAGAGGCATGTCTCCAAACTGACTGTGCAACTATATAGCAAATGAACTGTGAAACTGCTGCCTCCCTCCGTTAGTTTCTGTTTTCACCCGAGTAAGTTACAATCAACTCCGACGCATGGACAGCATTCAATTAAAACCTCAAATTTTTATTATCAAAAAGGCTTTGATGCAAAAGAAGTCCGAACACACACAGCGGCAGCAGTGTTGCTTAAAGGAAGGCGCAGTTGCTCACTTTTATCAGCACCTCAATTGCATGCTGCTGCTGCTGCTGCCCAGGGGCGGCCTTAACGATCTCGGGGCCCGTTTCAAGACCTAGTGTGGGACCCCCCATTTATTTTTTTATTTTTGCTTGTGCATGAAAAAATATTGTGGAATCCAGTTGGTTCATAGACGGATCATGGGATAATGGGCCCCCGGGCACAGGCTCTTAAAGCCCGCCCTCCCCCCTATCCAGTCAGGTACACTGATTTTATGTGAGATTATTACGAATTAAATAGAATACATGTTTTGTATTACAACCATTAAATCTGTGTCTGTATTGCATGTTCAAACCTTAATACCATTCAATGAAGAAAGAAACACTTAGTCGACTAAGTCCGCTGTAGATTTAGTCAACTAAAAGTTGCTTATATTTAGTCGACTAAGACTAAAAGATTTCAGATGACTTAAATAGGACTATGACTAAATGGTGTGATATTCAAAAGACTAAGACTAAATCAGAATTTGCTGTCAAAATTAACACTGACAGCAGTCTACTTTTACTTTCAGTCGCGAGGTCAGTGATGCAGCAGTGAAAGCCAGCTACCATATTGCTCACGAGTGCAAGCATCCAAGCCATTTTCTGATGGTGAGTTTGTGAAAACATGCATGCTGAGAAGGTTGCAGAAGTTGTATTCCCTGAAAAGCGATCTGCCTTTGCCAACATTAGTCTATAAAGGAACACTGTCGCAGATAGGGTAACAGAGCTCTCAGGAGACTTGGGCAGTCAAATGAATGACAAAATCAAGTCATTTATTGCATTTTCGGTATTTCGCCTTTTTTCGCTCGCCATTTACAATCAAGCCATCTGATATGCCAGCTGACATCCAACATGAGATAATTTACTTGCAGTGTGATACCAATATGAAGGAGAAATTTGCGTCGGTGGCTTGGACATATTTTATCAATATCTCTTGCCAGGGTACCCCAAATTATTAATTAAGCTAAAGATTTGGAGTTGACGTAGGTTAATTTTGCCATTATTTAACTGGTCTGGCCAACTTGAGATCAGATGGGTTGCATGTGGCCCCTGAACTAAAATGAGTTTGACACCCCTGCTTTAGCCGCTCTGCGCCCCTGCTCTGGAATGCACTACCCCGAATTCCGCAACACCGTCCGACTCCATATTACAGGGGTATTACAGTACCCCACCTGATCTTCCCTTCCCACATCATCACCCATTGTTCACTTTATTTGAACAGTTTTTATTTCAACTGTTTCTTGTATATCTGTTTTGAAGGTACAGTGTCCTAGAGGACCATGAAAGGTGCCTTTAATTTTTTTATTATTATTATTATTATTATTATTATTATTATTATTATTAATGTTATGTTAATTAAGTTAACGGACCCAAACTCTATGAGACCCTCTGGAGGCTGCGGACCATCAGGTCTAAAACCTCTGCAGCAAGAACAGCTTCTTCCCCTCTGCAGCCGGCCTCATCAACGCCTCATTGATTTGGACCTCTATCCCCTACCACAGTCACTAGACGTTATTTTAACGTAAGACTTTATGAACAATGTGTTACATTAACACAGAACCTTATGTTCAAAAACTTCGATAATTTTTATATTCCTGTAAACCAACACTTACCTTAGTATCGATGCTGGAATGAAGACATAGGGCACGTTGAACATATGGTTGTAGTAAGCTATTTCTTTAGCTGAGTAGTCCCTCATTGGCCTCACTAATATAATGTCACCATATCTGGAGTCTGAGAAACCCTGTTAAACCAAGACAGACACAAAGACAATATCAACATTATTTATCTAAATAAGATTTGCTCTGTTGAGAAAGTTTAATACAACATCTAATATCATATATATTTATAAAGAAAGGTTAACAAAACAAAACAAAAAAAGATTTGGTAAAACTTTAAAATAATTTTTATTCATAATTGATTCGTAAGTCAACTAATGATTTACAATACAGTAATATGTATAGTACTTTGCAAAAGTTTTAGGCAGGAGTTAAAAAATACTGTAAACTAAGAATGCTTTCAGAAATGTGAGAGTTAAGAGTTTATTTTTATAAATTAACAAAATGCAGTGAATGAACAGAAGAGAAATCTAAATCCAGCAGTGCCATCAGCTCAGAACTGGCAGAAACCAGTGGGACCCAGGTACATCCATCTAATAATAATAATAATAATTGATAGGTTTTATATAGCGCTTTATTGCCTAGGCACTCAAAGACGCTTACATGGTTCCTGGTTCAATTCGTTCATACACAGTCATACCGGTGGTGGTAAACTACGAGAGTAGCCACAGCTGCCCTGGGGTAGACTGACGGAAGCGTGGCTGCCATTCAGCGCCAACGGCCCCTCCGACCACCACCTCAAACATACAGCAATCATACACATTCACACAAGGCAAGGTGGGTGAAGTGTCTTGCCCAAGGACACAACAACCATGACACAGGTGGCTGGGCGGGGATTGAACCGCCAACCCTTGGATCGTTGGCCAACCCGCTTAACCACCTGAGCCACAGTCGCCCCGAATCTACTGTTCTCAGCATTGAGGACACCATTAATCCTGACCAAATCTGAATAAATGCAGCTCCAAACTTGCAAGGAACCTCAACCATGCATCACTCTCCAGCCCTTTGGGGAAAAACTACCTTTTGCTAGAACCAAATATTTCAAGTTTTCATTTTGACTCATCAGTCCAGAGCACCTGCTGGCATTTTTCAGAGCCCCAGTTCCTATGTTTTCGTGCAAAGTTGAGTTGCTTGACCTTTTTCCACGTTGGAGGTATGGCTTTTAGGCTGCAACCCTTCATGAAGACCACTACTGGCCAGACCTGACTGGATCGTTGATGGGTGTAACTTGGCCCCACTGGTTTCTGACAGTTCTGAGTTGATGGAACTGCCGGACATCTTCTGATTTCTAAGGGAAATAAACTTGAAGTGTTTTTCATCTGCTGCACTAAGTTTCTTGGCCGACCACTGTGTCTACGATCCTCAACGTTGCTTGTTTCTTTGTGCTTCAAAAGAGCAGCACATCTTGAAACCTCAATTTGCTTTGAGATCTGTGTCTGGGAGAGACTTTTCTTATCCAGCATAACTACCTTGTTCACTCACTTCGCATTTATTTACATAGAAAAATAAACAATTATCATTTATATTTTTGAAAGCATTCTTAGTTTACATAATTTTTTCACACCTGCCTAAAACTTTTGCACATTACTGTATTTGCAGATGATTAATATGCGTTAACATATCACAAATGTGTTATCAATAAAGCTTTTAGTAAATCATAAAATGCTCATTAACAAATCATTTGTATATTATTAAGTCATGTACAAACCTTTCTGCATCCTCCTAATCTAAATTATTACCCATTCATCAGGTACTAATGTGTAGTAGGGCTGTCCTCGACTTAAAGTGTACATAGTAGAATGTGATTGGTCGAATCTTGCCTAGAGTCAACTTATCGTAAAATCGTGCTATTTTTGTCCTGCTTATTGATCCATAATTCTCATAAGAATGTATGTCTACCTTAGTCATTGACTCCCACGAACGAGATAGATTAAAAGCTTGAGTTTGTTTAAATTTTTTATTAACAGTATAATAGGCTGATATTTATACTGTATATGACATATTAATATACCAATATATTTCATGATTTCATGAAGCCTTATAGATGACTTACAACACATTTGTGATGTTAACATGGCATGTATTAATCATCTACAAATTTACACTATATAACTGTTTAGGAAATGATTGGCCCAGGGCCGACGGACTGGGGGGAAAGTGATACAGTCGTGGGGGGGGGCCCAAGGCAGAAGGGGCCCATAATTTTTTTAATTTTTTTTTTAACAAGCTAAATGTGGGGCCCGATCTTCGAAGGCCCTGAACAATGCCATTCCAAAGAAAGAAATAATTGACTGGCTCGTGATAGGCCCCTGACCCTTGCAAGGAGATCAGGGGCCTGCGCATGACTAAGGCATGTGTGCGGGAGAGTAAGCAGGAGCAAGCCAACATTGAATTGAACTGGTGGCGAAAATAAACGCAGCGATTTTTCTATGGGGATATTTAGCTGTACAGAAATAAGTGCTGACAAAGCTAGGACAGTTTAAGACTCCACATCACTGTGGCAACACAACCTATCTATCAGCTCAGACAGCGCAAAGAAAAGTCTGATGAATACATGAGAGTGATGGCCCCTGCAAGTTTCAGTAAGTTTAAAGAAGTGCCACACTGTTACTGTCTTTGAAATGCATTTAGACATTTTAAGGGGAAAACACATTGGATTTATTATTTCAACTATTGAGTTATTTGTAGAACAGCATGCTAGTGTAGGCCAACAAGATTAATTTTCTGAATTTTCAATGCTGCTTTATTTTTATGTTTTAAATTGGGAAAGACATGTTCCAAAACGACCTGTATTTAAAAATAAATCAAGCAAGTAGGCTAATAATAACCATTAATGAATGATAGGCTATCGCATAATAGTAGGCCTATTGTCCACAATAATCACAGCCCCCCATCCATAAAGGAACTTTAAAAAGTTGAATTTGCACTTGATGTGCCTACACAAGTGTATGGTCTATTATTTGTATTTAGTGTGTCTGCATAGTATTGCACCAAAACAGTAGAAGTTTTCTTTAATTGTGTTTTGTACTGTCTGTAAAATTATACCTGCACATAGCAAACAAAATTGCACAACTGTATTCAAATAAACAGTTGTTTATTTCTATAGTGCGCATTGGCATCTTTGAGCAAAATACCCCCAAAATGTTCGCCTCCTGTGACCACCTTGACTAAGACATATTATGGGGGAAACACCGGTAAAAGTAATGATTTGGTCATTCATCAGATGAAATATTGTGGAGTTGTCTGGCTCAAAGAGCCATGTGTATTGTAAGACCGCTTTTCAGGGGGCCCATCAGGACTTTTTGTATAGGGGCCCAGAATTTGGTGCTACGCCCCTGGATTGGCCCATCATTATCTAATAATTTATAATTAACTTATAAATGAAGATTTATAAAGTGTTACCAGAGATTTTTAGGCTGAAAGGGACTTTTTTCTTCTTTCACATTCTTTTAAGTAAATGCAGTGGTCTTGTTCTCTCACTGCCTAAAATCTATACACATAGCCACACATACACACCGTGTCCTGAGCTAGCTGTGCCCCTCGGCCCAGTGATATACTGCTGAGCAGTTTAACAGCCAGTCTGGTACAGTTGTCACCCAGCATCAGTTTACTGTAGCCTTCAGTACGAGCTGTGTGCACCAGCAAATGCTGCCTTTGAGGAGAGGACAAAGTGGGGTCAGGGTGGTTAGACAGACAGCAAATCTAAAAATACAGACTGTACTTTCTTAACATGATTTAGTGTTTTCAACATCACAAGGCAAGTTTATTTACATAGCACAATTGAATCAAAGCAATTCAAAAGTGCTTTACAGGGGCATAAAAAAAGACAAGACATTATAAATTGCATTCAAGAGACAATAAAAATAGTTAAAAATTTAAATAATTGCATATAGAAGACAACACAAATAATACTTTAAACTTAATACACAAGCACCACCATATATTACATACATTGCGCATTTGTTTGATGGGTATTTTGCAGGTGTTCAACAACTGGCTACGACCCGACACCATAGTATGAGAAACATCCCCATAACATGATGTCTGTGGCACCATGCTTCACTGTCTTCAAAGTGTACCGTGGCTTGAATTCAGTGTTTGGGGGTCGTCTGACAAACTGTCTGTGGCCCCTATTCACGCCACAGTACACTTTTGTCGGGTCTATTCATCGCATACCATGGATCATGGATCAGTTTGGATACATTAGAATACTTGAAGAGGTCATGTGACCTTATGCTGAAGAGGAAATGCCCTTGAAATGGGTGTTACAACAACAACCCCAAACACACCAGTAAGCGAACAAGATCTTGGTTCCAGACCAACAAGATTAACGTTATGGAGTGGCCAGACCAATCCCTGGAACTTAATCCAATAGAAAACCTATGTGGTGACATCAAAAATGCTGTTTTTGAGGCAAAACCAAGAAATGCAGAGGAATTGTGGAATGTAGTCCAATCGTTCTGGGCTGAAACACCTGTTCACAGGTGCCATAAATTGGTCGACTCCATGCAACACAGATGTGAAGCAGTTCTCAGAAACAGAGGTTATACAACTAAATATTAGTTCAGTGATTCACAGGAAAGCTAAATCTTCATGCATTTTTCAGTTGATACAGTAAATGTTTGAGTTGTAAAGAAAAATGCAGACACTGCTATTTGTTTGAACAGTCTAATATTGCTTTTTCTTCACTTTCTGTAAAGATGAAGAAACATTTGACAAATGTTTCTTCATATTTGGAGTTGGAATTGAATGTGCAATGTCCCCAATGCATTTGCGTGTATGGAAATAAAAGCTATTATTAGGATTTGATCTTTCTAAACACACTGCTATTATTTTGAACACAACTGTATGGCTTTCACTTTTCATGGTGGAGTCTTATCTTGCATTTTTGGATGTAGCGACGAACTGTGTTTACAGACAATGGTTTTCTGAAATGTTCCATGGCCCATGTAGTGATATCCTTTATAAAATCATGTCATTTTTTAATGCAGTGCCACCTGAGGTCACAGACGTTACTTTTTAATTTTGGACCTTGCCCTTTACGTGCAGAGATATCTCCTTTACAAGATGCCCCTTTATATACATTCACAATAATATCACCTGTTACCGGTTAACATGTTTATGTGAGTAATGTTCCAAACATGTTTTTTTTTAACATTCTACAGCTTTCCCAATGCATCTGTAATGTTATTTAATGAATACACGTCGAAAAGGATTAGGATTTCTGTTTTATTCATATTTTACATAACGTCCCAACTTTTTCGGAATTTGGGTTGTACATAGATATTTTTTCCCATTTCATCTTGATATATTTATTTGAATGTTTGTCATTAGTGTTCAAACTTTTATAGGGGAGAGTAGCCTAAATTGTGCATTTTGGAAGTTGCAAAACCCCTTGTTTCTAGAAAACCGTGGAAGAAATTGGAAATGTGACCACATACAGTATCTCACAAAAGTGAGTACACCCCTAACATTTCTTCAAATATTTCATTATATCTTTCCATGCGACAACACTGAATAAATGACACTTTGATACAATGTCAAGTAGTCAGTGTACAGCTTGTATAACAGTGTAAATGTACTGTCCCCTCAAAATAACTCGACACACAGCCATTAATGTCTAAACTGCTGGCAACAAAAGTGAGTACACCCCTTAGAAAAAATTTACAAATTGGGCCCAAAGTGTAAATATTTTGTGTGGCCACCATTATTTTCCAGCACTGCCTTAACCCTCTTGGGCATGTAGTTCACTAGAGCTTCACAGGTTGCAACTGGAACCCTCTTCCACCCATTTATGACAGCATCACAGAGCTGGTGGATATTAAAGACCTTACGCTCCTCCACCTTCTGTTTGAGGATGCCCCAAAGATGCTCAATAGGGTTTAAGACTGGAGACATGCTTGGCCAGTCCATAACCTTTACCCTCAGCTTCTTTAGCAAGCCAGTGGTCGTTCGGAGGGGTGTTTGGAGTCGTTATCATGTTGCAGTACTGCCCTGCGGCCCAGTTTATGAAGGGAGGGGATCATGCCCTGCTTCAGTATGTCACAGTACATGTTAGAATTCAATGAACTGTAGATCCCCAGTGCTGGCAGCACTCATTTAGCCCCAGACCATGACACTCCAACCACCATGCTTGACTCTAGGCAAGACACACTTGTCTTTGTACTCCTCACCTGGTTGCCGCTCCACACTCTTAACACCATCTGAACCAAATAAATGTATTTTGGTCTCATCAGACCACAGGACATGGTTGCAGTAATCCATGTCCGTAGTCTGTTTGTCTTCAGCAAACTTTTTGTGGGGTTTCTTGTGCATCATCTTTAGAATAGGTTTTCTTCTGGGATGACAGCCATGCAGACCAGTATGATGCAGAGTGTGGCGTATGGTCTGAGCACTGACAGGTTGACCCCCCACCCCTTCAAGCCCTTCAGCAATGCTAGCAGCACTCATACGTCTATTTTCCAAAGCCAACCTCTGTGTACGACACTGACCACGTGCACTCAACCTTCGTAAACTGGGCCGCAGGGTGGTATTGCAACATGATAACGACCCCAAACACACCTCCAAACGACCACTGCCTTGCTAAAAAAAGCTGAGGGTAAAGGTTATGGCCTGGCCAAGCCTGTCTCCAGACCTAAACCCTATTGAACATCTTTGGGGCATCCTCAAACAGAAGGTGGAGGAGCGTAGTCTTTAATATCCACCAGCTCTGTGATGCTGTCATAAATGGGTGGAAGAGGGTTCCAGTTGCAACCTGTGAAGCTCTAGTGAACTACATGCCCAAGAGGGTTAAGGCAGTGCTGGAAAATAATGGTGGCCACACAAAATATTTACACTTTGGGCCCAATTTGTAAATTTTTTCTAAGGGGTGTACTCACTTTTGTTGCCAGCAGTTTAGACATTAATGGCTGTGTGTCGAGTTATTTTGAGGGGACAGTACATTTACACTGTTATACAAGCTGTACACTGACTACTTTACATTGTATCAAAGTGTCATTTATTCAGTGTTGTCCCATGGAAAGATATAAAGAAAAATGTGAAGAAATGTGAGGGGTGTACTCACTTTTGTGAGATACTGTATTTAAGAAGAGCCATCCATTTGACTCATCCTGTAAAGAAGGGAGACACAAGGAATAAGATATAAGCACATTTAAGCTCAAAAAACTGTGTTTTGCCTTTCAAAGTAAAATTTCCATGATCAAGGTTTTTTGATTATTGTGTCTGAACAATTATAGACACGTTTGAAAACATTTGACACATGTTTTAGTGCTTTGGTATGCTACACTTTGAGTCTATATAGTTAGCACGATGTCAGCCCTAAATTGCTGCATCATGCCTATTATCCAAAATTCTGGGGATGGGGTGATTTGTGCCAAAGGGCCTAGGTGAGTTATAAGTAAGTAAGTAAGTAAAATGTATTTATAAAAGCACATTTATGACAGTTTGCACTGTCCAAAGTGCTGTACATAGTGCATTCAGTAGGTAAACAATGAAGGTAAAATAACAATAACCAAAATAAAAGACGTAAAGCCCATACATCCACATAAACACAGATAGTAGTGCAGAGGTAAGATAGTTAATGGGGAGGAAACACCAGGGTGTACATATGGGTTTTGAGCATTGATTTAAAGGCAGAAATGTAGGGGGAATCACATTTGTCAGGTGGCAGTTGGTTCCACAAGCACGGAGCAACTAGTGCAAAGTACATTTCTGAGAGTTGTGCCAGTGGCATGGCTGTATACGCTGGTCACCAAAAGAAAGTGATTGTCTACAGTAGCTCAGAAGAGAGTGACATCTCAATTCCACTTAATGACACCACTGATGAGAGTTCAGATGGCCAGAAAGATGATGATGGTGACTTTGTCATTGTGAGCTTTGCAGGCAAAACCACCTAGATCTGCTAGGCCTTGTTTAAGAAAATGTACCTTCAATCTTTGTCAACTATTTACTTTATTTACTTTAAATACACCTTAAATAAGTGATTGTCAAATGGATTTGTCTTGCATTACAGTTTTTGAGATATATATAAATTGGCACAATTCACCCCATCTTATTTTCTCCAAATGCACAAATCACCCCACGTTGTGGGGTGATTTGTGCGACAAGACAACTTTTTTTTCCGAAAGCTATATTTCTTAAACAGTTTATTCCAGATCCAAAGTTTTTATTGCCAGGGATGCACAACATCCTGAAATATATGTACATATTTGAGTTGGAGACATAACTGTCAAGGCCTCACTTTAAAATCACTTTGAGTAAAAAGTTGCACAACTTAGGCCACTCTCCCCTATAATGCCCATGCTGGTGGTATTTAGTTTTCTTTTAGAGTCCAATTAAAGGAAGTCTGGAGAACTGGCAACAGTTCCTCATAAATCTTATACCATTCTGTAGGACAGCCATCGCTCCATAGAGATTTATCGTTTTTAAAAAATTGTTGCATGTCTGCTGTTAATCTTTAATTTTGGTATGTTCCAATCGATGGTAAATCCAATTGGTTTAAAAAAGTTCTAATTTCTTTCTCATTTGCAGCAGCTGGTTGTGTATATAATTTTCAAAGAACCCTCAAAATATTATTTCTATATCTTCCAGTACATGTATTGTCTCATTGGTGTATGGATCCTTAATGTCATTGTATGGTATTAATTACTTGCCGTTTATCGTAAACGTTTTGCTAGGAGTTTAATTACTCTGGGGTCAATTTCATAATAGTGTTGCTTCATAAATATGTTCCTTTTCATCCATCGTGTTCTGTTTGGCACAGGTCGGTCTCCTGTAAGAATATAACATTTAATTTTGTCAAGAACATTCCTCTCTTAGGAGAATTTAGACCAATTACATTTAAAGACATTGGCCGGGTTTTCCAGATTTGATCGTTCTTAGGGATGTAAGAAGGCTCTTAAAGCCACTACGAGTAACATTGCACGTTGGCGGCCCCTTTGGACAAAAGTGGTAGTATTTTTACGACGCCAGTCGTGAAGCTGTTTTCTAGCTCGTGCCGGGGTGCGAGATTCAAATGATCAGGAAGCAATATAGTGCATTTCCTTGTGTTGAAAGTGTGAGGGCACCGGACTCTTTTCGGCTCCGTGAGAGTGGTTAGTGACACAGCATCAACTAATGCCAGTCAGTGCTACACACACCTGATTGTAATGAGTTGATGCAGTGTCACCTCTCACGGAGCTGAAAGATTCCGTGTCCTCACACAAAGCGAATGTAAGAGAGAAGGCAGTTAGTATGGATCACGATGTGTTTATGTTGTTGTAAATAATGACTATTTCAGATGAAATAGTCATTATTTACAAGTAAACTTTGTTTTAGTAGGCTACCGCTCATTCATTTAGGAGTAAACACTGCAGTCTAGTTTGCTCCCGTGAAATTGTGTATACGTTGCTTGGCAACGCCCTCCCGCCAGCCTATCACTCTCCCTTTTAGCTTTTCTTCATTGCATTTTCTTTTTTTTCTTTGATGGTTCAGCCCTGTCATTATGACGACAAATAACTGTCTCAAACAAGGCTTCTCAAATCGCGTTGCCGCGCCACACTGAAATCTGCGACCAATATGGATATGTGACCATAGAGCATGCATGCGTGAACCGAAAATCGGACTGGGTGTGCGACCAGACCAAACGCAGTAATAAAAACTATATAAAAACGTCTTTCTTTGCACTGATGGTCTCGTTTGCTATTAAAGGTAATTTATGATTATGAGAGGAAACTGAGGCTGTTTAAAAATATTTAAATGTTACTCGGAGCTGCTTTAAGAAGGGTTCGGATAGGAAGGAGCGCTAAGTTGTTTACTGTGGAGGAGATGAGGTCTGGTAACACCGTGATGTTTTATTCGGGGGAACAAGGGGCAAAAAGAAAATCACGGTGAAGAACCGTGTTTGGCAGGCCATAGCCAAAAAGATTTCCCCCTCCAGCCCATGTGGCCTGCTTGACTGGGGTGCTGTGAGGAAGAAGCTGCGTGCCCCCGCGCGCCAACCAGCAGGGCCCGGTGTCCGCATGCGGGGGGGGGGGCTTAACAGGGCGGGCCGCAATAACAACCTGCACCTGCAGTGAGACGCTGGTGCGCCTGGAGAGGGAGAAGCTGGTGGTACTGCGGGGGATAGAGGGCTAACTCAAACGACAAATTGTGCAGGAAGAGATGGTCCAGATAAAGCAGGAGACTGATAATTATTATTTTTTACCTGAAATTACCTGCATTTACCTGCATCTCGGTTCCAATCATCCTTCACCAGGTTGGTCGGCATTTCTATTTTTTATCTGCATTACGCAATGTATCCCGTTTAATTTCACTAATCAATCGCCCTTCATTGCAGATGAAGCTGACGCCCCCCGCCCCATATGGTTTCAATAAACTACTTTGGTTTCCTTTTCAACCATGTATTGTGTGGATAATTTCACATTGAAATGAGGGTGTCAAACCTAGCAACAAAAAGTCCCAGACAATTTGTAATTTATCTAAGCGTAGGTTCAGGACGTGTGCGTAATGTGCGCCCTGACGCCCGTGCTTCTCCCTACTTTCAGCACAGCATGTTTTGCCGCTTATTTCCCACTTGTTACCTGGTCACCTCAGAAACGTGGACACTATAGTCCCACATACTGTATGCAACAATACTTCCTTAACATTCCAGTGCCAGACTTTCAGGTAAAGCACCCGGACACTGCAGCAATAAATGATAGCGTGCAGGACGTTACATGTAGCCTACATCTGCTGGTTCTGTTTATTTATTTCAGCCTGACAGTTGATATGGATGGTGTGGTGGTTGTGGGTTTATGGTTTAGTGATCAGTGCTTGGTGACTGGTGGTGAAGGGGTAGGGGCTGGGTTTGTTGGACCTCAGAAGAGGTTGATATGTTCCTAAAAACGCAGTGCAGCCAGGATCTGCATCTCCGGGCTGAAGGCAAAATTGCAGCGGGTTGCTCTCTGGATGTGTGGAGACACCAGAGTGATCAGCCGTTGGATCTCCGCACGGGGCAGCCAGTACTTTGCCTGGACAGCCCAGGCTGACAGCACGTCCAGTGGGGAGATGTGCTGACATATGCATTTATGTAAACCGTCTGGCTTTGCGCACTGCGACGCTGTTGGTTTGCAGCGAGAACGACGTAATTTTTTTTTGTTGCCGATGCTGTTGGAGTGACAGTGTGCAGTGAGAAAGTCAGGCAGACAGATAGACAGAAAGAGGCCTTATTTCATAATTTTGCTTTTTGACAAGTGATCATAACCAGCCTAGTGATAATCTGTCATTATTGGACTGACTCCCGCTGTCGGGGCCGTTGTCACCCGTGAGCCGACCAGCTGATCAGATCAGCTGTATGAGACGGAGATGAAAAGGAAAGTGAAACTGAAGGTAGAGCAGTTAAATTAATAAATAATGTGATTGTGTTATTTGCTTTAGTAGCCTACAGTAGCTCATATCACCCACCACTCCCGGAAATAATAAAAATTTACCAAACTTTAAAAAAAAGTAAAAAAATAAAAAATAAAAGTTTTTGTTTATTGATTTCTTCCTAAACGGTTATAATTTACCAAACGGTTGCACACCCCTGTGCTCACAGAAACTAGGACGAAACACCCCCTGTGTCTCATCCAGACTGTTTTAGGTAGCAGTCCTAAAAACATCCCAGTCATTACAGACCAAAACACACCTGAAGATCCTCCTTGGCTTCACTGGTCCAATGCTTTGATGTCCTCATAGCAGGTTTGCAGAGCTGTATTTCTGCCAGTATGATGCAATCAGGTGGACCATGAGGTGGAACAGTGCAGCCCGGGAGACGGCGTGATAGGCATATATAAAACAAAATTCTTCCATCTTTTGCTTTGCTGCAATGCTCTGGGTCTGTGGAGTTGGAAGCCAGCCAGCTGCAGCTCAGAGTAAAGTATAGATCCACGCAGCCAGGTCTCTGTGATCAATTAAACGAAACCTGCAGAAAAGTCACTGTTTTCCCTACCATTAGCTGAAGTTTGTCCATTGTATTGCCTAATGAGTGGAAGCTGGAAAGAAATATTTCAGCTAGCAGTGTGCGAAATCCAATCAAAAAGACCCTATGGAAAATCACAAAAGAGGAGGAGAGCCCCTGACCGGAGGAAGCCCGGGGCCCCCGTCTGGAGCCACGCCCAGAAAGGGGGCCCGCCTGCGAGCGTCTGGTGGCCGGGTCTGCCACGGGGCCCGGACGGGCACAGCCCGAAGAAGCTACGTGGCACCAACCCCCTCTATGACTGATGGGCCCACCACTCATCGGAGGAACCGCTGGGGTCGGGTGCGCTGCCTAAAGGGTGGCAGTGAAGGGCGGGGACCACAACGGACCAGACCCGGGCGGCAGAGGCTGGCTTTGGGGACGTGGAACGTCACCTCACTGTGGGGGAAGGAGCTGGAACTGGTGCGGGAGGTGGAGCGCTACCAATTAGACCTGGTGGGGCTTACCTCCACGCACAGTCTTGGCTCTGGAACCGTACTTCTGGACAGGGGTTGGACTCTATTCTTCTCTGGAGTTGCCCAAGGTGTGAGGCGCCGGGCCGGTGTGGGGATACTCACGAGTCCCCGGCTGGGCGCTACTACGTTAGAGTTTACCCCGGTGGACGAGAGGGTCGCCTCCCTACGCCTCCGGGTTGTGGGGGGGAAGACTCTGACTGTTGTTTGTGCGTATGCACCAAACAGCAGTTCGGAGTATTCGGCCTTCTTGGAGACCCTGAACGGAGTCCTGCATGGGGCTCCGGTAGGGGACTCCATAGTTCTGCTGGGAGACTTTAACGCGCACGTGGGCAATGATGGAGACACCTGGAAAGGCGTGATTGGGAGGAACGGCCTCCCCGATCTGAACCCGAGTGGTCGTTTGTTGTTAGACTTCTGTGCTGGTCATGGTTTGTCTATAACGAACACCATGTTCGAACATAAGGATGCTCATAAGTGTACATGGTACCAGAGCACCCTAGGCCGAAGGTCGATGATCGATTTCGTGATCGTATCATCTGATCTAAGGCCGCATGTTTCGGACACTCGGGTGAAGAGAGGGGCGGAGCTGTCAACTGATCACCATCTGGTTGTGAGTTGGGTCAAAGGGTGGGGGAAGACTCTGGACAGACCTGGTAAGCCCAAACGGGTAGTGCGGGTGAACTGGGAACGTCTGGCGGAGGCCCCTGTTCAAGAGATCTTTAATTCGCACCTCCTGCAGAGCTTTTCTAGCATCCCTGTGGAGGTTGGGGGCATTGAACCCGAGTGGTCGATGTTCAAAACTTCCATTGCTGAAGCCGCGGCAGGCAGCTGTGGTCTCAAGGTCTTAGGTGCCTCAAGGGGCGGTAACCCTCGAACGCCGTGGTGGACCTCGGTGGTCAGGGAAGCCGTCCGACTGAAGAAGGAGTGCTTCCGGGATATGTTATCTCGGGGGACTCCTGAGGCAGTTGCAAGGTACCGACAGGCCCGAAGGGCTGCAGCTTCTGCCGTGACCGAGGCAAAGCAGCGGGTGTGGGAGAAGTTCGGAGAAACCATGGAGAAGGACTTTCAGTCGGCACCAAAGTGTTTCTGGAAGACCGTCCGGCACCTCAGGAGGGGGAAGCGGGGAACCATCCAAGCTGTGTACAGTAAGGATGGGACGCTGTTGACCTCAACTGAGGAGGTAGTCGGTTGGTGGAAAGAGCACTTTGAGGAACTCCTGAATCCGACTAACACGCCCTCTATGTTGGAGGCAGAGCTGGAGGCTGATGGGGGATCATCGTCAATTTCCCTGGTGGAAGTCACTGAGGTAGTCAAACAACTCCACAGTGGCAAAGCCCCGGGGGTTGATGAGATCCGTCCAGAAATGCTGAAAGCAATGGGTGTGGAGGGGCTGTCTTGGATGACACGCCTCTTCAGCATTGCGTGGAAGTCGGGTACAGTGCCGAAGGAGTGGCAGACCGGGGTGGTGGTTCCTATTTTCAAAAAGGGGGACCAGAGAGTGTGTTCCAACTACCGGGTATCACACTTCTCAGCCTTCCCGGCAAAGTCTACTCCAAGGTGCTGGAAAGGAGGGTTTGGCCGATAGTCGAACCTCAGATTGAAGAGGAACAATGCGGATTCCGTCCTGGCCGTGGAACAACGGACCAGCTCTTCACTCTCGCAAGGATCCTGGAGGGAGCTTGGGAGTTTGCTCATCCAGTCTACATGTGTTTTGTCGATCTGGAGAAGGCTTATGACTGGGTTCCCCGGGAGATACTGTGGGGGGTGCTGCGGGAGTATGGGGTGAGGGTGTCTCTTCTGAGGGCCATCCAATCTCTGTACGCTCAAAGCGAGAGCTGTGTACGGGTTCTCGGTAGTAAGTCAGACCCGTTTCCGGTGGCGCTTTATCACCAATCCTGTTTGTGATATTCATGGACAGGATATCAAGGCGTAGTCGTGGTGGGGAGGGGTTGCAGTTTGGTGGGCTGAAGATCTCATCTCTGCTGTTTGCGGATGATGTGGTTCTGATGGCATCATCGGCCTGTGACCTTCAGCTCTCATTGGATCGGTTTGCAGCCGAGTGTGAAGCGGTTGGGATGAGGATCAGCACCTCTAAATCTGAGGCCATGGTGCTCAGCAGGAAACCGATGGATTGTCTACTACAGGTAGGGAATGAGTCCTTACCCCAAGTGAAGTGACTTGTTTGCGAGTGAGGGAACAATGGAGCGTGAGATTGGCCGGAGAATCGGAGCAGCAGGGGCGGTTTTGCACTCGCTTTACCGCACTGTTGTGACGAAAAGAGAGCTGAGTCGTAAGGCAAAGCTTTCGATCTACCGGGCGATCTTTGTTCCTACCCTCACCTATGGTCATGAAGGCTGGGTAATGACCGAAAGAACGAGATCGCGGGTACAAGCGGCCGAAATGGGCTTTCTCAGGAGAGTGGCTGGCGTCTCCCTTAGAGATAGGGTGAGGAACTTGGGCAGAGCCGCTACTCCTTTGCGTTGAAAGGAGCCAGTTGAGGTGGTTCGGGCATCTGGTAAGGATGCCCCCAGCGCGCCTCCCTAGGGAGGTGTTCCAGGAGCGTCCAGCTGGAAGGAGGCCTCGGGGAAGACCCAGGACTAGGTGGAGAGATTATATCTCCACACTGGCCTGGGAACGCCTCGGGATCCCCCAGTCAGAGCTGGTTGATGTGGCCCGGGAAAGAGAAGTTTGGGGTTCCCTGCTCAAGCTGCTGCCCCCGCGACCCGATTTCGGATAAGCGGTTGAAGATGATGATGATGATGAGTGTGCGAAATCCGTGTCAGGGGAGACAAACGACTGGTCCGGTATCTTTCCCCCCACTGCCAGTGTTCCGTTGCATGTAGTAGAATGTCTTATAAATCCACAGATGAAATAGAAAAGTGGGAAACATTTCTGCAAGAGTCTAGCCTGGTATTCCCAGACCTGCCACTAGGCGCTGGCAAATTAAATTTGCTGCGCCTGTTGGTCTGGAAACTCGCCGTTGAAGCTTTTTCAAAAAGACCAGAAATCTGGGCTCACGTTTCAATTGGTTCTATCTAATATGGGCGGGCCAGAGCCCTTTGTATGGTAGGGGAGAACGGGGTAATTTGTCACATGGGTTGGATGTCACATTCGTTATATCTCGCCACCAGAGCGCGCTAGCTCTGAAATGTTGATATAAAAAAGGTCCAGAATTGGGATCAGAGGTCACATACATAGACTTCCTTGGAGGAAGACAGCTGCATTTCAGGTGAGAGGATGTTTTGTGTTTTTCATGTCAAATTCAAAATATTTTGCTTCTCAGTATTTTTCTTCTAGGCTTTTACACAATGGGTTTATAACAAAACACTTGTTACCCTCAGAAAGTGTGAAGGGTAAGCTATAGTTTAGATTGTTGTTAGCAAGCTAATTAGTTGTCAGATGGTTGTTGGCCTTGATGCTAGCAAGAAATTCAGGTTGGGGTTGGTCGTCAAATTTTTGGGGGGTTGGTTGTCACATGTTATCTCAAGGCTGCAGCCAGAAAAGGAACCCAATAACGAAAGAAATTGTCAAGCTGTATCCTCACTGACACCCCAGAGAAGGAAAGAATAGAGCAGGAAAAGGCAGCTAGCAAGCAAAAGAAAAAAGGGCAACACAATCAAAACAACCCAGTGCATCCCAAACTAGACCAGCTGCCAAGGCTACAGTAAGTTATGTAGGCCTATTTGTCATACTTGACAATGCAATTAAACTTTCAAATTTGGTTCTGCCTCATTGCCTTCTTTTTAAGATTTTTCCCATTAAGATAACATTGTGACAAACAACCCCATAGTGTGTGACAACCGACCCCTTGATGGGGTTGGTTGTCACAATGTGTCAGAGTGTCTTTGATGGTAAATTACTTCTTCATTACAATAAGTTGGAAAAAAAGAGAGACACACATTTCAAGCCAACACCTTAAGCTTCAATTTAATGTAGGAATGGCTATTGACAGATGTTTTGGTGATGAGCAATTCTCACTAGAGTAAAAAGTGTGCCTACTTACCCCGTTCTCCCCTACTCTGGGGAGGACGTAACCGGATGATGACAGTGACGTGCATGCGACGTCGAAGCCGTGATAGTAAACATCAAAGATGGCTGCGGATATGTTGTGCGAGTTTGAGACTGCTTTGGCCTCGACCCTTTACGATTTGGAAGATGGCACTCAAATATTTAATTAGCAAGTAAGTGGAATGTTCTGTTTTGCCGACCGACCACGGCAAACGTTTAATTTAACAGTTTAACAGCTGTTCGCCAAACGAACGGGGCTTACGTCACCTTGTGCATCGCTCTGATTGGTTGTAGTGCTATCCAACTGCGTGCAGTGGCATTTGAAATGCACGAGTAGGAGCCGCCCCTTGAGTTGGAAATTACTATTGATCGTGGCCAGACCCTCTATCGTTCAAGATATCAGGGTCTGGATTTCCAGGCTAGCAAGAGTCCATAGTAAAACACAAAAGGTATTGAATACACAAAACATTGTGCTGACCAATACAGCCATTTGCTACAGTCTTGAATAATGAATATGAATAGTTTATCCATCCCTGAAAGGTGTGACGACCCCTCCACACCACTAGGGTTGCTGGCTCCCCCTTCTCAGGTTACACATTTTCATTTATCTTATTTTTGAAAATAAATCTCATGTAATTTTTCTGATTTCTGAAAAGAGCTGGGCTGTTAAAAGGGAAATTGTATTGCATGCATCCCTGTGTCTGACCTTAATGTGTTTAGCAGGTCTTCTCTAGCTGTCAATGTCTTAGCAGATCCGGTCAGTTGCTGCAGTAACTTTGTGTGGTATTCCTGAACATCTGGTAGTGATGCGTTTTCATCTTCCTGTAGTGTCAAATAGTCACCACTGTCATTCTGAATTAAGTGATCCACAGCTGCTTTGTAGGCGCTGGCTGGGTGCTCTGAAAGTGATGGGGTTGTCTGCACAATTGAACTCGGAAGGTCCAAAACCTGAGGGGAGGTACAGGGACACATTCAATAACAAATTTGGTCTGGTGTTGTTAAATCTCTCATAAGTGACTTTGGGCATTTATTCAGACACATTTAAGTAACAAAGTGCATGTAAGAAGGCAGCTTTACGCTCAACCTGAATTTGATGAATGTTGTGTCCCAACTGACCTGTTCTAGAGGCACGATGTGAAAGGAGAAGCCAGTAGCTTTGAACAAAGCCTGCAGATCAGTCACTGTTATTTTTCTCTCCTCCAGAGACTGACCTACAGCACCACCCTCTGGGAAACAAATATAATCAGTTTAAAAAGTTTTGGTAAGGCTCATTTCAGAAAAGACAAAACTCCTTCAGACATAAAAAATAAGAATTACACTAAGTTAAAAGACTGATTGTCCCAAATAAAGTTACCATCAATGTAGACGATGCCAGGTAAGAATCTCAACTTCTTGTGAGCATTCAGACTCAAACCCTGGGAGGAAGAAAATGTTTTAGTGCCATAAATATTATTACAACAAAAGCAAGAAAACAAGGTTATTATGAATCCACAGGTTTATACAGAACCATATTGAATCAATTTACAATGCACAAGTAGCAGTTCATCATTATTAAGTATTATGTTAGGAGACATGACTAGGTTTTTGGTAGTTTGGTGTCATAATCAAAGTCAGCCATTTACCCACATGCATGATATTCTCGCCATTAATACAGCTCAAAGCTTGCTAAATCAGGTTGCAGTGTACAAACCCCAGCTACACACGTTGCTACTAGCGCCGCAAGTAAGCTAGCACCGTTCTCAGCTAACAGTCCTCCGACAGCGACAAAAACTTCAGGACCGGGAGCAACCATGGATACCGCTGTCATTTCTAAGGATCAACTGGCTGCAGAATTTGCGAAGCAGAGAACCACACTAAGGGATGACGTTTCTCTTCTGATTCAAGGATCTACAAAGCCATTACAAGCCTCGCTGAACTCACTCCAAACAACAGTGAACACATTCCAACAGCGCCTCACCTCAGTGGAGTCTGTGTCCGGTGATAACTTTGAACGTGCATGCGCTGCGGAGTCTAGGATTAAGACCCTCCAAGCCCAAAACCAATCTCTCTTGACTCGGTTCAATGACCTAGAAAACCGATCGCGGAGAGCCAATCTCCGTATATTGCACATACCAGAAGGCAGCGAGGACGGCAAGGACCCGGTTAAATTCATGTCTGAGCTGCTGATGCAGGTGATGGGTCCCGATGTCTTCACTGCGCCGCCCGAACTGGAGAGAGCCCACCGGTCCCCGACCTTCAGATCTGGCCAAGGAAAACCTCCGCGCACATTCCTGGTTTGTTTCTCCCGATTCCAACAGAAGGAAGCTGCACTGTGCTTGGCAAGGAATCACGAGCTGCGGTACGGAGGAACTGTCATAAGGATGTTTCAAGATCACAGCGCAGCTCTCGCTAAAAAGCCAGCTGCATTTAACGGGATAAAACAAGCCCTTTACCAAAAGAACGTCCGGTTCCACCTGATCTACCCTGCCAGGCTGCGCGTGACACACGGGACGACGTGCTCACCTTCGACTCACCTGATGAAGCCCAGAGGTTCTACGATCAGAGGATTGATAAAGAGTAATAATTCAGCAGCGTTTGCCTTCACTATATGGACTGGAGACGGACGGTAAATAATGCATACTCTACTGTGTACGTTCGTAACTGCCTTTGCAATTATTCTGACATACGCCCTGGATTTTAAGGTAATGTGCTTTCATCCACGCTACGTTTTGGGATAACATGTTTAGAAGGGGAAAACAAAAAAAAGGGAAAATAAGTGGCCCGGATCTTGTGTTACGGTGTGCTACTGCTTTCATTCATGTTATGTTTGGGCTAATTAGGGGGAACAAAATAGAAGGGGAGGGGGACACATAGCTTTCCCATTACATGCCATATACAGTGCTGTGTGAAAGTTTGTGAACCCCTTGAACCTTTTGGAATTTTATTTATTTTTACCATTATTAATTCATTTTTATCAATACCAGTATTTTTTATATGAAATAACAGATGTTTCTTTATCAATTCAAATTTTTTCTTTTCCAGAAATCAATTGTTAAAACAGATAAAACAAATTATTTGACAATTGTTGTATGTGCAAAAGTTTGTGAACCCTAAGCTGCATTGCTTAAATCGAGCAAGTAAACACAATCAGATGGGCCAAATTGAGTCATGAAATGGACCAATGTAGTGAGAGATCTTTAGGGAAGAAATTGGGCGGCACTAGATAAAACAGAGATAAAACCAGGTCAGTTTAGGCTCACCAAAGTGAACCCATACAGGTCAGACATGCTAAAAGGGAAACACATCTCTGAGGATCTCAGGAATAGAGTTGTGATGCTGCACATTTGTCTGGGGACAGCTATAAATTATTTAAAAAAAAGTTTGAGCTCCATCGGTCCACCATGAGGCAAATCATCTACAAATGGAGGACTTTAAGAGTGACTGAACATCTGCCTAGAAGTAGACTTCCTTCAAAAATATCCACAAGCGCCACAAGAAAAGTGATTTTTCAGTTAAAAGCCAACCCAAACATTACATCTAGTGATTTGCAGACCTCTCTTGCAGCATCTGGGACAGATGTGCATGGTTCCACAATAAGAAGAAAACTCAGTCAAAATGGCTTTCAAGGGAGGGTTGCTAAAGAAGCCTCTGCTCTCAAAAAAGAACAAAACTGCTTGTCACAACTTTGCCAGAGAGCACCTGGAGATACCTGAAGTCTTATTCTGTGGACAGATTAGTCCAAAATTGAACTGTTTGGTCATAACCAAAACCGCCATGTTTGGGCAAAAACGCAACTCTGCCTACCACCAGAGAACCTTCTCCCAAGTGAAGAATGGTGGTGGCAAATGGTCTGCAAATCTCCAGATGTAATGTTTGGGTTGGCTTTTACCTGAAAAATCATTTTTCTTGTAGCGCTTGAGGATATTTTTGAAGGAAGTCCACTTCTAGGCAGATGTTAAGTCACTCTTAATGTTTGTAGATGATTTGCCTCACGGTGGACCGATGGAGCTCAAACTTTTTTATATGAATTTATAGATGTCCCCAGACAAATGTGCAACATCAAAACTCTATTCCTGAGATCCTCTGAGATTTTTTTCCCTTTTAGCATGTCTGACCTGTATGGGTTCACTTTGGTGAGCCTAAACTGACCTGGTTTTATCTCTGTTTTATCTAGTGCCACCCAATTTCTTCCCTAAAGATCTCTCATTACATTGGTTTATTTCATCACTCGATTTGGCCCATCTGATTGTGTTTACCTGCTCGATTTAAGCAATGCAGCTCAGGGTTCACAAACTTTTGCACATACAACAGTTGGCAAATAATTTGTTTTATGTCTTTTAACAATTGATTTCTGGAAAAGAAAAATGTTGAATTGATAAACAAACATCTGTTATTTCACATAAAAAATACTGGTATTGATAAAAATGAATTAATAATGGTAAAAATAAATAAAATTCCAAAAGGTTCAAGGGGTTCACAAACTTTCACACTACACTGTAGGCTATATATATATTTTTTTATTACTTAATATTTTTGTCCCCTCAGCCCTGCTTTTGCCTTCATGGCCTTTGTGTTAAGCTTGTTTATATATTACTGGAAGCCTTCTTAGCTAGAAGCAAGAAGATGATGTTCTACCAGAAGTTTTTGGAAATAGTGTTATGCCTGCAGCTTGCCTCAGGGAGAGGAACAAGTATAGGCTTAGTGTTAGTTATGTCTGTGTCTATGTCTGGGGTATGGGATGGTACACCACTAGATTTTTTTTTTCTTTTTTCTTTTCTTATTTTTTTTTCTTTCTTTATCTCACTCTTTCTTAATGAGGTTATCCATGGAGCTGTACACATTTTTGTTGTAACCATTTATTTGCTTTACAGTTATAACAATTATATCCTTTTTCTGATTTAAACATGGAACAAAGAACTAATGTAAGAAAGGCTGATGTAAGATTTATTAGCTGGAACGTAAAAGGCTTAAATGGGCCTGTAAAAAGAGCTAGAATATTCAATCACCTTAAATATTTAAAATGTGAAATTGCATTTCTTCAAGAAACTCATTTGTTGTTGAAAGATCAAATTAGACTCAGGAAAGCTTGGGTGGGACATGTGTTCCACTCAAGTTTCGATTCCAAAACACGTGGGACAGCTATATTGATACATAAAAAAATCCAGTTCAGTGCTACCACTGTTATTTCTGACCCACAGGGGCGCTTTGTCATGGTCTCTGGGTTACTTTTCCACAAACCTGTCGTTTTGGTTAATATATATGCCCCAAACTGGGATGATGATAAATTCATGGGTAAAGTTTTCTCATTAATACCAGACATAAACTCACAACAATTAATTTTAGGGGGTGATCTGAATTGCACAATTAACCCAATATTGGACCGCTCTAATCCTAAATCTACAGATCCTTCAAAAATGGCCAAATCTTTATCTTTTCTTATGGATCAAATAGGAGGTGTTGACCCCTGGCGCTCTCTTTTTCCACTTGGTCCATCCTTCTCCTTCTTTTCCCCAGTTCACCACTCATACAGCAGAATAGACTACTTTTTTATTGATAGAAACCTTCTTCCCTTTGTCACAAAAGCTGATTATTCAACCATGGTTGAATCTGATCATGCCCCAGTTTTACTAGATCTTGTGTTTCCTCCTAACAATTCGGAACGTCCTCCTTGGAAATTAGACAAAACCTTACTGGCTGATAGTTCATTCTGTGATTTAATAAACAAAGAAATTGACAACTTTATAGTTTCCAACAAAAAAGATAACATCTCCTCCTCATTGCTTTGGGAGACACTGAAGGTTGTGATCAGAGGTGAGATTATATCATATTCAGCAAGAATCAATAAAATGCGTAGACTTGAACAAGACCAGCTTATTAAATCAATTAGCACGGTAGACTCTCAGTACTCTTCGTCTCCATCCCCTGAACTCTATAAAAAAAGCTTGACCTTCAAACTCAATACAACCTGTTGTCAACCGGTAAAACAGAATTTTTTTTGTTAAAATCACGTGGATATGCCTATGAGCATGGAGAAAAAGCTGGCCGCCTTCTAGCACACCAACTTAAGGCCCAATCTGTTTCTCAACAAATCTCACAAATAAGGAAACCAAATGGGGATTTAACTACTGACCCGGGAGAAATTAATGAAACATTCACCTCATTTTACTCTAACCTGTATACATCAGAGGCGACCAATGATAGAACTGATATGGAACATTTCTTTTGCAATCTTGAGGCTCCTTCCATAAAGGTAACGGATAAGATAAAGACCGAACTCCCATTACAACTGTCTGAAATTATTAACGCAATAATGGCAATGCAAAGTGGTAAGACACCTGGCCCCGACGGCTACCCAATAGAATTTTTTTAAACTTTTTCCAAGAAACTATCCCCAATTCTACTTGACATGTTTATAGATTCTATGTCCCATGGATCATTACCACAAACACTCACCGAGGCATCGATTATTCTCCTGCTTAAGCCAGGTAAAGAGAATACAGAATGTGGTTCATATCGACCCATCTCCCTCCTAAACAGTGACGTGAAGATCCTAGCCAAAGCTCTTGCCTTACGCCTAGAAACCACAATGACTGATGTGATCTCTGCTGACCAAACCGGTTTCATTTTGGGTCGACACTCATTTACAAATATCCGGCGGCTTTTGAATATTATTCACTCCCCTGCGTCCAGTGAGGTACCTGAGGTGGTCATCTCACTGGACGCAGAGAAAGCTTTTGACAGGGTTGAGTGGGAATATTTATTCACGTGTTTAAAGAAATTTGGGTATGGCCCAAATTTTATTTCATGGATTAAACTCCTTTACAGCTCACCCAAGGCTTCTGTGGTTACAAACGGCAGGCAATCACAGTACTTCACCCTATCGAGAGCGACCCGTCAGGGATGTCCAATTAGTCCACTGTTATTTGCCTTGGCCATAGAGCCCTTATCCATCACACTCAAATCATTGCCATCTATAAGTGGAATGTTTAGAGGAGGAGAAGAGCATAGACTAAGCTTATATGCCGATGATTTACTATTATTTGTTTCGGACCCTATTCTTAGTGTACCTCATATCATCCATGCTCTGTTAAGATTTGGTAAATTTTCCGGGTATAAACTGAACTTTAGCAAAAGTGAATGCTACCCTGTTAACAACTTGGCTCTTCAAATCCAGGATAGTGTTTTACCGTTTAAAATGTCTAGAAACGGTTTTAAATATTTGGGCATTAACATCACAAGAGATATGAAAAACCTCTACCAGGAAAATTTTGCTCCTCTAATTGATAAAGTCAAATTAGATCTAAAGAAATGGAGAACACTCCACTTGTCATTAGCAGGTAAAGTTAACTGCATCAAGATGAGTGTGCTCCCAAAATTCCTCTACCTGTTTCAATGTATCCCACTTTACCTTCCTAGATCTTTCTTTAAAAGGGTTTAAACCTAACCCTAACCCTTCTTTGGTTTCAAACTAATTCTTAGCTTAAGCCCTATAACAACCATCTTTTCCCCCCAGCTAAATTAGATGCTACATTCTCTTTTTGGCGAAGACAAGGCATTTCTAAATTTAAAGATATGTACATAAATTGTGTATTTGCCAGCTTTAATGACTTATCACAAAAATTTGGCCTTCCTCGATCTAGCCTGTTTAGATATTTTCAAGTACGCCACTTCCTTATGAGCCACGACCCCAACTTTCCAAATTTATCTTCAGTGTCAGGCTTAGATCATCTGCTAGAATCCCCATTCAATTCGAAAAGGCTAATTTCTAGAATACATGATTGTATAGCTTCTCTTAAATCACAGACCGAAGACATTCTATAGTAAGGAAAAGTTATAAAAACATATTGGCCTTTGTGACTCTGCTTGCACGCAGAAGAATATTGTTACATTGGAAACCAAATACCCTCCCAAAGCGTCTTTGTGGATGTGTGACCTAATGCACTTTATACAATTAGAAAAAATTAAATACTCGCTTAGGGGGTCAAGGGACAAATTCTACTCCACCTGGGATCCGGTTTTGAAATACATAGGGAAACTCGAAACTATACCTGATACCCCATAGCAGTATTTCTTGCACTAGGACCCTATATCATGCAGCGTACAGTAGATAGTATTTTCTTTTCTTTTGGGTTAATTACCGATCTGGTCACTTCTGGGCCAATCCAATTGTAAAACTGTTTTTCGGATATAGTATGTATGCATGATGCATTGTCTGTTTAATTACGATGTGGATTGATGCTGGCATGTCAGCCTATAATGTAGTGTGTTTGTGAGTATGCATGTGAACAAGTACATGGCGACATTTGGCACGGCTAAATATGGTGACCTTGCTTACTTTTTTATTTATTTATTTTTACTGTATTTATTTATCTATTTTCTTCTTTTTGTTAGTCTAAGTGTGTGTACTACATGTTCAAGTGGGTGGGGTGGGTGGGATACTGTTGTTCGTATGTGTATGTAAACAAAAAACAACAAAAAACATGGACATGTCTGCTAAAATGTGTGCTCAGTGTATCCTGTGTTCATAAACATTTCCAAATAAAAATAATTATCAAAAAAAAAAGAAGATATCATTATTTGTAAAGGAACACCACATTTTTATATGAGCAAAAGTATTGTAACAGATAGACATAAATTAAAGTGAATAAAACTTAATATTTTGTTGCAAATCCTTTGCTTGCAATAACTGCATCAAGCCTGTGACCCATTGACATCACCAAACTTGTGCATTCTTCTTTTGTGATGCTTTTCCAGGCTTTCACCGCAACCTCTTTCAGTTGTTGTTTGTTTTGGGGGTTACTCCTTTCAGTCTCCTCTTTAGCAGGTTAAATGAATGCTCTATAGCAGGGGTGTCAAACTCATTTTCACAAAGGGCCGAATCACGACATGATAATCACACTAAGGGCCAGACATGTCGCTTACTGACATGCCTTCTTTTTAATCCAAAAATCAAACAACATATCTAGGTATATAACCTGCGTACATACAGGGGCATAGGCTAGGATTTGTTTACATATTTTAAGGGACAAATTATAGGTGGGGGGTATGGGGGTGCTCCCCCAGAAATTTGTGTGCGTCAAACACTTAATTTGTATTCTGGTGGATTTTTCTGTTTCGGTTTTCTGTGCCTTTTCTGTGTCAATTTATTGTGGAAATGTCTTTATTTTTATAAAGGAAAAGACAACATTCAGGTTCCTGGTGAAACAGTTATAAAGGACCATAATGCAGTAAGGCTCTCAGGCATCCTGGATTGAGCCACAATTCTCTTGGATTTTTCAAAACTTTCTGCACATTCAAAACATATAACATTTTATTTTTTATTGGAATCATGACCCAGCACCAGTGTTAACTATTTATGACACTTTACATTGGTAATGAAATGCAAAGCCACCATTGGAAACGAAAGGGGTGGGCTATCAGCGGCTATCTAACGTTAGCTAGTGAGCTATATTGTAACTTGAGGCAAAAATTAGAAACCAGATAATGTTAGCATTCATCCTTAGACACTTGACACAATCAATCATCAATATTAGCATGCTATTTAGCCACATAGATTGGCCTATTTACAGCCATTAGAAAACTGACATCTTTTTCTCAATGCAAGTTCATCAATTCATGGCTTAAAATCCTGAGCTGTGGAACTTTCAGCAGACATTCCTAGTGGTAAGCTACACGAGTGTCCTAACGGTTGGGAGCATGTGCGACGTGCGGATATGGCACAGGCTCCGCGGGCCGAATTTAATGGAATTGCCGAATTAGTTCGTGGGCCAGATTAAATATTGAAACGGGCCAGATTTGGCCCGCGGGCCAGAGTTTGACACCCCTGCTCTATAGGGTTTAAATCTGGAGATTGACTTGGCCAGTCTAACACCTTCCACTTCTTGCCCTGATGAACTCCTTTGTTGTTTTTGCAGTGTGTTTTGGATAATTATCTTGTTGCATGATGAATGATCTTCCAATCAGTTTGGTTGCATTTTTCTTTAAATTGGCAGACAAAATGTTACTGTAGACTTCTGAGTTCATTTAGCTGTTGCCATCCTGTGTTACATCATCAATGAAGATTAATGAGCCCGTCCCAGAAGAAGCCATGCAAGCCCAAGCCATGACATTGCCTCCACCATGTTTCACAGATGAGCTTGTATGTTTGGGATCATGAGCAGATCCTTTCTTTCTCCAAACTTTAGCCTTTCCATCATTTTGGTAAAGGTTAATCTTGTCTCATTAGTCCATAAAATGTTGTCCCAGAATATTTGAGGCTTGTCTCTGTACTTTTTGGCAAAATCCAGCCTGGCCTTCTTATTCTTTTTGCTAATGAGTGGTTTGCATCTTCTGGTTTAGCCTCTGTACTTTTGTTCATGAAGTCTTCTGCGAACAGTAGATGATGATACCTTCACTCCTGCCCTCTGGAGGTTGTTGCTGATGTCAACAACAGTTGTTTTAGGGTCTTTCTTTACAGCTCACAATATTTCTGTCGTCAACTGCTGTTGTTTTCCTTGGTCTACCCAACGTCTGTTACTTAGTACACCAGTGGTTTCTTTCTTCTTCAGGACATTCCAAATGGTTGTACTGGCTATGGCCAATATTTGTGCAATGGCTCTGATGGATTTTCCATCTTCTCTCAGCTTCACAATTGCCTCTTTTTCACCATAGACAGCTCTCTAGTTTTCATGTTGGTTACAGCTCTAACTATAATAATTGCAGTCTGCACAGGCAAAACCCAAATCTGAAACTAAGCATAGACATTCAGCGCTATTTATTATTTGAATTATCAATGTAATAGGACACACCTGGGCAACAAAACACACCTGTCAGTCACATGTTCCAATACTTTTGCTCCCTAAAAATGTGGTGTTCCTTTACAAATAATGATATCTTCTAAGTTATTTATCAGATCCAGATGTAAATACCTGGAAATTAAAGCTGAAATGTTGATCTATTGTATTGTATATTCATCTTTTGGTGTCAAACCCAAATGTTTCCAGTCTACATAATTGGCCTCACTGTTCCGATACTTATGGAGGGGACTGTATGTGAGTTTTGGAGTTTTTTTTAAACCTGGTTATCTTAATCATTACAATTATTTCACATAAAAAAAATTAAATGTTAACACTCTGCTTGAAATTAAGTGAACCTCTTGAGCCTTTTGGAATTTTATTTAGTTTAACCCATTGCTGACTATGGCATGTCCTTAATGCCTGAGGGTTTTCTGAAAAAATATTACAAATTGTCAACGTCTACCAAAACCTTAATATCTAAGCCTGTGTAGAAACATGAAATAAAATACATTTAAAAGGTAAGGTTCACAGGTTTTATTTAAACATGCTCCCTTAGCACTTACAAACCAACACATTTTTCTATAAATCGGCAAAATTAGATCGGGGAGATTTTTTTAAATAAATAATATAAAATATTTAAAAATAATGTGCTAAATGAGGTTATAATCCTGCTTCCTTTAAGCATGGATAGTAGTGACTGAGTGTGCAGTGGAGGGATAAAGATAGACAGAGAGGAAGAAAGAGTTAGCTTTATTTTATAATTTAGTTCAGTTATCACTGGCACCATAAATCCGACTTCCCAGTACAACTGGAATGCAGACTGCCGATCAGCTGGTCCAAACGGCTGTATACCACGGAGATGAAAACGAAACTGAAACTTAACTATCGCCTGACCGGGCTGAATATGAGTTGGAGCATAAAAATATAGCCTAAATTCATAAATATTGTTAATAAATAGATGTAATGTGTTGGGTCAGTAGCCTATAGTAGAACTAGATTCTGCGCTCCGAAAGAGACTAACTGTTCTGTAATACACTATCGCCGACACAGCCGGCTTTTTTATTTATTATTATTTGATTTTTGATTTTTTTTGATTGACCTGATTTTCGGCAAACCACAACATTTGGATGGTCACGTGGTCTTAAAAAAAAAAATCAACAAAACCCACCTCATGTGTATTTGAACCAATGACGGTGCATTCTATGCTGCGCGCGCCATGAAAATTAGATAAAGCAACAATGCTGCGCTAGCAGCAGCCGGCAGGAGATACAACGTTGCGTTGCGCAGCAGACGGGTTCACTGGGTTCAATGGGTTAACCATAATCAATACCAGTATTTTTACATGAAATAACAGATGTGTATTTATCAATTCCACATTTTTCTTTTCCGGGAATCAATTATCTATCTATAAACCAAGAAACGTCTGTCTGTGACTCGCATATCTCTCTGAGTTTGAGTCGGATCAGCCTGAGCTTCCGGATATGGCTTGCACACGGCACAAAGGTGTGCATCCTTGATTGATTATGAAGTTTTGGACCAAATATGTAGACGTTATCATATTTATATCATGCTGGGGCTAATACATGCGCACACTCAAGGCCACAGTAACGACGGGCATGAAGTAGTCTCCGGCTAAACCCCGCCTCCCTCTGATTTGATTGGCTGCTGCGACCAAAGCTTGAAATGAGTGACGAGCGGGACACACACAGCAGACCTGCTTCCTACGGGCACTGCACTAGTTTAAAATAAAAACCGATTTATTTGCCAACTTTTGTATTTGCAAAAGTGAGTGAACCCTGAGCTGCATTGCTTAAAGATCTCCTATTATACTACTTTACTGGTCTTAATTTCTCATTAATGACTCCTATAGAGCAACCTGACACGAATGACAGCACAAAAAACTATGTAGATTTTCGGGAAGCTCTTCCTCTCATCTCAGCGATTTCAGCATTCTCTGTCCACACTCGGCTTTGTGCTTCTCCGCCCCCTCGCCCCCCTCCTGCAAACCCCACTCCGTTGTGATTGGTTACCTTCCGGAACACTTTCAGCGGCGCACAGGCAGATTTTAGCAGGCAGGTGGGGGCATGGCCGGAGCGTGCCTGAGCACGTTGCAGCATTACCATACATGGAAAAATCCGGATTATCTACGTCTACGTAATAAATCCCGGAAATTTGAACAAGTGAATCGCGACCGGCTGCCCTAGTGTTTAGCGCTCAAGTCATTATTTGCAAGTCATTATTTGATACTTAAACATGACTGTAAATCATTATAACAACGTTTATAGGTCATAAAAGTTGAAAAAGCATAATAGGGCCTCTTTAAATTGAGCAGGTAAACACAATGAGATGGGACAAATTGAGTGATGAAATGGACCAATGTAATGAGAGATCTTTAGGGAAGAAATTGGACGGCACTAGATAATACAGATCAAACCAGGTCAGTTTAAGGCCAGGACACACCAGCCCGATAATCGCCGTCGTCAAAAAAAAGACAAATCTGTTTGGTGTGTGCCGTGACGTCGGCCGACGTAGAGGTCGTCGGGCTTGTTTTGAGCCTGTCGGCGCGGACGCTCCGCCGACCGTCTTTCATTTGGAGCAATTTGATTGGTGGAAGGCTAGCGAATCAGTGAAGCCCGGAAGTGAGGCGAGTAGCACAAACAGCTAACAACAGCTAGCCATCGTTTTAATGTGTTTGTTCGTTTCGTTTTGAGAGTACTCACATGCATCAACCCTTGTTGACTGCTCGACACCATGCTCGACACTCTCTGCTAAAAATTGTGCTCTTATGGTCCATAAATATAAATACGTATTTCTATCTATGTTTATGCTCTAGAGAGCTGTCCCATCATTTCCGGCTTTCGTATTTTTTCGGGCCACAATACAGATTAGCGCCGCCTGCTGTTATGGAGACATTACGTCCCGCGCAAGCAACAGAGCGTACGGAAAGTCAGCAGTCAGTTTGGTGTGTTCTCTGGCCGCGACGGGAAGGCTGGAGCTTCCTGAAACAGCCGACTCCATTTTTTGCGTAGTCGGAACATGTCGGACTGGTGTGTCCTGGCCTTTAGGCTCACCAAAGTGAACTGCATATTCTTTATATTCTATTGCCTAGTGGCGCTTTTCCACTGCATGGTATCAGCTCAACTCAACTCAACTCGCATTTTTGGCGTTTCCACCGCAATTTCATGGTACCTGGTCCCTGCTCGCGGCTGTTTTTTTGGTATCGCCTCGCTCTAGGTTCCAAGCGAGCTGAGCCGATGCTAAAATGTGACGTCGATAGACTGCCGGCCACTGATTGGCCAGAGACAACCGGCTTCATTCTTGTATTTACTCCCAAACTCTCCAAGACTTTTCGAGTGTATTTTGTCTCGCCGCGTGCAGCCTTATCTGGATCTTTCATTTGATTTGCGTCACAGATCCGAAAACATTTAATGAAATGTCCATATATTCGCTAAGCTCACCCAGTTGTGTTGGTTGTTGTGGATGTTACTTTAAACATACTGTACACGACGGAAGAGGAGACATGTAGGGCAGCTAGCAGTAGCCTATAGTAGCCAGCTGGGACAGAAAAGATAGCAAGCGATTTCATTACAAGCCTCGGGCTGTACTGATTACCTCAGTAAAATATGCAGGCTGAGACACGGCTTGCATTTGCAAACACGTATCCTGAAACAAGCGCAAAACAGACAACTTTATGATGCCCGTATTAACGTGCATAGGGATGTAGGCTACGCATCCCGGATTCCCTACAGCTGACCAATTTCCCTTTTACTGGCCCGTCGCAATATTCTTCTACTTCTTTTAGCAAACAGATACATGGGGGGTATTACTTAAACATTTTCCAATAAATATTTTTGGCGGTTGTTTCAGTTAATAGTACAACAACTTCTCATAATTTCTGCTTTGCTACTTGAGTCCGGAGTCGGCTTTCTGCCCCTTTGTATGACGACCCCGCCCACGTTCAGGAGGTACTATTTGCGGTGGAAAACGACCCGTGCTGCTTCCAAACCAAGTTGAGTTAAGTCGAGTTGAGTCGAGTAGAGCTACATGTGCGGTGGAAAAGCGTCATTAGTAACTTTGTCTACAAATTCTATGATTGCAAATGAAGTAGTTCGCTTTGCTCTAAAAACATATTGTTTGTTGAGGTTTTGCGCTTATACAAGGCTTCATAAGGTTCAATGAACTTAGTTATTTTCGGTTCTAAAGCTGTCCGATGCCAAACTTCGCCTTGACTTCTTCAAGTTTATGTTTTGACATCTACGGCAGCTCGCAGGCTGCTGCCTGAGCCTGTTCTGTTGTCCCCTACTACTAGTTAAGTATCTCCCCCTGCTGGTAGGATTTATTATTGCTGCCCATACAATCTATGGTGCTGCCACATAGTGAAATTCATTGCTGTGCTGCGGGACTCACACTGAGCAACACAACGGCTATATGATTGACAAAATTCTTAACGATCAATGATCGATCATCGAGTAATTATGCCCATCCCTAGTATCAACAGACAGTATCAAGACAAAACGGGAAAAAGAATTGGGGGCAGTCATTTCAGATGAGACATGGGTTAGGGCTCTTCTCCACCGTATTCAATTTAGTAAGGTCAGACTTGCTAAAATATACCCTGAACTAGATGAGACGTGTGATCGCTGTAGAGCCACCAACGCAGACTTAGCTCATATGTTCTGATCGTGCTCCAAGTTGGGAGAGTTTTGGAAATCAATATTTGGGATTTTGAATATTGCTTTTGTCGTCTAGATCTACAACCTAGCCCTTTATTGGCTATATTTGGGGTAAGAGGTAATGACACTGCGATAGCCACTAGCAAGACATATTTTATTGCTTTTGCAACTCTGATTGCTCGAAGGAAAATACTTTTGGAATGCAAATCCCAATTACCACCGAAGGCATCAGTGTGGTTTTTCTGATATGATGTTTTTAAAATTCAAAAATGTAAATACTTTCTTAGAGGATCAACCAAACATTTTACAAAGTCTGGGACCCTTTACTGGTTTATTTTGAAAAACTTGCAACTCTCCCCTCTCATTAGTATATAAGCTTCAACGTAAAGCACAAACACTTTCATCTTAGGAGAAGCCGTGGTCGGTTGGCAAAACAGAACATTCCTCTTTCTTGCTAATGAAAGACTTGAGTGCCGTCTTCCAAATCGTTAAGTGTCGAGGCCAAAGTCGTCTCAAACTCAAACAACATATCCGAAGCCATCTCAGTTGTTTACCATCACGGCTTCGATGGCGCATGCAGAGCACTGTCGTCATCCGGTTACGTCTGCCCCAGAGCACGGCTCTGGCCCATATCAGATAGAACAAATCGAAACGTAGCTCAGAATTTTCTGACATATTTAATGAGCTTCAATGGCAAGGGTCCAGACCAACAGGCGCAGCAAACTTAATTTGCTAGCGGCAGGTCTGGATTTCCAGGCTAGAAATGAACAGTTTCCATCTGGTTCAGGCTATGAAATATGAAAGGCATCCAGAAAATAATAGATCTATATGTAGATGGAGCTTTACTTTCTTTTAATAAATTATGTCAGAGATACCAAATCCCAAAAAACACCTTTTCAAGTATTTACAATTAAAAAGCTACATTTGGACAAAACAATCAGATAATAATCCTTCGAGGAAGTAACACTTGCAAACTTAGGAAAGATGGGGCATGTATCAAAATATTACAGTATCTTAGTTGCATATAGTACTGAATCAACACTAGATAAATTAAACACTTGGAAAATAGACATAAATAAAATATAGATGAGACACTTAAAATGCTTGTTTTAAGGCACAAAAACAAACTATAAATTCTCAATTTAAGCTACTTCAATACAAGTGGCTGATGAGAACATACTGTACATAACTCCTGTCAAGCTCCATCATATGTCTGATAATGTTCCAGATGTGTGTTCTAAATGTGTAAATGAGCAAGGAACTCTATTCCATTGTGTATGGGAATGTTCAAAGATCCATGATTTCTGGAAGGAAGATATAAAATGTTTGTCAGAAATATTTAAAATCAAGGTGCCTGGATCCCAAATTGTGTGTGCTTGGAATATTTTGGACTGCTTCAGGCATGTAGAGCCATTGCGCTTTGCTGGAAGAACGTGGATCCACCAACGCTGGCAATGTGGATTAGGGAACTGTTGAAGTATATTGGACTCGAAAGATTGACGTATGTTGCTAGGGGCAAGAGGGGGGACTTTGTCGAGCTCTGGGAGCCCTACACGGGTATCATGGCATACGGGAAAATGGGATAGATTTGCTTTTTTGGTCTTTTTTGCTTTATTTCATTTATTTTTGTGTGTATTGTGATGGTGAAGGTGTTTGAATGTGTTTTTAAAATGAAAAAAACTGCAATAAATATATTGTGAAAAAAAACAGGCTGTTCATCATCTGATCAAAAGTTTAAAACCAGAGATCTCCTGATCTAAATCCCATTGAGAACGTTTGTGGATGGATGGCAATGGAAGTCTACAAAAACAGACGCCAGTTCCAGACCACGGATGCCCTACATGAAGCCATCTTTATCACTTGGAGCAACGTTCCAACCCGCCTCCTGGAAACACTTGCATCAAGCATGCCTAAAATAATCTTTGAGGTGATCAACAAGAATGGTGGGCTAACCACTACCTTTTTTTAAACTTTTTGTTTGCGTTCAAGTTTTTAAGGCTATGGTTTAAAGTGCGTATTGGAAGTTAAAAATATTCCTAGATGTATACATAATCTATTATGGACATCCCCATTGAAAAATAATATGCAGGATTTTTTTTGTTTTTCAAAACATAAGAATGTTGATTCCGAGAGCAAAGTGGCTGTTTTGAGCTAAGCTCCTACAAAGTTCTTTTTTTTAACCCCTACGTCAAACGCGTCATATTACGTAGCAAGGGGTCGACACTGACCGAACGGGAATGCATCTACGTGCAGGCAGTAGTAGGTCGCAGTGAATTGAAGATGTGTCACTTAGTGTGCTCGTATTTTTTCTGTAGTTTTACATTGCATTGTATTTTACATTACAGTAAAGGAGAAGTATATTGTACTCCAGCCTTAGAATAAATGTAGTCCACGGTTTCTGTGACAGAAAATAAGCGGCGCTAGCTAGCTTTGAGCCTTGGTATGTTTACACGTGAAGAGACGGAACTACATCTCTGCCGCAGCCGCCTCCCTCACGAAACACACGGTGGTTTCCCGATCATTTTAGACGGGAGGCTTATGTGTGGGTGACACGGTAAAGTTCAGGATAACAACACCAGGGCCTGCAGTGGTTTAATAAACAGCTGAGCTGCTTCATCGTCTCTGTCCGGAGCTGCGGCCGACGCTGGACCGATGGTCACGGACACGGACACAGACCTACTAGGACACGGGGCCGTCAAATATTTAAACCCACGGAAACTATGAACTGTAAGTCTTGTTTGCGAATGTTTTTAAACTCCCATGTCGGCTTAATAATTTCAATGATGAAAAGCAACGTGTGGTCATTTATTGTAAGGCAGCATAACCCACTAGCTAACAGGTCAAAACGGCTAATGTTGGTTGGCATCCTTTTTTGTAAGATGGGCCATTTTATAAGGCATAATGCAATATTTTACATGATTATAATTAACTGTTAACCTCAAATACGAAGGCTGACCAATGACTCCTTCCGTTAATCAGTTTAAACAATACTGGCGCTAGCCGGGGACATTGAGTCAGCAAAATATATTGATATAGGCTCCTCGTGATGCTAAAATAAAAATCAGACACGCTGTGGCTGTATATCTACTTTGCTGGGACATTAGCACCATCATATCATACTAGTTTTACATCAGGATGTAATGTTAGCATGTGTTGACCCTATAGAGCATTTGCTGCCTTGGTAGTGGCTAATCAAGATCCAAATAAATAAATGTGAGCACGTATTCCCCCTGCACGCAACATACATGTTGCTGTTTCTGAAGACAGACCCGTAGATAAGCTGCCCATGATGCCGATGAGAAAACTATGTTATAAACATGTGTTAAATTGTGCAGCAGCTCCATCATGTAATAATCATGTATATCTGCTCATTCAGCCCGAAAAAACATCTACAAAGCGTTTTCAAAAATGACTAACAAGAGGATAATCCCCATGGAGAGAATTAAATACATGGCTGTTATAATACTGCATTCGTGTTTAACTTTGTGATCTGAATCAACCCAAACCTACATGTATTGTATTTTCATACTCTGGCATTTTATTAGCTAATGTTAATTTTCTTCCACATTATGGCAGCGTTGTCTCAGCACTTCACACAGTAAATTAGGGTTTAAAATGTTTACATGCTGTATGTACTTGTCTGGGATAACTTATATGTTCAACTTCTGATCTACACAATCTGCTTTTCCACAGACTCAACTTGGCTGTCCTGCATTTCAAACATTACGGCAGATGAGAGGAAGCTGCTATAATGTGACACTGCCACCCTGTCAAGCCATCGCAGCTACAGTGAGCAGCTTCAGTCAGTCCCTAAATATTATCCATCATGTTTATACTATAATATCACTTAACGGATTCTTACATGATGTCCGTCCCCTAGCACCTTGGCCCTGGGGGAGGGACAGACTCAACATAACTAAAGCAGAGCTGGTTCTTCACTGCACCGTGCACCTGCTGCCTTTCCAGAACCTGTGAGAAGATCTCTGAAGATGGAGCAGCCTGGGACTCGCCTGGCAGTCACGGCTTCACACAACTCAAGCACACAATTTGGTTTCCCGTTTTCAGATAGTGATTATTATAAGTCTAGACAAAGTCAGATCAGTACTCAATTCATAATCTTGTTGATTACAGTCAAATAGGTGACATACTCAGTCATGTTTGTTTGTTAGACATCTCAAAAAGCTAAGATAGATTTTGACTAAATTTGGTAAAGAATTGAGCCACAGACCAAGGATACGGTTACTTGTTTAGTTTTGTGTTTTGTAATAAAGTCTTGTTCTGGAAACACCTGAGGATTGGGGGTAGTTTTATCTAGAGCCAGATACAAAATTTAACATTTTCTCTTAATAAAATATGAGGATTAAACAGCTATACTAGGAGGTATGCTATTATGAGTGCATTCTCATTTTAAATTGGTTAATTTGTATCTTCCATTTTGACCATATATACGTTAAACCAAACCTATATTTTAAAAAGCTGTATACATTTGTGATTTATTGGTAAGCTCTTACTTTACATGTTTACTTACCGTGCTTTGATGTAATAACTGTAATTCATAAATATAAAATACATTAAACATTTGTATAGGTACATGACATTTATTAGTCTTGCTTTTGCAGCATGAAGACCCTTATAATTTATAAAGCATGTGTTCAAAATATAAACGTTTTAAACTGCATAAAATGTTATATGGTGTGACACTTTGTGGATCAATGAAATGATTAATATGAAGCTTTGTATATACCCGGTTCTTCTGGACACAATATAAGGTAAGCTGTATAGCAGAAGTGCCTGGGGATAGGCACACAATATCCACTGTTAAGCCTGATAATCTATATATCATTTACAAGTAGTGATCACATGGAAAATGTGAAATGGAAAAACAGAAGTATTCCAATTCAATTGTAATGTATCCTTTCTGCTGTTCTGCATCTAGAAATATTGATTTTCAATCATACACGTGTTGGTCTACTAAAATACTTGTTCACCAGTTTAAATTGATCAATCCAACCAACATAATATTTAGAAGACTGGTGGAGACACTAAACCCCAGACCAGACATAACATACTTGACTCAGTATCCAGGTTTACTTTTGAGCCCCTTAGTGAAGGCTCAAAAGTAAACCTGGATACTGAGTCAAGTATGTTATGTCTGGTCTGGGGTTTAGCGTCTCCACCAGAGCCCAGAAGGGATCCACGTCCCTGCAGCACATGCTCTGCTCAGCTGAGCTCATTGGCTTTCCCACACAGGCACCTAATCAAACAAAAGGTGTATGAGGTAAATGTCGTAATTTCTGTTTTAGCTCGCTCGCTTGCTCTCTCTCTGTCTCTCGCTCGCTCGCTCCAGTAGCGATGCAAGAGGTAATGTGGAGTTACGTCACGCAGCTTCATAACCTTATAGGCCTACTTGTAAAGTGATTGACTGTTAAGTGTTGAAATATGGACAGCATTCTGTCATAAGCTAACATTAACTCTAGCTAATGCCAGTCACTCTCCAGACCGAAACTCCACTGATTTTCCTCTCACCATAACTCAATCTCCCTCCTATTACCATTGTTTCGCACCAAGCTAGTCTATGGATTAGTATGTTCGTCGACCCCATGCTACGTCACATTCGAAAACTCTTTTTGAGATGCGGAAGTAACATTGTATCACAAAAACGGCTCCAGAGGCCACTTCTAGTGTATATTTATAAAACCAAATATTAAAATAGTATACTAGAATGTTTGTCCTATATGATTCTTCACTGCAGCATCTAACTTCCAATACGCACTTTAAAACTTTTGATCAGACGATGAAGAGCCTGTTTGAGTTTAAATTCAGTTTTCAATAAATTGCTTATTTCTTTTGTCTCTTGCTCCCGTTTGTATTTTGAAACTCTACTTACAACTTGGTTACAATCAACCACTGCGAAATGCAAATACTTGCAATTTCCCCCCGGTCTTAAGATTTTGTTCAGGAGTCTATTTTTAAAACATGGACAGCTTTACAAAAACCATGTGAAGGCCGAGACATAGAGGCCACTTGAAACAATATTTTAAAGATTTTCTTCTCTATTACTCACAACATAGGTTTACAAACTATTAATTGATCCCATTTCAGAACACTGCTTTCAGTAACTAATTTAAACACATTTGCACAGGGATTCAATTCACTTTGAGCCCTGAAAAACAGTAAAAGATATTGAATAATTTATTTGCATGCATAGTATTTGCCTACTACACTTTGTATTGAACAATTACCCCTGTAACCCATACATTTACTAATTTTATCATGTAATCAAATGCTAACTATAGAAGAAAATTATTATGCTTCCTTCATAAAGTTATAGTTATTAACCAAAATGTTATACGTTGTAACAATATGATAAGGGGAGCAGCGCACACTTGACGACTCTTCAGTTTATCCCTCCCGTCACCCATGTTTGGTTACTGTCACTATGTCTCTTGGCGGGGTATAACTGTAAACAGATTATCGTTGTTCTGTAACATGTACAATGACAAAATAAAGCTGAATCTTGACATTTATAGGCAAAATGTTATTATATTATGTGTTCAGCAATTTCTTACATTATCAACCAGGTTTTCCACATTATAGCTATCAGTTTAATTTTAAATTGCGGAAACTCTAGTCTGCATTATATTTTAATGTTTCCTTGTGCTTAGTCTCAAAATGACGCTTCACAGTTCACTGGAGGTTGGCAAACAACATTTTTGAAACATTAAGTGCACAGAGCACGGTCCTTTTGAAAAATTAAACCAAAGTCTTCTGTCCATGAGGGCTGTAACTAGGGATGGGGATCGTTAATATTTATCGATATCGATACCTTTATCGATACGCCTTATCGATCCGGGTCTTTATCGATACCACTATCGATACTTTTCTATTATTATTATTATTATTATTATTATTATTATTATTATTATATATTTTGAAGAAAATATTATATTTGGTTTTAAAAAATCAAGTGTATACTATCTATGAAAAATAATATATAAATGTTCGCACTTGTTGGTTAATGTATTGTCTACTGTCACTTTATCATGTTTTAGTGATTAGGAAAATATTTAGGAAATAAATAATTTTATTTTAAATTAAATTAAATTTCTAATAAATATTGGCATCAGTAGTTTAAATACTACTATATTTAAATATATTTTAAAACGATGAGAGCACTAATACAACTGTATTACTCATGTTTCTCGCCAAAAACTCAATTTCCCATTCCTTTACGTTACACTTGAACGCATCATGATAACCTAATTGTCGTTTTACTGAGCCATCCTGAACACATCATCACGCAGCACGTCTGAAAACTTTGTTTACTTTTTAAGCTAACTAGCTTGTATGCTGCCGATTACAACACAGATTTCACAATTGGATTACTATTTTTAACTGACGGGACAACAAGCTACACAGTCTGTGTGTGTGCGTTTACCGCTGGTACTTTGTGGATGATGAAGACAGGCCCGCCTGTGGTGCGGCGGCAGCAGCAGCAGGAGGAGGAGGAGTCTTTTCAATCCGGAGACAGTCGAAGGTACTGCATTTGGCCTTTATTTGATGCACTATGCTGATGTGCTTGGCCATTGAGGTTGTGTTCCCCCCTTTACAAGAAATAATTTTGCAACATAAGTTGCATTTCGCTTCTGCTTTATCTTCGAGCTTGGTAAAATAAAGCCAAACCATGGACCTTTTCGCCCGTTCAGCCATCCTCGCGAGCGAAGTTAATTGCCAGACTTCACTTGTTTTACTTTTAATACCTGTTTGCATATCATTCATAAACATTGGCGGACATGCAGCAGTGATTGGTTTGATTTAATTTAAATGCTGTGACGCGACTCGAGGGACACACAATTGCGTTAGAGGACCTACGGGAGAAAAATAACGACGAGACTCGATAGTGGTATCGATAAGCCCAAACGTTATTGATTTTCGGGTTTTGAAAAAAGTGGAACCGGGTCCTTGATAGAACCGGGTTTCGATCCCCATCCCTAGCTGTAACGCCCTTACCTTGACTTTCTTAGTTGGCGGCGCCATCATTTAGCCAAGTAGCCACTGCTGCCGCTGAATTGTTGGCACTGAGGAGAATTGCCGTGCGGAGCGTGTACTGTGGTAAATATTGGCGGGTTAGGGATGGGAATTGATAAGAATTTAACGATTCTGATTCCGCTTATCAATCCGATTCCTTATCGATTCTCTTATCAATTCTCATTGTGTGAGAAAATAAGTAGAAATTTGTTTATTTGTATTAACCTAATTAAATATCTGATCAGAAGTGTGTTTAGTGTGTGCAAAGATTATCAAGAGTACTTTAGGATTAGGAAATTGTCAATTTTCACATTAATTGGTCCAGACAAAAAAAAAGTTAGCCTTTAAAAAGCCCAAATGCCATTATGTTCCCTAAAAACTAAAAACACAGACTGAAAACAGTCAAGGAAGAGCTTGTGCCTTTTGGAATATTAACTGTGCTCATTAGCATTCAACTTGAAGCAAAATTCAACTGACACAAAAAAAATACAAAAAAGTCTTCTGTAAAGATAAGACCAACTATCAACTTTGGCAAATTAACCATTTGTTTGCAGAAAAAATATCATGTATGCCTACTCAGGAAGGATACAAGATATTTTATGTACATGCTGTTCTAATGTGCAGCGCGCTGTTTATTATTAATATAACGGCCCGTCATCAGACACATTTGCACATCGGTCGCTCCTCAAGTTATCAAAGTATTTTTTTTGTATGGGCAGAGATCGTTATTTTAAGTGTGAAGTTACAAAGTTTCTTGTTTAACTCTAGTGTAGGCTACTGTTTCCTTATCACCGGACCGCCGTGTTCTGCTTTGTATTGTTTTGTGTTCGTCTCAACCACCGTGCGTAAAGGGTGCATTAGAACAGCTGACGGTAGGAAAAAGAAAAAGGCTCTCGCCTTTTTATCTCTATTCCTTTTTAATAAGCCCGCCCGCTGTTTATTATTAATATAACGGCCCGTCATCAGACACATGTGCTGGATGGTTTTTGCACATCAATCGCTCCATAAAGGTATCTAAGTCAGTGCTTTTTGTATGGGCTGAGCGTTATTTTAAGTGTGTCTTTATGAAGTTTATTGTTAAACTTAAAGACCTACTTCACCGATGGGAATATGAAGGTGTATTGAATTCTGAGATCCTATTTAGTATAAATGTGCAAAAAAAAATTAAATTGGTTCATCCTAGCCTGAGAAAAGGCAGAAGGAGTGTTTTATGGTCTCACTGTCTAACCCTACAAACCTCATTCATTATATTATAATAGTGATTTTATAATGATAGAACGCCTGTTCCGTATGACAGTGCCGCGCTCACATTTTCGCCAAAACACACTGACTCTCTTCACTCTAGCCGAGGTGACTACACAAGGCGGAAATGATTCTTTCGACCAACCGTGTTGTTGTGAGCGTGTATTAACTACTATCTAGGCTATGGCGTACACACACAGAGACGGCTCGGTGCAACTCAAAGACAGTGAGCGAACAGTGCTGGCTGCGGCAGCTACGCAGTGGGACACAGTGTAACCAACTGATTAATTTATTGACGAGGAAAAACACCACACAATAAACAGTGCTGTGCTCACATTTTCGCCAAAACACAAGACTCTTGCCGAGGTGACTACACATGGCGGAAATGATTCTTTCAGCCAATCAAATGACGGCAGTGTGTAGCTCCGCATTTTCGGCACCCTTTCAGGCGGCTAGTACCCCTACGGAGGAGTACTGAGATTTGGAGCGGCTCAGAGCGGTTAGGTGCGCTTAAACCGTACCCTACCCAACTTTTGGCAAATGAAAAGCCAAACTACCCGGACCGAACCGCTCCGACCCGCTCTACTTGGTGGAAACGAGGCATAAGACTGCTTTCTTTGCTATTCCTGATGTCTTTATCAATAAATTGTATGAATCATTGTCGAACCGCATGGATGCAGTCCTTCAAGCTCATGGAAGTCATACAAGATATTAAATATAGATCTCACAGCACCACTACTTAATTCACTGATGTTATGCAACATATTTTTGTATTTGAAGTCAATTATTTGTTCAATTTTCACATTACTCTCTGTAGGCGACACAACTTTTGTCTTGCCAAAATCTAACCTTTCTGTGTTCATTAAATGATCAATATTTCTGCAGTGAAGCAAATTTATTTTAGTATATTAAACATCATTTGGGAGGGTTTTAGCTTTCATATGAGCCATTTTTTAAAACCAATGGATTAATTAAAAGTCAGTTTATAAACTGTTGTTTCTACAAAATTGATAAGTGACAAGACTTTTGTCCGGGACTGTGCAGCTGGAGCATATATTTATATATGTATTATTTATAAATTCATCGATTTCTATATCATTTTATCTGGCTTTTACTTGTCTATTTAATTTATGCTGGTCAGTTTTAAGTGTTCTCATTGGGATTAGCGCTGGAGCAGTTTAATTGTTTTATTTATGTAACTGTCCCATTTGTGTTGTATGTGTTGTCTGAAACTGTGTTTAATGGAAGCCCACTTTTAAACTGCAAAATAAGTTTGCCTACAGGTACAAATAAAGTAACCCGAACATGAACCTGATCTAGTGGAAAAGGGCCAAGAGTGACAACACCATCTTTTATATCTAAGAAAACTGGCAAAACTACTAATAGAAACCTCTACTACATTGTGCTCCTAATTTGAAAAACATATACATAAGTGTTAGCACAGCTTTCTTTCATTCAGGAAGCATATGCTAGAAAGAATCAGAGACAAAAATCTGAGACACAGATTAATATGGTTTAAGTGCTTTTGGAAGCTTGTGCTGTTTTAAAAGAGTGTTGAAGATGACTGCAGAGAGGCAGGTTGAATAAGAGACAAACAGGTAAACCTCTTGGACTTGACGAAGCATTGAGAAGGAAGAAGGACCTCCAGATACAGCCAGCAGTACCTATAACCAGAGAAGAAAAATGTTTTTCTCTCTGAATTAAACATGGGTATCCTGATAATTATGTATACTATATTGTATAGTAAACACAGCTTACCTTCTCTGCAGGGAAGATAATCCTGTTTTTTTCCCAGCATGGCTCTGAATTTATGAATGAAGTATTCCTTAAAACAGCCCCTAACACAGACAAAAAAGATATTTGAGCAAAGTCAGTAGAACAGCAATGTCTTTTCCAAATAAATATGCTAAACACTGAGTACTAGCAAATATAATCCAGGCTCAATAAAACGACTCACAGAATGTTGTGGTATACTTTCTAATCAATGATGTCATACATTTTCACTAAGTCACCTGTTCCTGAGGCTGAAATGGCAACGTATACCATAATACTTCCCCCCATGTTTAACTGTTGGCATAAGACACACATTTTTATATCGAACATACACTCTTCGCCTGTTGCCAAAGTGTTCAAACTTGGACTCATCAGTCCACAACACTTTATACAAATCTTCCTTTGTCCATTTATTGTGTTAATTTGTAATTTTTAGGTATTTCACTCCATTTTTCTCTTTCAATAATGTTTTGTTTTTTGTCTTTTCTGCCAACAAGTCCTTCTTCTCCCAATTTCCGACGCAGTTCTTGAAGACCTGTTGCACCATTAGTCATTGTGTTGTTGATCTCGTGACACAGTTCTCATGAGGTCTTTACCTTTAAGCATCTCTTTTAGTTTAGAGAGGCTTAATTTCTCCGTCTGAATTATTTTTTTTAATTGTCCCCTTTTAGTTCTGGTGTGAATTGGTGGCATCATGGCAGTCGAAAGTGTACTTGACAGTGCTTGTGTGCAATACGTCCAACTTGTTTTTTGTAATGAAAATTATCTACTATCTGTTTATCAGGGCTCTATTCTACAATGCTGCTTGAAAGTATGTGAACCTCTTGAGGATTTTTGAGTTATATTGAGTTAGGGCTGGGCGATATGGACCAAATCTCATATCACGATATAGGTAATTGTATATCACGATATGGATATATATCCCGACCAAATAGCCTGCATTTTCCAATTGATAGTAGCCTATATCAAAATAATTTTCCTGCAGTATTTGCTCATCTTCATTTAAAGCTGTCAAAATTCAGCTTCAACACAAATAATATTTTCAAGTTTGACATGTTTTAAAGTTACATAAAACCAGCCTTTCTGGCTGTCTCCACCAATAACAGCACGGGGGTTAAGCCCTGAGTAGATCCTAAAGATGTCATTGTTAGCCAGCTAGCTCACGAGAGCTAACCCATGTAGTTTGCGGCTTAAAACAAGCCAACTCTGCATCACGGCAACAGTACGCTGAAGCGCACACAGCTGCAAGTTTCCTTTGCACGATGACATTTTTGACCGCTAATACCAGCTGCTCTGCCACCGTGACACGGAGTTGGTTTGTTAACTGTAGTGACGGAGCATCGGAGCTAAACATGGACATATAAAGAAATGGACACCGGATTGAAACACGGCGCCCATTCATTCCTATGAAAGCTGCTCATTGGCGCAGGGAAGCCACAAGGAAGCATTAATTCGGAAATTCATGCGGCCCGGAAGCATGACGTAGTATGGACGTAGCGGCATTATGGACCTATCAAGAAAGAGGGCGGCAAGCGTAGCGGACTGGTAGCGGATGTAGAATAATTTTCGTTCTGTAAGCTAAAGGTCTTAGCGAGCACAGTTGCATTGTTTACCGACCATAGGCGTATAAGTCACTAACCCCCGATGATTTGCTATATGTGATCGCTGTAAGGCAAGGCAAGGCAAGGCAAGGCAAGGCAAGTTTATTTATATAGCACAATTCAGACACAAGGCCATTCAAAGTGCTTTACAGGGGCAAGACTAAAATACATAAAACACATTAGAAAAGCAAATAAATAAAACATTTAAAAGCGAATGAATAGAAATTTAAATAAAATAAAAATTACAGGTTAAAATGGAAACAAAAAATAAACATAAGCATATGAATAGTAATAATAATAATTATAATAATAATTGATAGGATTTATATAGCTCTTTATTCCCTAAGGACTCAAAGCGCTTACAGGGTTCCAGGTTCCATTCATTCACACACAGTCATACTGGTGGTGGTAAACTACCATAGTAGCCACAGCTGCCCTGGGGCAGACTGACGGAAGCGTGGCTGCCATTCAGCGCCAACGGCCCCTCCGACCACCACCTCAAACATACAGCAATCATACACATTCACACAAGGCAAGGTGGGTGAAGTGTCTTGCCCAAGGACACAACAACCATGACACAGGTATCAATAGCAGGGTGTGTGTATTCCTGGAACTTCCAACAAACAGCTGCTTTATAATGATTAATTTTACATTGATGTAATGTATGTGATCTTTAAACACTTTGTTTTTGTAAAGCAATACAGTGGTTAACAACAAGTTCTAAACCAAGATTCCGCCAGCCATCTACACCAAACTAGTGGGCGAGCGCTGTTTTGATAGCGTGTGTTACATCTTTATAGGTCCATGGTGCTTAAGTTAACTATTGAAATCAACCAAACAAATGTTCAAATGCTTAAGATAGCTTTTTAAAGTTTTCCTATAAGACCAATGTTGTAGCTGTGAACGCAATTGCCTTATCAGAATGAGTAAGAATTAGTTTTATTTTCCTGCCGTGAGGCCGGGCCGAAACCGAAACCTTTGTTTCACTACGACTCTGTTCAGCTGCCCACCCCTCCTCCTCCCGCAAAAACAAATTGAAAGCCGTTAAAAGCCGTTGGGCTAATAAAACGTGTGAAGTGGCGTTTTGAAATGAGAAAACTTCCATTTTATTAGTATATGGTCTAAAGATAAGTATGAGCCTATGATTGATATCCAGAATTTTTTTGCGGAGACACAATCTTGTTCGCCGCTTGTATTGTGTGGACGGGGAAATCTGCCTACGGGCTGCATGAAAATAAGCTCCTCCCACAACCCCATTCATAGCATGCAATACAATGGCTTGGCCGGCGGGCTGGCTGCCCGGAGAAGGCAGAGTCCTGGGGACCTGGAGCTAAACAGCTAGAGCAGCCAAATCTCTCCTGGTAGACACTTTTATATCGTCCACGGTATGATACCGTCATACTGCCCAGCCCTATATTGAGTTTAACCATTATTAATTAATTTTATTAATAGCAGTATTTTTAATATGAATTAACAGATGTGTGTTTATCAATTCCAGATACTTTTTTGGAGGAAATCAATTGTGTAGACAAAAGACTAATGTATAACAAATTATTTGCCAACTTTTTTATGTGCAAAAGTTAGTGAACCCTGACCTCTATTACTGAAATAAAGCAGGTAAACACAATCAAGTGGGACAAATTGAGTGATGAGATGGATAAATGAAAGGAGAGATCTTTAAGGAAGCAATTGGGTGGCACTAGATAAAACAGATCAAACAAGGGCCGCGTTTCCTAGATTCGTTAAGAGCCCATTTGGAGCGCTGAAAGAACGCTGCGAAAGAAGAATGCATTTCCCAGAATCGTTCTTAGCGAAAGAAGCTCTTTCACTAAGACGGAACTGTAAGATGGAGCTGACCCACTCTTACAGCCTTCTTAGCGACCAAATCGTCAGTGATCATGCCGCGTCAGGGAAATTTATTTTCTCCACTTTTCGAAATAATAATGCGGACCACTGGCGCAATAAACATAGACTAATAGTAGAGAAAACATTTTTTTTTATGAATTACACGTTTAAGTTTTCCACACACATAAGTTTATAGTACAACACCACATAAAAAACATCAACAACCCTGCGGGTCATGGGAGGCGCGCCTCGCGCCGCGCCTCCCATGACCCGGGGCAGTGACCACCTTGACTAAGACATTTTCTGGGGGAAACACTGCCTATCATTTATTGCTGCAGTGTCCGGGTGCTTAACCTGAAAGTCTGGCACTGGAATGTTAAGGAAGTAGTGTTGCATACAGTATGTGGGACTATAGTGTCCACGTTGCTGAGGTGACAATGTAACAAGTGGGAAATTAGCGGCAAAACATGCTGTGCTGAAAGGGCGCACAATACTCACACGTTTTGATTCTATACGCTTAGATAAATTACAAATTGCCTGGGACTTTTTGTTGCTAGGTTTGACACCCTCATTTCAATGAAAAATTATCCACACAATACATGGTTGAAAAGGAAACCAAAGTAGTTTATTGAAACCATATGGGGGAGGGGTGGCTCCGCGCTGTCTTTACTGGGCGTCTGCATCACCTGCAACGAAGGGAGATTGATTAGTGAAACCTTTGCACTCTTCACAGCACGCCAGTCACGCAGGCCACATGGGCTGGAGGGGGAAATCTTTTCGGCTATGGCCTGCCAAACACGGTTATTCATCGTGATGTTCTTTTTGCCCCTTGTTCCCCCGAATAAAACATCCCGGTGCGGCCAGTCCTCGCCCACTAAGATGCCCATCTCCTCCGCGGTAAACGACGGTGCCCGCTTGTTTCTTTTGCTGCCGGTTTCTTCCAATCTCACATGTGTGTGCCTATATCCACAGGGGTATGTATGCGCTAATGGGCTTGATTACTACTTGGATACAATTGTTGCCACACACACACACACCCGCCCACACACACACACGATACATACATAGTCTCATTCCACCTATGTGGGGGGGACCACGGGGTGCTGTGTGTGACTTATGTGCTGATAAAGAGGTAGGTGATCGATTTGCCTGGCATCGATTTATTCAGTTTCAGCACCACCACGGTGGACAGCTTCCTCTAAGAGCGTCTTTCGATTCTTCTTTCGCTTCATTTTACGCTCTCCGAAGAAGGGACTTAAGACGGCATCTGGGAAACACCCGTATCTTAGCGCTCCTTCTTAGCCAAACCCTTCTTTTGAGCCTTCTATGGTCCCAAAGAACGATCGAATCTGGGAAACGCGGGCAAGGTCAGTTAAGGCTCACCAAAGGCAAAGGCTCACCATCTACAAATGGAAAGCACTTAAAGTGACTGAAAATCTGCCTAGAAGTGGACTTCTGTTAACGAAACTTTGTTTCATTATAGTTTTATAACATTTTGATGCTGTAACACATTACAATACTGTTCTGCTAGTGACCTTTGTTCTAGTAAACTTAAGAGACTAAGTTTATGGCTCTATACATGTAAGAGATATATGTGTCTTCAATGGTTAAAAGTTCAGCTGTGGAAGAACTCCCTGAATCTACCGGTGCTTTTAATTGCACTGTATGAGTTATTACATCCTTGGAGAGAGAAGAGACCCCTCCACATTCTTTCTTGGAACATTGTAACATCTGCTAATGGTTAACATTGGACACACAAACCTGGTGTTTTCGCACACACATTCTTCACTGCATATAATCCTGCACAATTGTACATTTCTTTGTCTTAATCATGTAAGCTACACTTGTGATGCATGTTGATTCCCTTGCTTTTGCTGTTGCAAGTAAAAACTTCACCTGCTTTGAAGCCTGCCTGCCTGACTGGTACATTTGAGATTACCAGTATTCAAGAAAATGCATTTAGGGCAAGGTCAATGTAAAAATGTACCAACAACTAGACAATTCTGTCAGTAAATGTTATGTTCTGTCGGTTGGTGGCGCAACAGCCAACCAGCTAAGGTAACCAAAATCCATGTGGTTCCTCATTTAAGTGTCACAGATGTTCACAGCAAATACGACATGATTTCCATTAAAACTGCTTGAGTTATCGAATACACAAGGCAATCCTGCCTTATTCCATCTTCTCAATGATCTGCTGGCAGTTGTTGTCATAGTAACAAACCCTGACAACCAGCAAACTGCTGTCAACCACCAGGTGTCAACAGAACAGCTCAAGTGAGTCTTCCAGCACCCCACCCCAGACAATGAAGGTGAAAAGAGGGAATCACTACAAATCATAGGCAGCAAGGTGGAGACAGTCCCAGAACTGCCAGACTCATTCACCAACATTCGTCCTGCATACTTCACCAATAAGATTCCTTCTCCTCCCCATGGTGATGGTTCAATTGTGCCAGGCTTCAACTTGCTGAAACTGAACCTAACGCTGGAGTATGAATGGCTAGAGGAAGTATGTCTCATGGAAGAGATTGAAGGAGCAGTTAGCTGGGCAGCCCACCATGCGTCCAAGAAGCAAAGTCAACCATTTGAAAGTGAGCATTACATCACTGTTACCTCTTCTTCGAGACCAAGCCCACTCTATTGCCACGATAAGACGTGATGGATAAGATCAAGGACACAGTAGCATTTCTGAATCCAGGACAAGTCCCTGTGATTGCAGCTGACCAGCCAATCTATGCACTGGCTAAGCAGATCCAGTGGCACTGGCCGGACCACTATGGTGAAGACAAGTTTATCATAATGTTTGGAGGCCTGCATATTGAAATGGCTGCACTAAGGTCGATTGGAACTCTCCTTAGTGGATAGTGGATGGACAGGAGCCCTCGTTGAGGCAGGAGTGGCATCATCTGGAACTGCAGAATCATTCCTCTCTGCTGCAAGCGTCACCAGACCACGCCAGGTGCACCAGATTACAGCATGCAGTCTCTACAAGCTTCTGAAAGTAGCCTACAACAATTACTACACAGATGTAGTAGCTGAAAGCCCTGATGAACTGATACATTTTGAAGACTGGTGTGAAAAACGCAAACTGCAAAATCCACAGTTTCAGTTCTGGCACTTGGTGCTGTCGATAGAACTTGTGATTCTCTCACTCATCAGGGCATTCAGGGAAGGCAACTTCACCCTGTATCGTGAGGCACTGTCTGAACTGCTGCCATATTTCTTCGCCAACAACAACAACAACATGAACTATGCACGGTGGCTTTCCATTCATCTGAAAGATATGATGACCTTGGAACAGCAACACCCCCAGTTAGCTGTTGAGTTCCACAATGGCAAATTTGTTGTACATAAATCAAGCCGGGACTTCTCAGCAATGGCCTTCGACCAAGCCCATGAACAAGCCAATGCTGTCATCAAAGGTGACGGGGGAGCGATTGGTGTGACTGAAGACCCATCAGCACTGAGAAGGTGGCTGGCCCTGAAGTGAGCCATCTGGTTGCTCAATATGAGGCAGCCTCAGAAGCTAAAGACATAACTCAACATAGAAACCACCAAGAACAGACTGAGCGAACTCAAAGAGTATTCTTTCAAAAAGTAGACAGGCTGTTTACAGTGATGAAGGATATGGGCAATCCTTTCCAGGAAGAAACCAGCGACCTTTTCACCTTGGACACAAAGGACATTGCCCATCCAACTGCTGCAAAAATGATAGGAACACACTATGGTAGGGGCTTAACTCACTTCCGAGAATTCATGAGGGGGCTAGAAAGTGCCGACAAATGCATCTTCTATGCACCAATAAAAAAAACAAGATGGACTTCTTTCGACAACAACCTGTCCTAAGCAATCCCAAGCAGAAAGTACTTTTCAAGACTGTTCATCTCATGCCAGAATAGAGAGTGTGATCTGAAGGAGTTCTTTCAGCATGAGAACCAATCATTTCCTGCTGCTCTGAGTGACAGTGGGAGGCTCCACGTCTGTCAGAAATCCCATCTTACCGCCATTATTGAGAGCCAAATGAAACTGCCAGATGCTGAACCACAGGCTGATGCACTGATCGTTGATGGTTCGGCTTTAGTTAACATGTTGACACCACAAACTTCATAGACCTTTGAGGACTATGTGACTTTGGATGTCCTGCCCAAAATACATGCATACAGGTGAAACTCGAAAAATTAGAATATCGTGCAAAAGTTCATTTATTTCAGTAATTCAACCTAAATGGTGAAACTAATATATCATATAGACTCATTACATTCAAAGTGAGATATTTCAAGCTTTTATTTGTTATAATTGTGATTATTATGGCTTACAGCTTATGAAAACCCCAAATTCAAAATCTCAGAAAATTAGAATATTACATAAAATCAATAAAAAAAGGATTTTAAATACAGAAATGTCAGCCCTCTATAAAGTATAATCATGCATATGTACTAAGTACTTGGTTTGGGCCCCTTTTGCACAAATTATTGCCTAAATGCGGTGTGGCATGGATGCTATCAGTCTGTGGCACTGCTGAGGTGTTATGGAAGCCCAGGTTGCTTTGATAGTGGCCTTCAGCTCGTCTGTATTGTTGGGTCTGGTGTGTATCATCTTCCTCTTGACAATAGTCCATAGTTTCTCTATTGGGTTCAGGTCAGGAGAGTTGTCTGGCCAATCAACACAGTAATACCATGGTCAGTCAACCAGTTACTTGTGGTTTTGGCACTGTGGACAGGTGTCAAGTCTTGCTGGAAAAAGTAATTCAGCATCTCCATAAAGCTTGTCAACAGACAGAAGCATGAAGTGCTCTAAAATCTCCTGGTAGACAACTGTGGTGACTTTGGACTTGATAACACAGTGGACCAACACCATCAGATGACATGGTGCCTCAAATCATCAGACTGTTGAAACTTGACAGTGGTCTTCAAGCCCCTTGGATGTTGTGCCCCTCCACTCTTCCTCTAGACTGTGGAACCTTGATTTCCAAATGAAACGCAACATTTAATTTGGATCAGTGATGATTTGAGGTATCATGTCATCTGCTGCTGTTGGTCCACTGTGTTATCAAGTCCAAAGTCACTACAGCCATCTACCAGAAGATTTTAGAGCACTTCATGCTTCTGTCTGTTGACAAGCTTTATGGAGATGACAATTTCCATTTCCAGCTAGACTTGGCACCTGCCCACGGTACCATAAATCACTGGTAACTGGTTGACTGACCATGGTATTACTCTGCATGAATGGCCAGACAACTCTCCTGACCTGAACTCCATAGAGAAACTATGGACTATTGTCAAGAGGAAGATGATACACACCAGACCCAACAATACAGACGAGCTGAAGGCCACATCAAAGCAACCTGGGCTTCCATAACACCTCAGCAGTGCCACAGGCTGATAGCATCCATGCCACGCCGCATTTAGGCAATAATTCATGCAAAAGGGGCCCAAACCAAGTACTTAGTACATATGCATGATTATACTTTCTAGAGGGCCGACATTTCTGTATTTAAAATCCTTTTTTTATTGATTTTATGTAATATTCTAATTTTCTGAGATTTTGAATTTGGGGTTTTTATAAACTGTAAGCCATAATAATCTCAATTATAAAAAATAAAGGCTTCACATATCTCACTTTGTATGTAATGAGTCTGTATAAGATATTATTTTCACCTATAAAGTTGAATTACTGAAATAAATGAACTTTTGCACGATATTCTAATTTTTCGAGTTTCACCTGTACTCTTCAACGTACAAGAGAACATATATTGTCTTTGATGTTTACCTGGCAGACAGTCTGAAGTCGGAAACAAGGTTGAAGCGACGAAAGGGAGTCAGACCTAGAGTTACAGACAAGGGCAAAATACCCCAAAGCTGGCAGAGCTTCTTGAGAGACAGTGACAACAAGAGTTATTCCACTTCTTAGCTATCAAGATTGCTTGTACCTCAAACACAGTAATTGTCACCAAGGGAGAAACTGTCCTCAGCAACCAATTGATCTGCCAAGAGGAATGGGCTCCCTGCAGCCATGAAGAAGCAGACACACGGATCTTTGTGCATGCCAAGGATGCTGTAACCAAGGGAATCAAAGCTCTCATGATCAGTGCTAATGACACTGATGTTGTCATAGCAGTCAGTGTCATGCCATCCCTGCAGGACCTTGGCCTACAGCAGCAGTGGATTGTCTATGGTCAAGGACAACACTGGAGATGGATCCCCATACATGAGATATGTTCCACACTTGGTCCAGAGAAGATCAAGGGTATTCTGTTCTTCCATGCATTCACTGGATGTGATGTTGTATCTGGCTTCTGGGAAGGGAAAGAAGTCTGCATGTCAAACCTGGGACGTACAGAGAGGTCTCCAAAGTATTTGACAAACTCAGCCATTATCCACCAATGTTTGCTGATGATGACCTTGAGAAGTTTGTTGTTACGATATATGACAGGTCCAGTACAATGTCAAGTGTCGATGAAGCACGGTTAGACCTATTTGCTAGAAAGCAAAGACCATATGAGGCTATTCCTCCAACTCGAGCAGCTCTCCTTCAACACGCCAAGAGTGAATGTTGTGGGAGGTGCAAATGCCACCAGTTTAATCTAACATATACAGCACTGTGCAGCTGCAGATGCCAGGACTAAATCAGGACATGAAGAAAGGCAACACTTCATGATCTCAAAATCTAAATAAAAATCGGTTTTGAAACGTCTATCTGCATCATGAATGTCTTGTATTGCTAGAATTGGTAGAAGGAATTTTCTGAGCAGGTTAAAAGTAGCAGATTCAGCTTCTGTATGGTCAGAAATGTCAGATTTGATACCAAAATTATTAATTTTGGATCATTCTATCTAGTGTTAAGGTGAAAAGTGTATTTTTAAGGCCCAAAAGGCGGCCATCTTGGAAAAAATGGCGGCCATTTTGGATTTTCAAGTGGCTAGCGTTTTTCCACAAACCTTAGCCCAAGAGAGATTGGCGCTTGTATCACATTTTGAACGATTTTTTCACTTATCTGCTGCACTGATTCCCTTGCTTTTGCTGTTGCAAGTAAAAACTTCACCTGCTTTGAAGCCTGCCTGACTCAGATCTCTTTATTAAAAACACTTGGGTTTTTTGATAAAATAATTCCTTTAACAACTTCCTTTAAAAATCTCCACAAAAGCTGCAAGAAAAGTATTAATTCAGGTAAAAGCCAACCCAAACATTACATCTAGATATTTGCAGACCTCTCTTGCAGCATCTGGGAAACGTGCATGGTTCCACAATGAGAAGAAAACTTGGTCAACATGGCACTCGATGGTTAGACCAAACAGTTAAATGTTTGAATAATCTTTCTCTCTGGCAAAATTGTGACATTTTTGCTCCTTTTTTTTTTTAAAGGGCAGAGGCTTCTTCAGCAACCCTCCCATGAAAGCCATGTTGACTGAGTTTTCTTCTTATTGTGGAACCATGCAGATCTGTCCCAGATGCTGCAAGAGAGGTCTGCAAATCTCCAGATGTAATGTTTGGGTTGGCATTTACCTGACAAATCACTTTCTTGCTGCGCTTGTGGATATTTTTGAACAAAGTCCACTTCTAGGCAGATGTTCAGTCTTAAAGCTCTCCATTTATAGATGATTTTGCCTCATGGTGGACCGATGGAGCTCACACTTTTTTGAGATGAATTTATAGCTGTCCCTAGACAAATGTGCAACATCACAACTCTCTTCCCGAGATCCTCTGAGATTCCCTTTCCTCTTGGCTTGTCTGATCTGAATTAGGGCTGGGCGATATGACCAAAATCTCATATCCCGATATAGAAATTTCTTATCCCGATAACGATACATTTCACGATATAGCATATTTTCTGTAAATTCAATTAATAAATATTTAATATAAATAAAAAATATACTCAACAAATAAAGTATTTACCCATATTTGATTATTTTCAGCTTTTATTAAAACGCAGATGTTCAAGCATTCAACAAAATAGAAAATTGCAATGTGACATTTGAGTAGTTTTGGGCCGTGTGGTGTTTCAGGGCACAGAATTGACTGAATTGGTGGATTCCTCCTTAGCTTAGCTCATTAGCCTAATGGAGCTATCCTCTTTAGCTGAGGCTGCGGTAGCTTGTAAATTCACCCCGCGGAGAGGGTGACCGCCCCGGGGAGCGCAGGAGCTTCTCACCGCTGACAGAGCAGCCGAGCCGCGCATTACTGCGAGCCGGGAAGCGCGCAACAGCCCGGGGGGATAGCAGCCGAACTGCCCCGCTAGCTTGGCTGCTATCCCCCCGCGAGCCTGTCGAGCGCTGCCCGGGTGACGTCGGTTCGACTGCTCTGTCAGCGGGGATATATGATCCTCTCCTTATGGAATACTCGTCTACACTTGTGCAAACACAGACAGGTCTGTTACCGATGGGTTTCAGTGTCCGAAATGAACTTTGATTATCACACAAGCGAGAAAAGCCTGGTGCGGTTGGGCGGAAGTAGTGTGATGGAAGTGTTTCTGCTTCAAAATAAAAGTCAAAGTTGACTTTGATTTCTCACATTTCACCAGTTAAAGGCTTTTAATGTGAAGTTACGCTGTAGGAAATCTACGGTTTAATTAACAGCAGTTAAGCTACTATACATGTAGCTTAACTGCGAGCTACATGTATAGTTTGTGTCCCAAAGAGTGGGATTTGCAACAAAACGAAATAAACGATATTGCATAAAATGAAACGATAGACGTTTTTGTTTCGTCAGACGATATGTATCGCCATATCGCACAGCCCTAATCTGAATGGGTTCACTTTGGTGAGCCTTAACTGACTTGGTTTGATCTCCGTTCTATCTAGTGCCGTCCAATTTCTTCCCTTAAGATCTCTCATTACATTGGTCCATTTCATCACTCAATTTGTGTCATCTGATTGGTAAATGGTAAATGGACTTGACTTACATTTTTAGCCGATTTTCTCAGCCCCAAAGCGCTTGACATTTCTTACCACATTCACCCATTCATACACTGATGGCAGTAGCTGCCATGCAAGGCGCTCTCTGAACCATCGGGAGCAATGTGGGGTTCAGTGTCTTGCCCAAGGACACTTCGGCATGTGGCGGATAGGCGGGGAATCGAACCTCCGACCCTGCACTCCAGATGACTACCTCCCTACCCACTTTGCCACTTCCGCCCATTGTTTGATTGTGTTTACCTGCTCGATTAAAGCAATGCAGCTCAGGGTTCACTAACTTTTACACATACAAAAATTGGCAAATAATTTGTTTTATTTTAATATCTTGACTTCACAATTGATTTCCAGGATTTTTTTTTTATTTGATAAACACGCACCTGTTATTTAATATAAAAAATACTGGTATCCATTAAAATGACCAAATAATGGTTTAACTAAATACAATTCCAAAAGGCTCAAAAGTTTACATACTTTCAAACCGCACTGTATGTTTTACTGAACATAATGATGACTTTGTAGATATTTCAATCGTATTATTCTAATACGATTGGAATACGGGTATTCTAATGGCCAATTCAACAAAAATAACTGAAATGCCAAGTGCTCTAATAATTTTGGTCAACACTGTATATATTTTCCTGAAACTGTTGTATAAAATTACTAGGGATGTTAAACGACTCATTATTTGCGTGTCGACGTGTCGGAGGCATGAATCGACAAATCGATCGATTTACTGTGCCATTTATAAAAAAAAATAAAAAAAGCCAGTGTTCCTTTTTTGCAGCAGCACGTGGTTGTGATGCTGATAAACTGCGCTTTCCTTTAAACAACACTGCTGCCGCCCGCTGTGTGTGTTCAGACTTCATCTGCATCAAAGCCTTTTTGATAATAAAATGAGAGGCTTTAATTTAAAAAACGCTGTCCAAGCGTCGGAGGTGAATGTAACTTACTCGGCTGAAAACAGAAACTAATGAAGGGGATCGGCTCACTGTACAGTCCCTTCAGTCGCGCTGTCAGCTTGCCGACATGGCTCTTTGTGTTTATGTTACTTAATAGACTCGAGACATAGAAACAGATCGCGGAAGACGTTCACGTAGACAACGTTAACGGGCAGGATACCCGCGACTATCATTTTATCCATCAAACCAGAGTTTTTCTGCACGGCGGCTCACTCACTCATACTTGCCAGGTCTCCTGGTGATCGTCACCGTCACAGCGCTACTCGCTGCTTTGCTCGGGCGGAGGCTTTGTGTGAAGGTGATTTAACATCACGGTCGTAGACGAATGCTATAACTTTAGGCTGCATATGTTGCACTGCACTGTTGACCCACACAGAACATTTAATGCGCGCACATTGCAGAAATGAAGCGCCTGCAGCGCGCTCGTGACCACACGTGAACTCGCATCACGGACGTCTCCCATGTCCCCAAAACATCTAATAAAGTAAAACACCCGATTTACCGATTTCTATTTTTAGAGTCGTCTTGAGCACGAGTCGAAAATCGAGCCGAGAATCGACACATTATTCACATCCCTAAAAATTACCCAACTGTAGTTTGCAGTAAATACCCAGAATTTCCCACAGGACTTTGGGAAACTGTGTGGGGGACCCCAGACTTTCTAGGGGGGGTACAGGGCAACAAGGCACAACACAGCATAAAGATATATTTAAGTACCGGCCCGTAACTTATTGTTATCCACCATACTTTTCCTTCTTACTTCTTCCGCCACATTTTCTAGCTCTATCTCCTCTCCTCTCACTAGGGCTGGCCCGAATACCATTTTTCAGGTTTCGAATATTCGTTGGTTTTTCCGAGCGAATATTCGAATATTCGTTCCAGAAAAACACACCATCAAAAAATACATAAAAAAAAAAATTAAAAAAAATTAAAAAGATTTTTTTTTTTTTTTTTTTTTACGTTAATAATCCCTATATACTCCCTGGTACCGATTTTGACAGTATCTGCATATTTTGTTGAAGATTTACGCGCTCGGAGGTGAAGTAATGGATGCGCTATGAAACTTAGTGATGTAATATCCTCCTAAATGAGCAATGCTACTGCTACTACTACTACAATATTACTAACTTTTATATCCAAATATAAAATTATTTGATGACATTATATTGCAGTACTAGCTTCTTGCAAAACATTTTTTTGAAAAAAAAAAAAAAAAAAAAAAAAATTAAAAAAAAAAAAAAAAAAAAAAAAAAAAAAAAACGAAGCTCCGAATACTAATTTAAGCTCCGAATACTAATTTTCCGAACGAATATTCGAATATTCGAATAATTCGGGCCAGCCCTACCTCCCACACACCGTTTCACTTAGAAACGCAAAAATTTCACCGAACGTGCGTCCCTACCCCACGGGTGTGATATTATTCAGTTTTTTGATTTTCCACAAGGGGGCGCTGTTATTAAGCCCCGACTGAAAAAAGTTTGAGAGGCCACGCCCCGCACACCGTAAATCCGATTCACTTGAAATTTCTCACACAGGTGTACGTTAGGGTGCTCTACAAAAAAGCCTCTCGGACCATATAAATCCGCCTGAGAATATCTTCCGCTAATTAGCATAAACTGAAAAACAGGGTTTTAACAATAACTTTCTCAAATGTTACTGTATCAACACTACATTTCTCACAAAGCCTCGGGGGACTACGATAAACATGCCCGTAAAAGATTAGTAGGATAGCTTTAAAAACATGGCCGCCATTGACCAAAATGTTTATGCAGGGGCGGGGCTTAGCAGCTAATTGGCCATAACTCATTGACCATAAGTCCTATCATCATAAAACTTGCTGGATATGTGCAGAAGACATGTGGTAACATGTCCCTTTAAGCATTAACCCATAGGGGGCGCCACAAATGCGGAAACCATAATTCATAAATGCAATGTTTGACAGGCCATGCCGCTTTCCCTCTGACTCTGATTGACTTGAAATACACATGTACAGCTCATGGTGCTCTACAATAAAGCCTCTTGGACCATAGGGGTCAGGCAAGATTTTTTTTTTCATCCCAAATTTGCATGACCTGAAATACAGTCAAGTGACATCTACTTTGTGGATTTCCAACCTATCATCACCAAATTGTATACACAGCCTTACGGGTCTGACATACACGTTGTCAAGTAATCTGAATCCCTAACTGCCCCAACACCTGGTACAAAGCCATAATAATGCTATGTCACCAGTAAGCCTCTCCAAGGCCTAGGAAAAGGCTCTGAGAATATACCAGCACTTAAGTGAATCACATATAATCATGCAATGTGAAGCACAAAGAGTATATAACCATATAACCATATAACCTTATGCAAGCTAAAAGTAGTGTGTTGATTTAAGAAACAGTAAGTGTGTTAAAATATATTAAAAAAGTGTATAAGAATTAAGTTGATAAGGGATATGTTGTCTGTCCAATCAGAGCCTACAGAAACCCATCAGTGCCTTTTAGGGAAGTTTCCAAAAAGGGGGAGTTGACAAAAGGGGGAGTTGACAACTAAGAGTTAGAAAAAACTGAGGGCGGTACAGCCCGATGTTGTGTATAAAAAGGCATGATTTTGCGGAGAAAAGTCAGTTAAGCCTCGTCGGACCTCGCGGACGGAAGCAAGCTGGACCCCGGATCGACCACCCCAGGAGAAGCAAGCTACGGACCGAAGGAACGGACTTAGTCTCTGAAAAAGACTTAGTCTGTGGGAGAAGACAGAGAAACAGAGCGAGCAAGACATCGCAGGACTTAGAGAAAACTCAACTTCCTTAAATCAGCTGGATCATCGAGGACCGACCGCAAGAGAGCTTAACCACATCCCCACCCAGCTGTAAAGGACATTCGATTTGAGAGAGCTCTCTGTTTCAACGCTCACACCGTTGTATTGGGTGAATCAAGGTCGGACGGCTGTAAGGATCGGAAGGAATGCAGAGGCTGGCGGGACTCCCACTCTCCAAGGTCGGACAGCTGGACTGCTGACTCTACCGAGACTTCTCCTCTCCTCTCCTCGCCGGAGAACTTTCTGAGACTTTGTACAAAGTTCGGGAGGATCTCCGCGCAGTTCCCTGACAACGGTGAAGGCGAGGCTGCTAGGCCAAGTGACTTCCCCTCTGCCTCTCCACATCAAAACGGACATTCATTATTCCCTGCTTCAGCTCTTATACAATAAAGGATAGAGATTAGATTATTATATATTATTTGAATCTGCATTTTGAGCTGTATGCCTGCCTTTAATAGCAATAAAAAGCATCATTTAATCTTACATTTAAGATTTCATTGTGGACATTTGATCATTTACCTTTTCAGAGGTTGTAATGTACTAGGTAAAGTGTGTTCTTACATCTACAAATGGTTCTTATAGGTTACTTCTAGCCCTTTAAACTAAACATACCCTTATGGCCTGCTGTCCTGGCCATTAAAACCCTATCCTAGCGACCATACCAAGAGCCTGGATCATTTAGAGGAGAGCTGCCGTTAACTGATGCGACTGGTGTGGTAGTAGAACCCGGGGGCTATTCGGTCCTGCTGCTGGGCCAGTGTAAGCAGGGTAGACATCAGGACGAAGGCAGTTAGAAAAAGCTAGGCGTGTCTCCTCGCCACCAGCTTAATTATTCCTAGTTATTCTTGGACGGGTAATACCCTCAGGGTGATAGGAATCGGACCCTTTAAACGGAGAGCTGGTACCGGAACCTCCTGTACAGGGGTAAATACAATCTAAAACTCCGGGATTCAACATAATAAAAGTTTAAAGTTTTAGCGAGATAGCTAAAAAAAAAAACTTGGCCGCAGTTGACAAAAACGTCTTCGCGAGAGCGGCCCTTTGCTGCTGATTTGCCACGGCTGCAACCTTCAGTTGGCCAAAACTTGGGACTCGAGATTGGAAAGCGCGCAGCGGCGGATCGTAGAAGCGTTTGAGCCGGGCCTACGGGTGGAGCACCGCCGATGCGGGGCTGGCGGTCGGCGCCGGGGTGCCCGTACTTTTAAAATCTCCGCGGGATTTTCTAGTTCATGTTGACGTTCAAAACAATAAATAAAAAATGTAATATAATAATTTGGCACAAACTAATGCATTAGTGGGAAACACAGAGTAACCAGTAAAAAGTGTTGTATGTCTTACTTGCAATATGCGTCTCCTGCTCTGATGATCACAGCTGCAGTTGCCTCTCTGCATTTGACACATTTTCTGGAAACACTAATAAATGGAGAAAAAAAGACATCGTTAAAACCCATTCCCATTAGGACTGTACAGTATGGTCTAAAATGTATAGCACCGTATAATTTGAAGCATAGACGGTAACGGTATATATCACGGTATATTAATTTATCTTAAAATGAATGCTTGTGAAGGGGTAAAATACAAGCTATTACTTTGGGCCTATACTCCTGTATTTATAGGACATCTAACATTGCTTGTAAATTAAATACAATTTCTGTTAACAAATAGAGCACATAACTTGCACACTAGAAATTATCTAAATTGTTTGTGGATGGCTATGTTTTTATATGTAAAGCACTCTACTCTGTGCTGACTTTTTTTGCATGAAAATTAGGCTACTCTTTATAGTAAGTTTGATTTGATTTTTCTCACTGGGAATGCTGCCGGTGGCAGTCCTACCAGTGTACTTCCTGTACAGTTTATACCATACAACCCTAATTGCAGGGTTCGACATAACGTATAGCCCGATGGCCCGGGGCCAGTAAAATCATATGCAGGGCAAGTTGATTGGCCAGTCACTGGCCCGCCCGGGCCAGTGACTGGCCAATCCCAGTTTGTGTATTTTTTGTTGACAATATCATGATTCGCTAAAGTACACGTGAGAGACGCTATACTCCCGCCTTACCGGCTTTTTCAAACTGGCGGATTTTAAAAATGTCTTGTTATGAGGAAACAAAACGAAAGCGTTCATTTTTACCGTCCTGGAAGACTACTTTTCCCTGGGTTGCAAATGGCGACAACGGCATGTTTTGCAAAGTTTGCAGACAGTTCCCTGCAAAAGCGGATCGGGGGGGTGTGTTTTTTAAAGGGAATGTAAACTACAGGAAGCAGACCTTAGAAGCGCACGCTAAAAGCAGGAGCCACATAAACTGTCAAATTGCTAAGCGGGTTGCTGACAACCCTTCTTCCGGCCCGCTAAATGTGTGGGCGAAACGAGCGACGAGTGAAAACGAAGGCAGGTTACAGAAGCTCATAAACACGGCTTACCAGATAGCCAAAACGGAGCAGCCGTTCACTCTGTACCAGCACACGATCGCGCTCATGAAAAAGAACGGGATGGACGTGGGGTCCCATTACAACACAGATGTGGCGTGTCGAAGGTAGGCTACGTTACATACAACTACTATTGAGATCCAAAACGCTGTGTGTGTGTGTGTGTGTGTGTGTGTGTGTGTGTGTGTTGTGTGTGAGAGAGATATAGGGGGAGAGGGAAAGAGATTCGTGTTATTTCTATTGAACCAACTGCAAGTAGTATTCAGACCTGCAAACTCATAGGAGGTGAAAAAGGTGACAAACACCCGTACCTTCTGGGGGGGGGGGGGGGGTCGGGTGTTTTTCGCTGTCCAAATGATTGACTAATGTTAACTATCATTCACACAACCAGAGTTTTCCACTATTGCCTCCAATGTCCAGCTGGGTGAAAATAATAGCCAGCTGAGATCCTGACCCTCCTAGGGGGGTCCGGGGGTATGCCCCCCCGGGAGATTTTTTTTAAACTTTTTAAAGTGAAATGCATGAATCTGGTGCACTTTGAGAGGAAAATTAAGAGGCTAAATCTGAGAAATTTTGTGTGAACAAATCATTTGGAGACAGTGGGTCAGATGAATTAGAAGCTATTGAAGAAAGACACTTGGATTTTCCATTAAAATGTTCATTTAAAATAAAATGTTATGCAGGGTCCTCCGGGTTGGGCTTGGTAGTCATTTTCTTTTATGGGACATATTTCTCTGTAATGTAATGAATACATTTAAATGCAATGAGAGGAACGAAGCAGAAGAACTCTGTTGTCCAGCTATCTTTTTTTCCACAGACGAGGCTGAAATAGGTTATACAGTGCATGGGCATCCGAGCCCCATTTCCAAATGTTTTTAAATAAACTCAATACACACTGTGCGTGAACGTGACGTGATCAGTTAAACTTGGATTACCTCCCAGATGAACTGATTAAATTATTGGGCTATTAACTATCTAGACCAAAACATTGTATTCATTTTTTTGTATGATATAATAATATGATGTTAATATCAAAACACATAAAATTTAAAATTTTTTTTTTAAAAATTTAAAAATTGGGGGGCCTGTCGGTCGGGGGCCCTAAGCAACCCCTAAATTTGCTTATGCCTCGGGCCCGGCTCTGATTGTGAGCGCACTGCAGACGCTTCATTTTGTGCGCTCATTAAAATGTCAGCTTCACTTAAGAGTCAACAGTTGTGTGGGTCAGAACAGTGCAGTGCAAAATATGCAGCATAAAGCTATAACATTCGTCTACGACCGTGATGTTAAATCACCTTCACACAAAGCCTCCGCCCGAGCAAAGCAGCGAGTCGATCGCTGTGACGGTGAAAATCACCGGGACTCGGGAGACCTCGCCAGTGTGAGCGAGTGAGACGCCGCTCAGAAAAAACTCTGTGGTTTGATGGATGAAATCACAGTCGGGGATATCCTGCCCGTTAACGTTGTCTACGGGAACGGCTTCTGCGATCTGTTTCTATATCTCGAGTCTAAATCATGGACATATACAGAATACAGAGAGCCATGTCGGCAAACTGACAGCGCGACTAAATAAAGGGACTGTACAGTGAGCTGCGTCCCTCCGTTACTTTCTGTTTTCAACCGAGTAGGCTAAGTCACATTCACCTCTAAAGCATTGACAGTGTTTAATCAAAGCCTCTAATTTTTTATTTTGTATTATCAAAAAGGCTTTGATTGAGACTTTTAGCCAATTCTAAAGTCTGAACACACACACAGCGGCAGCAGTAGTGATAGGCTACTTTACGGTGCCCGATTTTAACGCTGATTGGACAATACTCATGACGTCTACCAAAGATGTTTTATTGCCAAGATAACTATATTCCCTTGTCTCACACTACGGTAACTCGCCCACACAGTTCAGTCTGGGAAGCGCTGGCTGACTTCTCTGGCAGCTGCCGCTACCCAACCCCCCCCCCCCCCCCCTCCCAAAAACAAAAACTCTTCGGATCTATACGATTCACGTGGGTCATATATTTTGATTCAAAACGGCGAAAATCGCCGAAAAGCGACGAGTTTGCAGGTATGAGTATTAGTAATAGCGAGGGTAGTGCCTGTAGGCTAATAGTACCAGCAGAATAGAGCAATTAAATAATGCTTGTTATGGTGTTATATTTATTGTCAGTTATTATTCATTTTCTGTACTGCGTTGGTTAGATTGATCAATGTAGCTGTGTGTGTGTGTGTGTGTGTGTGTGTGTGTGTGTGTGTGTGTCAGTCAGTGAGGGAGAGAGATATAAAGAGGGAGAGTGTGTGTTTATGAGTACAAGCCTCTGCAGTGTTAGGCAAAGCAATCCTAACAAGTGCTTTATTTATTTTTTCAGATTTTTGCATGTTATCTATGAGGAGCTGTGGGGGAAATGTGCGGCAGAAATTAAAGCAGCCAATTTCATTAGTGTGTTGGTGGACAGTGCCACTGACGTTAGTGGGAAAGATCTGGAGGGGATTTTTATTCGGATTTTGTGCAGTGGCAGACCCAAAAATGTCTTCATTGCTGTAGAGGAGCTCCAGCACGCCACTGCACCAGGACACTATGCTGCACTGAACACTGGTAAGGCATGTTATTGAATTTATTATTTGTGTTGCTGTGTTATTAATTTGAGTCTATTGATAAAACAGTTTTCACTATATCTACAGCACTAGAGAAGGCAGAGCTTCCTCACTGGAAGGACAAGATAGTGGCCTTTGGATCAGATGGGGCTGCAGTCATGGTGGGAAGGCTTGGGGGAGTAACAACACTCCTTCGTGCAGAAGTGCCCCATCTTATCAATGTCCAGTGCCTGGGACATGTCCTGGAGTTGGCAGCGATGGACGCCATGAAAGGCAATGACAGATTGAGAAAGGCAAGTCATTGTAAAAGAAAAGAAAATGTTTACTTCTAAATTGTAAACCAGCCTGTAAAGGAAAAAAAAACATTATAAATAAACAACATTTTTTATTGATACTTACCTGTAAAGAAAAGTCCATCTACATGCATAATCAATATGTTGCTGAGATTTCTGGTAAAATTAATGAATTGATTACACTACTTAATCACCTAACTACATTAGTTCCCATGGGGCTGCTTGAAAGTTTTTATTAAAAGTAAAAAATAAATTGGAATATATTTTTTATATTGTTTTTTTGGAAATGTTACATATACTAATTATTTAACTGCTATAATTGTTCTTCAGGTCATGGATGTGTTAAAAGGATTGTACAAACAGTACCACTACTCCCCAAAGGCATGGAGGGAGCTGAAGGAGTTGGCAGATGTGCTTAACTTGAGGATATGGAAGCCAACTAACCTGGCTGGAACAAGGTGGCTCCCACACCTGGAGAGGGCTCTCAGGACGCTTTTTAAGAGCTATCCAGTAATGATAGCTCAGATGGAGAACACAGTGGAAACAAAGTAAGCAATCAATTCCTCTTGCCTCCTTACTCATGTCTGTAGTAGTCGTCAGCAACTTGAGTAAAAACATTTTTTCTGTGCCTGTACAGATCTGCTAGTGTTGACATGGTCGGGAGAGCAAAGCAGTGCCTGCGCCTGTTAAAGGACTTCCAACACCTGCTGTTCTTTGTTCTGGTGCAAGACGTCCTGGAAGTCTTGAGTTGGTAGGTTTCTTTAAAATGTATTTGTCAGGCGTGTTTATTTTGAATGTCAGTTGAAGTGTAGAGCCAAAGGAAACTCTATTTTTTATCTGCAGTCTGAGTCTCAAGCTGCAGGAAGATGGGCTAACCCTGCCAGAGGCATTGTATGCCTATGAGACTGCGGTGCTGAGGCTGACAGGCATGGAGACAGAGGCAGGGCAATTTGTGGAGGAGTTTCTAGTGCAAGCTGAGGAGGGAAGCTTTCATGACGTGCAGCTGGTGAGGTTCAGGGAAAGCAGAGAGGAGTTCAACAGGTACTAGATTTTAAAAAATGACGAGGGAATGCCCATGACATAAAGATTGTATACTTACCTACATTATTTTCCCAGGGTGAAGAAGGATCTGCTCTCTACTGTGGTAGAGAGCTTAAAACATCGCTTCCAAGCTGTGGAAACCCACCAGGTGTTGCTGGCTGCTTCACATCTTGTGAACCCCCGTGAGTGGCCTTCTGACCATCAGGAGCTGGCCAGCTATGGAGGAGATCACATGAAAACCGTGATGGAGCACTTTTCAGAGGTGCTTGACCGCATGGGATGTGATCGGGAGAAGGCACGTCGCGTAGAGTGGCCTAGTGCTAAAATCATCATCAAGGCCCTACCCCAGGGCCACCAGAAGAATGCCTGGGAGGATTTCTTTGTGGATGGTGATAGGAGGAGGGAATTCAGCAACCTCCTCCTAATTGTGGAAATCATCACGGTGATTCCTCTGTCCACAGCAGCAGTCGAGAGGGGCTTCAGCGCGATGAAGCGAATAAAGTCTGACTGGAGGAGTAAGCTGAGTGTTGACACTCTCAAGAAGCTGCTCTTCATCAGCATCCAGGGGCCAGCCATTGAGGAGTTTGACTCCATGTCTGTTGTGGACAGGTGGCTCGAAGGAGCAGACAGGAGGAGCACGGAGTAAACACTAACTCCATTTGTAAATTGTATATAGTTTTTTGTTTTGAAGTTGTTGTGTTATTTACTGTTCATTGTTAATACATATTTTTTATTTGATTGCAGGTTGTTAATTTAATAAAAGCAATCTTCAAACTACTTTCTCTTTCCACATACTTTCAGTTACCAACTAAAAATCATTTGTGCATGGTTTTATATTATGATTATGCTTAATTTACCAACATTACACACTAAAAAAGTTAATACATTTTTTACTGCCAGGGCCAGTAAAAAAATACAAGGGGCCAGTAAAACTCTGATCCACTGGCCCGTCGGGCCAGTAGGAAAAAAAAGTTATGTTGAACCCTGTAATTGACTAAAATTTAAATTGTGTGTTTCTTCTATCATTTATACAGGGAAAATAATGTCCACATACAGTGTGATGGTTGAGTGTGCACAATAATGCTACAATAGCTAGACTAGCAAAATGTTAGTAATGGAGGTCTAAGATTAGGGGTGTCACGATCTTGATCAAAATTACTTTACAATCTCGACCTGCATAGTAGAGGTGTGCCCATATACATGAGTAATAGGTTAGTAAATCATAACCGTTTAGGAGAAATCAAACAAAAACCTTTTTTTTTTAAAGTTTTTAAATGACTGTTCTGGAAACAGGCATTAATTAATTTCAAATCAGAAATTATACAAACTATTTGGAGAAGATAAAAGCTATTTTGCAGAATCCGTTTCCGCCTTTCAGTGTGTCTGTGTGTATAACGGCAAGCACTGCAGACACACGTGCACAGTCACAGCAACGGCAGAGAGATGAAAGATAAATTGAAGATTGACATAACCCAGTTGACGTGAACAATGCTTGTAGGTGCAATAAAACCTTCAAAAGTCAAATGCCTAAACTTTATCTACTCTTGTTCAACCTGCATTAACATGGACTTGTAGAAAGCGATTGACTGTTGATTCATTGATTTTATTTTACCATTTTGATATAAATATGACCAGCACTCTGTATCATACATACTGTATATTAAAATACATAATTAGTCAGGAATGACACAAAAAAGCCAGATGGCTTATTTCCACTATGGTCCCTGTGGGACGTAGAAGAGCAAAATTACAAGATAGATGCCGCTTTGACTCGCACTGAAGAAGTCGAAACGTGGAGTACTGACGCAAAATGCACACTGAAGGACATACTAAAGGAACATAAAATAATGATGGATAAGCTGGATGACTTAGAATCGAGATCCAGGTGGAACAACCTGCGAATATACGGCATTCCAGAAGGTGCGGAGCGGAGAAGCGTTGCGGAGAAGCGAATCGGTCGCGGCGTTTATGGACAAATGGTTAAAAGACGAGCTTTCAATTGAAACAGACCTCCAGATTCAACGAGCCCACCAAGCCCTGGCGCCGAAGCCAAAGACAGGACAACAACCAAGATCGATTATACTCAACTTTCAGCAGTTTAATGTGAAGGAGAAGGTTTTGAAAGATTCGTGGGGAAAGAAAACGGTCAAGCTCGGAGAAAGTAGGATTTATTTTGACCATGACTACTCCGTGAGGATGCTGCAACAACGCAAAGCGTACGTGAACGTGAAGAAGATTCTAAAGGGGAAGGTATCCGCTTTCAGTGGTCAACATGATGCGTATCCACTGGGCTAGTGGAATGAAGATGTACAGCAGCGCGGAGGAAGCAGTCGGTGACATGCGGAGAAGAGGATATGAAGTAGATGACATCCACGATACCAGAGGCACTGCAGCCCGGGACTGGCTCCAGTCGAGCGGGCTAGAGACGTGGACATGCGCCGGGAGAGAACGAGACCGAACCTCACAGGCAGGCTCACGGGCGAGAGGACAGCTGCAAGAATTCCAACGCGAGGACAACAACGCAAGATGAATACTTGACTCTAAGTATAAATGTGAATAACATATCCTTAAATTGCAATACAGGTCTCAAAAAAAAAAAAAAAAAAGTTAGTGTTAAATTCGATGTGACCTAAGATTAGATTAGATTAGATTAGATTCAACTTTATTGTCATTGCACAAGTAAAGACAACCAGTACAACGAAATGCAGTTTAGCATCTAACCAGTAGTGCAATCAATAAAAACGTTTTATTGTTATAGCAGCGCTATAGTAATAATAATACACTAGAACTGCAAGCAGTTGTGAACGGGGGCCAAGCCTCCCACGCGACTCGGGATCGGGCGTCGTCGTCCGCGGCGCCGGCCCCTTGCTTTACGGAATCCGGGGATGTAAAGTTTTTGAATGTGGGATGTTTGGTTTGGGAGTTATAGACCAAAAGGCAAAAAAATCGCAGAGAAAGATGCTCAAGTTTGTTTTTGGCGCCCCCTTTTGGAGCAATTTAAGGAAAAAGTAGAACCAACCTGAGAACCATAGGACAAACACATGTGTGAAGTTTGGTGTTAATAGGATGAATCGTTTTAGATTTAGGAGCAGTTTGGTACAAGGTAGCTAATGTGCAAATCTTTAAAGCGCTACCGTTTGGTCTTCCGATGGTCGTAGAAAAAATTATTTACACAATTTTTGCTCGTGGGAGTTGGTAGAGCATAATGCTTTTGGTTTCGTCCAAATCGGGCAAAAACTGTAGGAGGAGTGTGTTTTGGTGACTGTCACAGTTTTTGCGATGTAGCGAAAAAAAATCCCATACGCAAATGGGCGTGGCCTATCTCAAAAGATGCAGCTGACTTGTGGGCATCTGTGGATATAAAGTGTTTGGCTGTGGGATGTTTGGTGTGGAAGTTATAGCCCCAAACGCGTTTTCTTTGCTTTTTGTGGTTTTGGCGCCCCCTATGGATGACATTCGCAAAACTACGTTTGATGGAAAGATGCAGCTCAATGTACCAAACAAGTGGATGTCAAGTTTTTGAATGTGCGATGTTCGGTTGGGGAGTTATAGCAAAATCAAATTGTCAACCTCTCCATTGTAAAGACAGTTTTTTGAATTTTCCCGCCAAAACACTTCGAAACAGGAAGTAAAAGTGAAAAACTAATTTGTTTAATAAGTCCGGCATACATAGGAATTCCTTGGCCATATTTTTTTTATAGACTCAGGTATGCCCCATGATAGTCTCCCTTGAGTTTCAAGAAAATCCCTCTATTTTTTTTTTTACGGATTTTCGCAAATCTTTAAAGCGCTACCGTTTGGTCTTCCGATGGTCGTAGAAAAATTATTTGACCAACTTTTGCTCGTGGGAGTCGGTAGAGCATAATGCTTTTGGTTTCGTCTAAATCGGGCGAAAACTGTAGGAGGAGTATGTTTTGGTGACTGTTTTTGCGATGTAGCGAAAAATGTATATATACGCAAATGGGCGTGGCCTATCTCAAAAGATGCAGCTGATTTGTGGCCATCTGTGGATATAAAGTTTTTGACTGTCGGACTTTCGGTGCGGAAGTTATAGGCCAAAACGCCTTTTCCTTTGTTGTAGCGCCACCTAGTGGCTGGCATGTCTGAATTTTTTCGAATCGGGCGAAAACTGTAGGAGGAGTATGTTTTGGTGACTGACACAGTTTTTGCGATGTAGCGAAAAATGTATATATACGCAAATGGGCGTGGCCTATCTCAAAAGATGCAGCTGACTTGTGGCCATCTGTGGATATAAAGTTTTTGACTGTCGGACTTTCGGTGCGGAAGTTATAGGCCAAAACGCCTTTTCCTTTGTTGTAGCGCCACCTAGTGGCTGGCATGTCTGAATTTTTTCGTCTGCGTACGTACCATGGACCTGGATAAGCCATGCAAGTGGCATGTGCCAACCCTTTACGGTTTGGGCTGCAGCACCACTTTTACGTATGGAAGAATAAAGAATAATAATCCCTACAAGAACAATAGGGTTCCCTGCCCCGCAGGGCTTGGGAACCGCGTTGCTCTGCAAAACGCGGTCCCAGCCCTTCTCGGGCTTGGCCCCCTAATAATAATAATTCCTACTAAATCAATAGGGTTCCCTGCCCCACAGTGTCATGGAACCGCGATGCTCTGCATTCCGCGGTCCCTTGCCCTTCTCGGGCTTGGCCCCCTAATAATAATCCCAGCAAGAACAATAGGGTTCCCTGCCCCGCAGGGCTTGGGAACCGCGTTGCTCTGCAAAACGCGGTCCCAGCCCTTCTCGGGCTTGGCCCCCTAATAAAAGGCCCAACAAAAACAATAGGGTTCCCTGCCCAGCAGGGCTATGGAACCGCGTTGCTCTGCAAAACGCGGTCCCAGGCCCTTCTCGGGCTTGGCCCCCTAATAATACACAGATTGCAGCTGGTCAACAAAGTTAAAAATAATATCCAGTGAATATCAATATTAAAGTGCATATAGTTCTGAAGGGTCCATAGAATGCAGTATGAATATAAAGTGCATTATTGAAGTGCATAAGTAAAGTGCATAGTGGTAGAGGTAGTCAGACAGACCATGGTCCAAGTGGGGGAGGAGGGGGGGCTAGTGTAGGGCCTTGGAGTTGAGCAGTGTTACAGTGTTATGGAAAAAGCTGTTTCTGAGCCTGCTGGTGCGACTCCCGAGGCTCCTGTAACGTCTCCCGGAAGGGAGGAGAGAGAACAGTGCATGACTGGGGTGTGTGTGGTCCTTGATGATTTTGTTTGCACGTTGCAGACACCGTGAGTGATGAAGGTCAGTGAGGGCAGGGAGTGATGTGACAATTATTTTTTGAGCAGTTTTTACAACTCGCTGTAGGGCTTTCCTATCAGCCATTGTGCAGTTACCATACCACACTGTGAAGCAGTTGGTGAGGATGCTCTCAACGGTGCAGCGGTAGAAGTTCCGGAGGATCTGAGGGGAGAATCCGGCTTTTTTCAGTTTTCTGAGGAAGAAGAGGCGTTGTTGAGCTTTCTTGATCAGAGTGGAGGTGTTGAGTGACCAGGAGAGGTCTTGTGAAATATGGACACCCAGGAACTTGAAGTTGGTGACCTGTTCCACTTCAGCCCCGTTGATGTGAATGGGTGTGTGGTAGGGTTGCCGCGGTGTGGACATTTTCATACCGAGTAATACACGTGCGTCAACACCGGTGTTACCGAGTAAACACCACCAGACAGGGCCTTTAAAAAAAAAAAAAAAAAAAAAAAAAAAAAAAAATATTAGGCTTCACCGCAGATTTCAAGAGAAGACGGTCCGTCGGCTCTGTAGGCGCTTACTTTGATCTTAAACATTAGATCGCACAATTTATTCTTGAACGAAACAAATGCTTAGTGTTTGTAGATCATTTGGTTAAATTATTATGCAATTTGTTCAATATGAGCCACCAGAGCCACCGTACTGTGTTGCCTCATCGAATCAGAATGACTGGTGGGCTACTTCACTTTTACCTGTCTGTAGGCTATCAGAGCCATGATCGGAGCGCAGTTTATTGAATGCTTGGATTAAATTCACTCGTTTAAACTCGGTGTGATCCTTGACTCATACCAACCCATATGAACTTTCTACAGTGTTGTCAATAACTGTTGTCGTGCACTTTGAGGTGTGTCGGTGACGCGACGTCATTTTACCGGGGCTTCAGCTCCAAATGTTTTAAGTGAAGCTACCACGGATAGGCCTATATTTGCGGCGTGATTTCCACTGGGGACTTAACATGTTCTCTCCCCCCCACACTTTACAATTTATAATTTTTTCACCGCAAGCTGTCATCGACACGGAGCAGCAGCACACAGACAGCCTGCCGCTGTGTAGGCGCGGGTGTGTGAGTGTGTGTGTTACCTCCGGTTACCTCCCGTTGCTGAATCTTCAACAGTTTGCAGACTACCTAGTTTAGCCTACGTTTTCAGGTTCCCTAGTATTGGGGTTTCATCAAAAATATTGCCAAATAGGCGCGTTTGCTTTGGGCTTTGAAGCCAACTCCTCCGCCATCGTCTTATAAACTCTCTACGGGAGACTCCGCTGCTGTGACGCGGCTCTGCGCTGCACGGAGCGGAGCAGACACTTTCAGTTTCATTGTTTTCTGAGTAGCTTTATTATAACTTAGAAGTTAGAGTAGCCTTAGACATACTAGTTTTTTATTTAGCCGAATGAACTGCCGCGTCACGCAAAATTTAACCAATTGGCTTTTATGTCTATTTTTTTTTAATAGGCATAGGCCTATGCCTAGACTATCCGGTGTTGCTCGGTGTTGAGGCTCCCACCGGTGTGAGCCTTCAACACCGAGTAACACCGGTAACACCTACTACCGCGGCAACCCTAGTGTGTGGATGCTTGCCTTTGATTTCCGGAAGTCAACAATGAGTTCTTTGGTTTTGGTGGTGTTGAGCGCAAGGTTGTTATTAGCGCACCAAGCTGCCAAGTGCTGTACTTCCTCCCTGTAGGCTGATTCATCATTATTCTTAATCAGGCCGACCACTGTTGTGTCGTCCGCGAATTTGATGATGGAGTTGGTGCTGTGAATGGGGGAGCAGTCATGGGTGAAGAGGGTGTACAGTAAAGGGCTGAGCACACACCCTTGTGGCACACCAGTGTGAAGAGAAAGTGTAGTGGAGGAGAGGTTGTTTAACCTCACCGTCTGTGGTCTGTTGATCAGAAAGTCCAAAATCCAGTTGCAGGTGAATATGCTGATGCCAAGCTTGTGTAGTTTCAAGATCAGATCAGATCAGATGGTGTGATTGTGTTGAAAGCTGAGCTGAAGTCGATGAATAGCAACCTAGCATAGGAATTGCTATTGTCCAGATGGGTGAGGGCAGAGTGAAGGGCTGTGAATATGGCATCCTCAGTCGATCTGTTGGCACGGTATGCATACTGGTGGGGGTCTAGTGCAGGAGGAAGGCTAGGCTTGAGGTGGGCTAAGATTAGCTTCTCAAGGCACTTGGTGATGATGGGGGTCAATGCTACCGGTCGATAGTCATTCAGACACGCTGGGTTAGATTGCTTGGGCACAGGGACGATGGTGGTGGTCTTGAGGCACACGGGAACAACAGCCTGGGCCAGTGACAGGTTAAATATGTCGGTGAAGACTCCGGATAGTTGCTCAGCGCAGGTTCTCCACACGCGCCCAGGGATGCCATCCGGGCCAGCTGCCTTCCTTACAGTCACCCTGCTCAGCACTGACTGCACGTCAGAGACGGTGAATCTGAGGGGTTGTTCACCAGGTGGTGGGGTAGTTTTGACAGGCGTAGTGCTGTTGTCACGGTCAAAGCGGGCATAAAAGTGATTAAGCTCGTTAGCAAAGTTGGTAGTGGTGGTAAGGGGGGTTGAGTTTGCTCTTCTGTAATCAGTGATGGCCTGTATCCCTTGCCACATACGTCGGGGGTCTGAGTTATTGAAGTGTTCTTCAATCCGTAGTTTGTGGCTGTGTTGGGCGATCCTTATTCCCCTTTTCAGGTTAGTCCTGGATGTGCTGTAGGCTTCTGCGTTGCCGGATCGAAAAGCAATGTCGCGGGCCTTTAACAGTAGACGGACGTCCTTGTTCATCCAAGGCTTCTGATCTTGATCTGCTTATGAGTAGTGACATTATTTACACCTGTGTTAATATATTCCAGAACAGAGGAGGTATATGTCTCAATGTCCAGCTGAGAGTCAGAGGTGGCATTGGTGGCGAACAGACTCCAGTCTGTGCGCTGAAACCCAAGTTGTAGAGCGGCCTCTGCACCCTCGGGCCAGATCTTCACATTCCTCACTGTGGGTTTCACCCGGCTAATGAGGGCTGTGTATCTGGGCAGCAGCAGCAGGGAAATATGGTCAGATTGACCCAGGTGGGAGAGTGGTATAGCCTTGTAGGCCTCGGGGATGTTTGTGTACACTTTGTCCAATATTCTGTCCCCTCTGGTTGGGCAGGATACATGTTGGTGGAACTTGGGGGAGTACAGACTTGAGGTTTGAATGGTTAAAATCCCCTGCAGCAATAAATGCCCCTTCTGGGTGAGCAGTTTGTTGTATGCTAATGGCAGAATGTAGCTCCTTCATTGCTAGTTTGGCATTAGCATCAGGGGGTACGTAAACGGCCATAATAACAATGCATGAGTGTTCTCTTGGTAGGTAAAAAGGCCGGCATTTAACGGACATATATTCCAGGTTCTCAGAACAGTGACTTCCGATCATGACAGTGTTCATACACCATGCGTTGTTGATATAAATGCACAAACCACCGCCTCTGGTCTTACCGGAATCTTCAGTTGATCTGTCAGCTCTGAACATAGTCCGCCCCTGTAGTTCAATTGCAGTGTCCGGAATGCGGTTGTTCAACCATGTTTCAGTGTAAATCATTATATTGCAGTCCATAATCCGTCTGTGAGAGGTAATCCAGAGTCGTATTTCATCCAGTTTATTCGCCAGTGACCGCACATTAGCTAGGAACAAGCTTGGTAGTGGTAGCTTATGCGGGGTTAGCCTTAACCTAGCTCGTAAGCCACCCCGCTTCCCCCGCTTCTGTTTACGTTCCCGACGCCGCCTCCGGGCCCTCTTTTCCGGGAGAGCTGGTATGCTGGACCACGGTGCTCTGGCTATCTCCAGTGGTAGTTGAAGATCTTGATATACGTGGCTCGTGCTGTGGGCACGTATATCCAAAAGTTCTTGTCAACTGTACAATATGTTCCCATAGTTGTAATGTGGGAAAATCGCAACCAAAAACAAACAAACACTCATTAATTTGCACAAACTGGGGAGACGCAGAGCCTCGCGCTGTACTCGCGACGCCATCTTTCAATATGGAGGCATATACATAAGGGATATTGATATCAGTATTGTTGGTTCCAAGGGACTGAAGCACAGCTGCCTACAACATAGCCTAGTATGGGCAGATCTACCCCGTATGGGTTACATCTTTACTACTAGCTGGGGGCCCTTCTCTTGTGGAAGGCATTTCCCTCAAAACTAAAGGAGAGTCAACATATGAAGGTTGTTGACATCTCTTTTTGGAGGTCGATTTTTCTGTTTATAGTTATGTAATGTTACCTTATTTTCTTTGTTTGTTACATATGATGTTAAGTGCCTATGTTCATTGCACTGAGGGGGAGACACCACAATGTGAACAAAACAAAAACAGCCTATGAATACCAAACAAGAATGTATTAAACTTATGTCTTTAAATGTTAATGGCTTAGGAAACCCAGTAAAAAGAGCTAAAATTATAGCTAAAATTAAAAAGGAGAGGACGCAGATTAACTGCAAGAAACCCACCTTTCACAAACAGAACATGACAAGTTGAAAAGATTTGGATTTAATAACACTTTCTATAGCTCCCATTCTAATACCCGCAAAAGAGTGTTGCAATTCTAATTCCTAATGCCACCAAATTTGAATATCAAAAAGAAACTAGAACTGCAAGCAGTTGTGAACGGGGGCCAAGCCTCCCACGCGACTCGGGATCGGGCGTCGTCGTCCGCGGCGCCGGCCCCTCGCTTCACGGATTCCGGGGATGTAAAGTTTTTGACTGTGGGATGTTCGGTGTGGAAGTTATAGCCCCAAACGTGTTTTCTTTGCTTTTTGTGGTTTTGGCGCCCCCTATGGATGACATTCGCAAAACTATGTTCGATAGAGAGATGTAGCTCAATGTACCGAACAAGTGGATGTCAAGTTTTTGAATGTGCGATGTTCGGTTGGGGAGTTAAAGCAAAATCAAACTGTCAACCTCTCCATTGTAAAGACACTTTTTTGAATTTTCCCGCCAAAACACTTCGAAACAGGAAGTAAAAGTGAAAAACTCATTTCTTTAATAAGTCCGGCATACATAGGAATTTCTTGGCCATATTTTTTTTATAGACTCAGGTATGCCCCATGATAGTCTCCCTTGAGTTTCAAGAAAATCCCTCTTTTCTTTTTTTTTTACGGATTTTCGCAAATCTTTAAAGCGCTACCGTTTGGTCTTCCGATGGTCGTAGAAGAATTATTTGACCAACTTTTGCTCGTGGGAGTCGGTAGAGCATAATGCTTTTGGTTTGGTCCAAATCGGGCGAAAACTGTAGGAGGAGTATGTTTTGGTGACTGACACAGTTTTTGCAATGTAGCGAAAAATGTATATATACGCAAATGGGCGTGGCCTATCTCAAAAGATGCAGCTGACTTGTGGGCATCTGTGGATATAGAGTTTTTGACTGTCGGACTTTCGGTGTGGAAGTTATAGCCCCAAACGTGTTTTTCTGCTGTTGGAGCGCCACCTAGTGGCCGGGATGTCTGAATTTTTTCGTCTGCGTACGTACCATGGACCTGGATAAGCCATGCAAGTGGCATGTCCCAACCCTTTACGGTTTGGGCTGCAGCACCACTTTTACGCATGGAAGAATAAGAACTAGAACTGCAAGCAGTTGTGGACGGGGGCCAAGCCGTCCCGTGCGACTCGGGATCGGACGTCGTCGTCCGCGGCGCCGGCCCCTCGCTTCACGGAATCCGGAGACGTGAAGTTTTTGAATGTGGGATGTTCGGTTTGGGAGTTGTAGACCGAAAGGTGTGTGTTTTGGTGACTGACACAGTTTTTGCGATGTAGCGAAAAAAATTCCCACCCGCAAATGGGCGTGGCCTATCCCAAAAGATGCAGCTGACTTGTGGGCATCTGTGGATATAAATTGTTTGACTGTGGGATGTTCGGTGTGGAAGTTATAGCCCCAAACACGTTTTCTTTGCTCTTTGTGGTTTTGGCGCCCCCTATGGATGACATTCGCAAAACTGCGTTATATAGAAAGATGCAGCTCAATGTACCGAACAAGTGGATGTCAAGTTTTTGAATGTGCGATGTTCGGTTGGGGAGTTATAGCAAAATCAAATTGTCAACCTCTCCATTGTAAAGACACTTTTTGAATTTTCCCGCCAAAACATATCGAAACAGGAAGTAAAAGTGAAAAACTAATTTGTTTAATAAATCCGGCCCACATAGGAATTTCTTGGCCATATTTTTGTTATAGACTCAGGTATGCCCCATGATAGTGTCCCTTGAGTTTCAAGAAAATCCCTGTTTTTTTTTTTTTTAAGGAATTTTCGCGAATCTTTAAAGCGCTACCGTTTGGTCTTCCGATGGTCGTAGAAACATTATTTATGCTATTTTTGCTCGTGGGAGTCGGTAGAGCATAATGCTTTTGGTTTCGTCCAAATCGGGCGAAAACTGTATGAGGAGTATGTTTTGGTGACTGACACAGTTTTTGCGATGTAGCGAAAAATGTATATATATACGCAAATGGGCGTGGCCTATCTCAAAAGATGCAGCTGACTTGTGGGCATCTGTGGATATAAAGTTTTTGACTGTCGGACTTTCGGTGTGGTAGTTAACGCGTTTTTGTTGTTGTAGCGCCACCTAGTGGCCGGCATGTCTGAATTTTTTTGTATGCTGAGAGACCAGGGGTCTGAACTAGTGATGCAAGTGGCATGTCCCAACCCTTTACGGTTTGGGCTGCAGCACCACTTTTAAACATGGAAGAATAATAATCCCAGCAAGATCAATAGGGTTCCCTGCCCAGCAGGGCTATGGAACCGCGTTGCTCTGCAAAACGCGGTCCCTTGCCCTTCTCGGGCTTGGCCCCCTAATAAAGAAGAAGAATAATCCCAGCAAAAACAATAGGGTTCCCTGCCCCGCAGGGCTTGGGAACCACGTTGCTCTGCAAAACGCGGTCCCAGCCCTTCTCGGGCTTGGCCCCCTAATAAAAGATACAGAGGGACGTTATATTATTGTAAAAGGAACCATTGACCAAGCTATAGTTACATTGGTGAACATTTATGCCCCACCTGAAAGTGATAATCATTTCTTTAAATCCCTGTTTGATTTGATTGCTGTAGAAATGGAAGGTGTATGTATATGTGGAGGTGATCTCAATGTGTTGATGAACTACTATCTAGACACAACTAGTCGTAAGGTTGTGAAAAATACATTCTTTGATGTATGGAGGGAACTACATCCTCTACAGAGAGACTTCAGTCATTATTCAGCAGCACACTCAGTATTAGGGCCCGACCGAGATATCGGCCGGCCGATTTAATCGGCCGATTATAGCACATCTCCGTAAAATCGGCATCGGCAAAATGGCCGCCGATTTTTTTTTTTTTTTATTTTCCAGCAATCATGTTGAGTGAGATGCAGCAGCAGGTGTTTTGTAATACAATGGATTAATTGTCATTGGTCAACTCTTGACTGTTAATAGTAGTTGATATTACTATAGTTATTATATAGAATTCATATAGTGCTTTATTGGAGATCATTCAAAGACACTTTACATCAAACATATAGAGAATCATACTTATAGAAAAAGAAAAGAAAATACAGACAAATTAAAGATAAGGTTTGGAGTGGAGTCCGGTGTAATTATGCTTTCTGAAAGAGGTGAGTTTAGAGTTGACTTTTGAATGAGTTTATTTAGTCTGAGATGCTGATGTTTGGAGGGAGGGAGTTCCAGAGGGTTGGGTGCAGTTACATAAAATGCTTAATGTCTGAGTTTAAAAATGCATCATGTCACTTTAGACATATTTGTAACACTTTTTCTTTTTTTTTAGATAATGCATATTTCAATAAATAAAAAGTTCCTGTACACCTATTGACAGTAACAAGTATTTATATATATTTAAGGGTTCAAAAAAGTAATTTTTTTCAATATTTATTTATAATAATTTTAAATAATAATAAATCGGCCGATTTAATCGTTATCGTAATTTTTCTCAGAAAATAATCGGCATCGGCACCCAAAAATCCATATCGGTCGGGCCCTACTCAGTATACTCAAGAATTGACTATTTTTTTATGTAGAAAGAAGACAGGGATAGAATACAGACGGCGTCTCACTCACTCATACTTGCTCTCTCCCGGTGATCATCACCGTCACAGCGCTACTCGCTGCTTTGCCCGGGCGGAGGCTTTGTGTGAAGGTGATTTAACATCACGGTCGTAGATGAATGTTATAACGTTATGTAGGGCTGCTCGGTTATGGCAAAAATGATAATCACGATTATTTTGATTGATATTGTAATCACGGTTATTAAAGACGATTATTCATTGTAGGGATGCACCAAAATGAAAATTCAGCCAATTCTTTCAACATTACATAAACAAAACTCCCAATTGTGCTCCTCAAACATAGCCTACAACTAAAAAGCCACACAAAATAAATAATCAGTAAAACCTTCGAATCTAAGAGTAAAATTAATATTTTACTAGGGATGTGATTGTGAACCATTCATTGATTTGTACTTCGACTTATAAGAGGAGGTAGGCTATGAATCTACAAAAAGATCGACTTATTGCCTTCTTTTTTTTTGCAGTGCACGTTGAGTTGCTGTTAAAAAAAACTACACTACAGCTGACACCGTAATGTTCAGACTTCAGAATTTGCATCAGAGCGCTGATCATAAAAATTAGACGCTTTATTTAAACGAAGTCCATGCTTAGGTGCTGGTTGTAACTTTTCGTCTGTAGACTGAAACTAACGGAGGGGGTGAGTCTCACTGTATATTTGCTCTTGTCGCGCAGATAGTTTGCCGACATGGCACAATATATTCAGGCTCGAGAAATGCAATCAGAAAGCGGAAGCCTTTCCCCTCAACAGCGTTAACGTGCAGGAATCCCCGACTATCATTTTACCTGTAAAGCCACAGAGCTTTTCTGCACGGCAGCTCACACCGGCAAGTTCTCACAGTGAATGACACCGTTACCCACCGCCATCACAGTGTCTCACTCACACCATGTTTCACCAAGTGAAACGCTGCTTCAATCGCGCAAGGCTTTTGTGTTTCGGTGTAACATCCTGGACGAGCGTTTTAACTTCATGCTGAATAAACAATTGCACTGGAATCGCTGAAAGCGACAGTGTTCGGGTGGGGGCGGGGCGGAGCGCAGGTGGAGACAGAAGGGTGCGCTGCATTTACTACACATGACCCGGCGTGCCGCACAATAACCGTTTTATTACGATTATCTTGTTTTCATGACCGAGGGAAGCCAAAATTGTAACCGAAATCGAAATTCAATTAATCGCCCAGCCCTAACGTTATGCTGCATATGTTGCACTGCACTGTTGACCCACACAATACATTTAATGCACATTGCAGAAATGAAGCGCCTGTAGCGCGCTCACGACCACACGTGAACTCGCATCACGGACGTCTCCCATGTCCCCAAAACATCTAATAAAGTAAAACACCCGATTCACCGATTTCTATTTTTAGTGTCGTCTTGAGCATGAGTCGAAAATCGAGCCGAGAATCAACACATTGTTCACATCCCTAATTATTACAGCCGCAAATCTATTGGAGTATTTCTCTACAGACTGATATATTTTGTCCATTCTTCTTTGCAAAATAGCTCAAGGTTCAGATTCAGCATCAGATTGGATGGAGAGCGTCTGTCAACAGCAATTTTCAAGTCTTTCTCAATATTCTCAATTGTATTTAGTTCTGGACTTTGACTGGGCTATTCTAACACATGCATATGCTTTGATTTAATCCATTACATGGTAACAGTATTTGGCTCCATCCATCTTCCCATCAACTCTAACCTGTACCTGCTGAAGAAAAGCATCCCCATAGCATGATGCTGCCACCACCATGTTTCACTGGTGATGGTATAGGGTGGTTTGTAGTGTTAGTTTCCGCCACACATTGCATTTTGCATTCAGGCCAAAAACTTCACGTTTGGTCTCATCTGACTATGCATGGCTTTTGGCAAGGGTTGGAGGAAGGTACTCTATTCAGATGAGACCAACATTTAAGTTGTTGCCTTAAATGCAAAATGCAATGTGTGGTGGAAAAATAACACTGCACATGACTAGGGATGCACCGAAATGAAAATTCTTGGCCGAAACCGAATAAAATGAAACAGTTGGCCGAATGGCCGAAACCAAATACCGAAAGAGGCTTTTGCAGTTTTGTTTATTTATTTTGCCACTTCTTTCAACATTGCATACATGAACTCCCAAATGTTCTCCTCAAACATAGCCTACAACTAAAAAGCAACCCTAAATAAATAATGAAACCGTAAAACCTTCAAATCTAAGAGTAAAATTAACATTTTACTAGGAATGTGATTGTGAACCACTCATTGATTTGTACCTTGACTTATATGAGGAAGAATCTACAAAAAGATCGACTTATTGCCATTTTTTTCTTTTCTTTTTTGCAATGCAATGCAGGCTGAGTTGCTCTAAAAAACTGCACCACAACTCCCACCGTAATGATCAGACTTCAGAATGTGCATGATCATAACAATGAGAGGCTTTAAACGATGTCCATGCTTAGGAGGCAGTGGTTGACACTAACGCTTGCCCGGGGCAAGTGAAAATAATGTTTGGGCAAGTTGATATTGCTTTTTGGTTGCCCGACCGGGCAAGTGGATTTTAGATGAGTTGTCAGTAGTCTAAGCTATTTATTCATGTGTTTTAGAGTCCGCAAAACAATTTTTTCCCCCGCTAACTCACACAAAACAGAGCATCTATCTATCTATCTATCTATCTATCTATCTATCTATCTCACACACACACACACGCACACACACGCCTGCGAAAGCCGGCTCTATTAGGCTATGGACCTGGTTCCGCTATATTCAAAACCCAGAAATCAATAACGTTTGAGCTTATCGATACCGCTATGGAGTCCAGCAGGTCACATGATGTAATTTTAAATATGGAGTAGAGTCGGGTCATCTTCAACTAATTAGGCCTACTTTGGCAAATTATTCCATCACTGGTCTACATCATAGACTGTAAAAGTGTTGTACCTTCGACTGTCTTGAAGAAACTCCTTCAACCCGCTTCAACTCTGTCTCCAAAAAAAAAAAAAAAAAAAAAAATCCGTCCGCCGAGTCGCTGCAGACGGGCTCGGCACCGTCTCATCATTCATTCAAAGCAGCGGTGATCAACAAACGCAAACGAGAGACTGTGTAGCAAGTCCCGCAGTTAAAAAATTTGATAGTTTTTAAATCCATATTAAAATCTGCAGGATAAGAACTAGTTGGCTTTAAAAAAAAAATCGCAAACGGTTCAAATGTGATGTGTTCAGGTCGGCTCAGTAAAATGATTATTAGGCACAGGTCAATAAAATGACATCATGATGTGTTCAAATGTAACATCAAGAAAAAAAGAAATTTAAGTTTTTCGTGAGAAGCTTGAATAATACAGTTTGGGTGAAAACCTTGTTTCCCCAGCAATATAAAATAATTAGTAGGCCTAAATATGGAATTATGACCTGCTTAAAGTACTATCCTTAGCTCTGCTCATCTTATAAGCAATTAAAGCAATAATACCAGTTCTCTTTTAACAAAATAATAGAAAAGTATCAATAAAGATTTGGATTGTGGAGTCTTTATAATGGTATCAATATGAATAGAAATTAATGATCCCCCTCCCTACTTACAGTATAACTGGGCAATAGCTTTAACATGGTGGACTTTAATCATTTTATGGCAGACTATCACTTTTTCGCACAATGTGACCGTTTTAAATAAGTAAAATAAGTTACATTTTTCTGAACACTTTTGTGTGGAAGCTTACCTTCAGCTTGACTCTGAGCTAGACTGAGTTTTCTGAGACCCCAAAACCAGGCCAGGTGCATGGCAAAAAGAGGCCCTTTTACGATGCTGCAGCAGGACCAAGCTCTTGGCTGTATGTGTGATGTCATGATATATAGGCTTATATGAATTGTTGTTGGTTGTATGTGGTCAGGATGAGACTAGTAAGCTGTGTTTGCATTTAAGAGATACGGTTCGCTAAAATGCATAATTTAATTAGCCTATATATCATTGTTTAACAGTTTTTTTGGGCAAGTGAAAACGACATTCGGGCAAGTAAAACATTACCTGTACTTGCCCTATGGGCAAGTGCTTTTGAAACCTTAGTGTCAACCCCTGATATGCATGTGTTAGAATGGCCCAGTCAAAGTCCAGACCTAAAAACAATTGAGAATATTGAGAAAGACTTGAAAATTGCTGTTGACAGACTCTCCATCCAATAAATTCAGTCTATAGATGTGCAAAGCTGGTAGAGAAATACTCCAATAGATTTGCAGCTGTAATGGCAGATATAGGTGGTTCTACAAAGCATTGACTCAGGGGGCTGAATACTTTTGCACGCCACACTTTTCAGTTTTTTATTTATAAAAAAAATGTAAAACCACATTTCATTTTCATTTCACTTCACAATGTTGCACCACTTTGTGTTGGTGTATCACATAAAATCTAGGCTGCAACTAACGATTATTTGATAATCGATTAATCTGTGATATTTTTTCGATTAATCGATTATTAATCGGTTAGTGTTTGGCCCGTAAAATGTCAGAAAATGTTGAAAAATGTTGATCAATTTTCCAAGACAATGTTGACGTCCTCAATGTATTGTTATGTCAAAACACACAGATATTTCAGTTTACTGTCATAATAGGATTAAAGAAACCAGAAAATATTCACATTTGAGAAGCTGAAATCAGAGAATTTGGACATTTTTTATATAAAAATTACTCAAAACGATTAATCGATTATCAAAATAGTTGTCGATTATTTTAATAATCGATTAATAATCGATTCGTCGATTAATCGTTGCAGCTCTAATAAAATCCCAATAAAATGAATGTACATATGTGGTTATAACGTGACAAAATGTAGAACATTTCAAGGGGTATGAATACTTTTGCAAGCCACTGTATTTGAAGTCCAGACGAAAAGACACAATATGGAGATTGAACGTGGGGATATTAAATAACAAACTGGTGGTCGAACAAATCAAAGCTGAAATACGGAAGTACTTAGAGGAGAATCAGTGTTAATTTTGGCAGTAAATTCTGATTTAGTCTTAGTCTTTTGAATATCACACCATTTAGTCTTAGTCCTATTTTAGTCATCTGGGGCTGTATTCACAAAACATTTTATCTTAGCGCTAAGAGTACTCCTAAGGAGCACTAAAAGTTCTTAGTAAGGAGTAATTTCTTAAAACCTATTCACAAAGCTGATAAGACCAACTTTTACTAAGGAATGGGAGGGACTCCTAAGCTAAGACTAGAGGGTGGTGTTGACCCTGTTGCTATAGATGATGTCATGTTCATACCTTCTATGCCCACAGTGATTGGCTGAGAGAGAATGAGAGCTAAGAGTGAATTTATGATAGAAACACTGTGGGAAATATCCATATTGTGTCGCTGTATTAAAGTAAAGAGTTTTTATATACAATTAATGACAAGTGACACTGATTTTACATGAAACCAAGATACTGCAGGGTTTCCCACACATTCGTTCACAATTAACCCACAATAGCGCCACATAGGTCTATTAATTTTAAATGTTACAATGATTTGAATAGGAAAAAATATCCTAATTACAAGCTGCACGCCATGCACTCACTGTATTTCTCTCAACGGCGGACTATGCAGCAATAGTCAGAAAGTGACAAACCAGGAAATTCACAATTTAGAAACAACAGCCGCCGAAATCGTAAAGTGCATGCATGAAGGGAAAAGGCGAGACGCGCAACTATACAGTAGCGGACCTGTGGCTCGGAAGGGATGGTGCGAAGCGCCACATCTAGGCCTACTCTAGTAACAAATTAAACCCAACGTGACACCAACAGTAACTTTGGGGTTACGATGGCGCAGAGGACAGCTGATTTGGAACGAAAAACAGCTGTTGCCTCCACGGGGAAAAAGTAAGGAACTCCAACTTTACTACCGTTCGAAAGTTATTAAAGCATCAACAAACTACGCAGCTTGCTGTCTCGGCTCACACACTCGGTTTCAGTGAGTACATTGGAAATATTAATGTTGGTTTGATGGTGTGTTTTTCTGGAACGAATATCTGAATATTCGCTCGGAAAAACCAACGAATACTCGAAGCCTGAAAAATGGCATTCGGGCCAGCCCTAACTGTCTGCATGTTTGCACATAATTTGTACCTGCACATAGCAAACAAAATTGCACAACTGTAAGGTCAGTGTCTGTTGTATTTTTGCATTCAAATTAACAGTTGTTTATTTCTTTACTGCGCATTGGCATCTTTGAGCAAAATACCCCAAAATATTTACCCGCGCAGTGACCACCTTGACTAAGACATTTTCTGGGAGAAACACTGAATATGTAATTTAATTTGCCTAAACATAGGGTTTATATTTTTTCAACATTGCACCCTGTTGTCCCACTTCTCAAGAATCACTGATATACAGTGGCTTGAAAAAGTATTCACCCCTTGAACTTTTCCATATTTTGTCACATAACCACACCCGTACATTTATTTTATTGGGATTTCATGTGATAGACCAACACAAAGTGGCACATAATTGTGAAGTGGAAAGAAAATGATCGTTTTCGTTTTTTTTATGAATAAAAAACTGAAATATGTGGCGTGCATAAGTATTCAGCCCCCTCGAGTCAATACTTTGTAGAACCACCTATCACTGCAATTACAGCTCCAAGTCTATTTGGGTATGTCTCTATCAGCTTTGTACATCTACAGACTGACATTTTTGCCCATTCTTCTTTGCAAAATAGCTCGAGCTTCAGATTAAGCATCAGATTGGATGGAAAGCGTCTGTGAACAGCAATTTTCAAGTCTTTCCAGATATTCTCAATTGTAATTAGGTTTGGACTTTGACTAGGCCATTCTAACACATGCCTATGTTTTGATCTAAACCATTCCGTAGTAGATTTGGCTGTATGTTTAGGGTCATTGTCATGCTGGAAGGTGAACCTCCACCCCACTCAAGTCTGTTGCAGACTCTAAGAGGTTATGTGCCCTGTATTTGGCTTCCCATCAACTCTAACCAGCTTCCCCTTCCTTGCTGAAGAACAGGACCCCCACAGCATGATGCTACCACCACCATGTTTCACGGTGGGGATGGTGTGTTCAGGGTGGTGTGCAGTGTGAGTTTTCCACAACAAATTGCATTTTGCATTATGGCCAAAAACTTCAATTTTGGTCTCATCTGACCAGAGCACCTTCCTCCAACCCTTGCCACAAACCATTAGGGGGACACAGACAGTATATTCAGATGAGACCAAACTTGAAGTTTTTGGCCTAAATGCAAAATGCAATGTGTGGCGGAAAACTAACACTGCACATCACCCTGAACATACCATCCCTACTGTTAAACATGGTGGTGGCAGCATCATGCTGTGGGGGTCCTTTTCTTCAGCAGGGACAGGGAAGCTGGTCAGAGTTGATCGGAAGATGGATGGAGCCAAATACAGGGAAGAAAACCTGTTAGAACAGGGGTTCCCAACCTTGTTTGGGCTGTGACCCCATTTTGACATCAAAAATATCTGGGGACCCCAGAGATAATTAGTTTTTTGGACATGTTTGTTATACAGAGTAGCCAGGATTAGTTCACAAATTGACATCGTTTTTACCATTTCGAAAGCAGCTGGCGATATTAATGTCTTAGCAATGCTATGCGGCTTCATAACCCAAGCAATTGCTTTTTGTAATAAGATCTTGGTTTGCCGACATGCCCTTTGTGTTTTGTCTGAAAGTGCCTTTTGAGTTTTAATTTGGGAGTATGTGGTGGGGACCCTGGACCTTCTAGTGGGTTTCGGGGGAATGATCCCCCGGAAGAAAAATCTGAACCTTTTAAAAGTAAAATTCATCAATCTGGTGCACTTTGAGAATAAAACTAAAAGGCTAAATCAACTGTGTCCATGTGAGCTATTAAGTACTTTTTTCTTGAATAATTTTTGGGGGCACAGAATTACCAAAAAGCAGAAAGCGGTGCGCTCGCTCGGCCCCTCCCTCACCTGATAATTTAGCTATCAGCTGGTCCAGAGAGTAGGAGGGAGATGTTGCGCATTGCTGGGTGTTTTGAAAAACGTCTAGATGACGAGAATAAAAGGTAAAACTAATTGTGTTGTCTGAAAACACTTCAGACTCACAACAAACTAAAATAATGTGTAAGATGTGTCACGCGAGTAACGTGACATACGCGACCGCGAGAGAGACCGAGAGAAAAAATTTATACGACCTGATCTGCAAGACGAATCATAGTGGTCTATGACCAAGCAATCACTGAATAAAAAACACAGGAAGTTTAAAGCTCCATGACTCCTGTCACCACAACTGTCAACACTATCCAGTGTTGACAGTGAGTCCATATTCACTGAAATAACACTGTCTAGAACTGTTAGAAAAATCATCATTGGCTGTGTCTATCGACCACCAGATACTGACATTGATCATTTCAATGAAAGTATGACTAACACATTGGACCTAATAAACAATGAAGGTAAAATGGCATATATTCTCGGAGACTATAATATAGATCTCTTTAAAAGTGAAACGCACTCGTCAACCCTGGACTTTCTAAACAATTTATACTCAAGCTATTTCTATCCTATTATTCATAAACCAACTAGAGTTACTGAAAAATCTGCTACATTGATAGATAATATTCTGACTAATTCATTAAATAAAGTGATTAGTTCGGGTACACTTTATGCTGATATCTCAGACCATTTCCCAATCTTCCAATTCACCTTGCTTGGCGAAAAAAAGAAAATTCAATATGATGGTAAAGCAAGACATCGGAAATTTGATGTAAAAAACATGGATAAATTTAAGAATCTACTGGATGGTCTATCATGGGAGAAAGTGTATTCACAGACTAATGCAAACTTGGCTTATCAAGTCTTTATTGAATCCTTTAACTCTGTATTTAATCAATGCTTTCCTTTAGTTACAGCAAATACATTCAAAAAACAGGTATATTCTAACCCCTGGTTCACCAAAGAGATTCAAAAGTCCTCAAAGAAAAAAAATAGACTCTATAAAAAATATCTAACCAATCCTACACCTGTGAACCATTTGAATTATAAAATATATAGAAACAAATTTAACCACCTCCTTAGAATAGCAAAGAAAAAATATTTCAGTGAAAAGTTCAAAGAATCCTCTACTAATATTAAAGAAACTTGGTCAACTATAAATCACTTATTAAATAGAGGAGGGAAATCTGTGAAAATTCCATGTCACTTCTCTGAAGCAGGGAGATCCATCACTAATCCGCATGAGATTGCATGTGAGTTCAACAATTTCTTTGTCAATGTGGGTCCCTCCATTGGGGGTAAAATTGTTAGCTCAAGTGGAAGTCCCCTGGATTATATTGATGGTTGTTTTCCCTCTTTTAACACCTTTGATCTTCCAGATTCCAATGAGATACTGAAAATCATAGACCAGCTCAGGCCAACAGCGGCAGGTCATGATGAGATTAGAGCTACTCTTGTAAAAGAAGCAAAATCCTCTGTCATTGACCCATTAACTTATATATTTTCAATTTCTCTAGAATCCGGTGTTGTTCCCAGTGACCTAAAAGTTGCTAAAGTCATTCCAATCTACAAATCAGATGATACAAGTGCTTTTACTAACTACCGCCCTATCTCAATTTTACCATGTTTCTCAAAGATTCTTGAGAAACTGGTCTATACAAGAATTTTGAAACATGTCAATTCCAATAAAATATTATACAAACATCAATATGGATTCAGAAAAAAATCACTCTGCATTCATGGCTTTGACTGAACTTTTTGACAAAATCGTCACTGCATTAGACAATAACGACTTTGCTGTAGGAATCTTTCTTGATCTTTCGAAAGCGTTCGATACAGTAGACCATAATATTTTACTGTCTAAACTGTCTAGATATGGTCTGCAAGGAAATGTCTTCAACTGGCTAAAAAGTTATATTGTTGGCAGACAGCAATTTGTCCATGTGAACAACTATGATTCTGAAAGAGCAGTATTATCTTGTGGAGTGGCACAAGGTTTTATTCTTGGTCCACTTTTATTTTTGATTTATATTAACGATCTTGCTTCTGTACCGAGCTCCTTATTTCCAATTTTATTTGCAGATGACACCAATCTAATTCTTTCTCACAAACACTTTAAGACCCTCATTGATGAAGCTAATAATGGACTTCTTGCCTACTCAAAATGGTTTAAATTGAACAAACTATCATTAAATATAAAAAAAACAAATTTCATGGTTTTTTCTGGAAGAAAAAATTATGATCTAAATGAAGCCAAGCTTGCCATTGAAGGCAATTTCGTCAAAAGAGTTTGTTCTACTCGTTTTTTGGGGGTAATTGTCGATGAAAAATGTTGTTGGAAAGAACAAATTGAATATGTGTCCAAAAAAATCTCAAAATCAGTGGGAATCATCAGAAAAATCAGCCAATTTCTAAATAGATCCTGTTTATTAACATTATATTATAGCCTAGTTTATCCATATCTCAGTTATTGTAATATTGTGTGGGCTAGTACCTATCCCACACATTTACAAAAACTCCACATAATTCAAAAACGATTCATTAGAACAGCTACAAATTCGAAGCCCAGAGATCCATCCTTTCCTTTATTTTTTAAACTTAAAATACTAACTGTTTATAATATAAATATCTTGCAAACGTGTATTTTTGTTTATAAAGTCAAATTTCAAGGTCATACTCTACCAGAGCACTTCCAATTATATTTCCCGAGCAATGTGAAATCTCACTCTATGTTAACCAGACAAAGAGACATGCTGCACGTTCCTTTTTCTCATACCACCAGAGGACAGAACTTTGTGAAGTGCAGAGGTGTTTCCCTATGGAATCGCTATTTGCACCTGGTGTTCAGCTCATCCTCTTTGCCTGTATACAGGAATAAGTTAAAAGAACAATTGCTGGAGGGATAGTGCCGTCGAGTGGCTATTGAATGATTGTTTTATTTTTGTTTGTTGTTTTTCTTTTTTTTCTTTTGAGTTTTCTTTTCTTTTTATTTAAATGCAGTTTATTCGTTTGTGATTGTTTGTGGGTCTTGATGTTTTTTGTTTTTGTTTTGTTTGCTTGGTTTTGGTAATTGTTTTCTTTTTTTATATATATATATTAATATATTTTTTGTGTTTATATGTAACCTGGTGAGGTCACTCGATAAGCCCATTCGGGTTTCTGACCTCTCCAGCACATACTCTTTTAATCTTTACATGTATTAATGTATTTGTTGAGTGTGTTGAGTGTGTGCAAATAAATAAATACCTAAATACCACTACAATGCAACTGCCTTGACATAAATAAATCATGCCCTTACATTTAATGCTATCAAAAGACGTGCCCTATCAACACCATTTACAACGGGTTATTTTTATTTTTACATATTTATTTTATTCAATTATTAAAAATATGTTTCACTTATTTAGCCTATTTCTATTCTCCCTGTTTTCAGTTCAATTAGGCCTTTGTTTAAAGTCCAAAGTCATGGTGTTATTAGAAAAAAATCTTGTTAAAAGTAAAATAAATGCATAATGTTCTTAAATCAATGATTAACTGTCTTTAATAATCGTGATAACACAATGTGATTACTCAAAATAATCATGATTCTTTCTTTCTTCTTGCAATTTCCATGGTTTAGATCAATTAGAAACAATTGAGATAAATGAGTGGATTATGCAACATTCACCATGCTTTTCTGTACTACAAGCATCCTGTCGCTTAGCAACAAGCAAACAACATGGGGTGAAGGAATATTTTTCCAGAGGATCTCGGGGCCGTGGACCAATAAGAAATAGGGGTGTGGGCTGCACAGTGGATGCTTCTGGCGTTCCAGTTCTATTTCGTTCCTACTGACCGCCAGAGGCGGTGCTTGTAGCACTGGATGTTCCATTGCGCGCATGCGCAGGTCGAGATCTTTATACCAACAAAGTCACCTGTGACACCCGGGTGACTCCGGGAATGTCTATATATTCCGGAAGTCACCAGAGGTACTGTTCCTTCTATTTTCTCGCGGATAGCAGGTCGCACACATTGTTGTGTGCTAATATACCACTAGCTTGTCGCAAGTAGCTCGTACCCAAGGGTTGGTGCTTCGATTTGACTTCGACCACCAAGGGCTGCGACTTGCAATTCGTTCGACTTGGAAGGGGTGAGTAAAGCTACGCGTAGCCCGAGGCTACCGCGGGAGCTAATATCACCTTTCCACCTTGCTTTGATTAGATCAGGCGGCGGCTTCACAGTCGCCGTGTTATTCTTCGTTCGCACCGTTGCTTATGTGTTTCGCTAAGCCCGGGTGCTAATTGTATGCTCGAAGGTATTGTCTTTCTAGCATTGTGCACTGTTGATCGGGGGCTACGTTCGGGCCCCGACCGGTGCGTACTTTGATTTAATCGACAGCGAGCGACTTGGGGGTACCAAGCCGCCGCCACAGTACTTTGTAGCATTGTGAGTAGCCTAGGGCAGTTGCATAGGCTACTTAATTTGCTCGGCAGGTGAGCCGCCACAGTACTTTGTAGCATTTTCGCCGTTGCTTGTGTGTTTTTCGCTAGCCGGTTGCTAATTGTATGCTCGAATGTATTGTCTTTCTAGCATTGTGCACTGTTGATCGGGGGCTACGTTCGCCCCGACCGGTGCTTACTTTGATTCAATTTGCTCGTCAGGTGGGCGGCTTCGGGTCAGAAGTCTCTTTCACTGTTGTAGTTGAGCTGTGTCGCACCAATCGTGTGCTCTCACCTAAGCCTTGCGTTGCATAGCTTACTTTATTTGCTTGCCAGTGGGTGAGCCGTGCCACACATTAGTATGCTGCTGTATACACTGTATACTGCGCCGGTGGACGAATTAGTTTCCTAAATCGCCTTCACCGTGTTATTTAGCCGTGTCACACTGTTGCTCGTGTGTAGGCTGCTGTAGTGTGTCGCCAGTTGGCAGCTTAGTTCACACCGCTGTGTTATTATAGCCGTGTTGCACGGTAGCTCACGCCTTAGCCTGACTGCATAGGCTACTTAAATTATAGCCTACGCTCGCCAGTGAACGTCGTTGCGCCAGTGAGCGGCTGGGATAGCGCCGCCACGGTGAGTTCTAATTATTCTGCTAGCTGTTGCGCTGTGCTCGGGTGGTGAGTTCGCCGGGGCCGGTTGCTTACTTTGATTATCAGTGAGCGGCGTGGGCAGTAGCCGCAGCCGCGGTATTTGCTAGCTTGCTGCACTGCTGCTTGGGTGCTGTGTCGCCTAGGCCAGTTGCGTACTTCATTATCGTTTTGCAGGGGCGTCGTGCTCGGGTGCTCTCGCCTAGGGCGCGATTGCCTAAGCCTGCGTTAATTTGCCTCCAGTAGGCGGCTTGCGGGTAGCAGAGTCGCCTTCAAGGGGTTAATTTTGGGCTGCACACCGGTGCTCGGTGCTCTCACCTAGAGCCCGGCTGCATAGCCTACTAACCAGTGTTGGGAACGTTACTTTAAAAAAGTAATTAGTTATAGTTACTCACTACTTGTTCCAAAAAGTAACTGAGTTACTAACTGAATTACTTTATAATAGAAGTAACTAGTTACCAGGGAAAGTAACTATTTGCGTTAGCCTACTGTAAAAAAAAAAGTTGCTATATGTCAAAATTTGGATTTTTTGAGCAGTTTTCACAAGTCAGTTGAAATGAGTAGAACAGACAGGTAGGCCTACGTGTAGGCTACATAACCTTCAATATGTATTGCACATCAACAGACAGCAAGAGGTTTATCCTGCACCTGCAGTATTTTGTTCTCAACAAAAGTAGTAGAGGAAACTGCTGAATGTACCGTGATCTGCTATATCACTGGATTCACTTCAGGGGTGTCGGCTAAAACACCACTTCAGGCCAAAAACGTCAGACTATGAAGCATGAGACGATGAGAAGAGGAGTAAGGATTTATCCGCTGTTTATTTCCTTCTTTAACATGCACAGCAGCATACAGATCCCAGGAAAAGAACGATAGCAATATTCGGCTCGTGATGACACGCTAAACAGCTGTTGCAACCGGCGAATCGCGGCCGTTTAATAGCGTGCATAAATTATAATTTATAGAGATCGGGAAACTCAATGCATTTACTCACAAGGGCGATGCAAGCAAATTCAGGGAGAGCACGTTTCAACCGTGGATTGATAGGTGGTTACTGCGCCAACGTGCACGCTCGTCGCTCACACAACAGAGAGAGAAAGAAAAAGAAACTTCAGTAAACTAAACAGGCGCTCCGGCTGACTGACGTGACGGCGCTAACTGACACTTATAATGTCATCCACACACCGGTCTCCTCACTAGCAGTTTGTGTAGTAGGCTATGGAGCCAGGGGTGCGTTCGGATTACACTGTGTATTCAATCAATTCATAGTAACGCACCGCATTTAACGTTCAGTAACGATAACGGCGTTGTAACGACGGAAAAAGTAATTAGTTAGATTACCCCGTTACTGAAAAAAGAACGGCGTTACGTAACGCCGTTCTTTTAAACGGCGTTATTCCCAACACTGCTACTAACTAATTTGCTATTTTCTAATTAGTTACTGAGATAGGGTAATTAAGTTTGCCATTATGTCAAGCGCCCATAATTGTGTAGTCAGACGCATATTTCGTTGGCTCAACAGTGGCCAGCTTACGCCTTACATGACCTCCATACAGGGCCATGACAAGTGCCCTGCAGGTCTCAGGGTTGAGCACCTGAGGGAAGCGCTGTCAGGTAACCCATGCATGAACTGTAGTTTCATGTCTCAGGCACTTAGGTTGCTAGGTAGAGGCTCTTCTACTAGCCTCCAACCAGTTCATGGTACCAGTGCAGTGAATAACCTGCGGCTGTGCATCCTTCCTACTCGGGGGATGACATGCTGTCCACAGCTGCGTCCTGTAGTCTCTTACAGGTGGGCAGCTCGGCTAGAAAGTCAGTGTCTGTCCGTGACTCGCCAAGTATGGGGTTAGATGAAGCTCTGGTTTCATCTGCACCCACAAATGCCTTCTTTCGGCAGGCCCTCAATCCTCCGTTTCTGTGTGCCTCCCTCTGAGCCTTATTCCGCTGGGCTCCGTAGATGCTGGCCAGATTTAAGGGCTCTCTCCCATCACACTAGTGACAGTAGAGCTCTGGCGGCCATGCACAATGCTGATAGTTAGGGCTCGGACTGGTTAGCTCCGATTGAGCCTGCTATAGCATCCCTGGTTGTCTCCCCAGACGAGGCTCTGAGAGCCGATGTGCGTTGCCCTCGGCCCAGTGCCGGATTTCAGGCGACCTCCTTACTAGGAGTTACGACATTGCTGCCTGTGGGGGCCATCTGGGAATTTGCTTTCTCACACAGTCCTGGCTCGGTCGCAAACCATACAGGGGTCAGGTGCTGGTCACTCAGCACGGACTCTCAGTGATGCTTCACTGCAGACTTTGCATTATGACTTAGGGAGCTAATAATAATAATAATTTGAATTTATATAGCGCCTTTCAAGGTACCCAAGGTCGCTTCACAAGAAAAGGGCTAGGCAGGTTGATCAGCTGTGACGTGGCGCGCCGCCAGGGTTGGCTGGCGCAGTCGTCCCAGTCGGAGGTGTGTCGACAGACCCTTCGTTCTCTCCAGTGATCCCAGGCCAGACGTTCGGCCAGCTGCTCTTCAGGTCCCAGAGCAAAGTGTTCAGGTTGACCAGGCTAGACAGTAGTTGCACGCTGCGACGTGCACCTCTGCCTGATTCCAGGCCGGGAACCTCTGTGGTACCCCGTGCCAATAGCTTCATCCACGTTCAGGTGGACAATCAAGGGGCCAGTGCTTCTCAGCACATTCTGTACAGCGCCGTAACACTGCGCTACAGCTGCATTTCAGGCGCCAGGAGGTCGGCGTCCAGTCTCCGCCCTCCCCCAGAGTCCTTGGGGGTGCTACTCGATGCTCGGTAGGTTCTACTCCACCGAAGTTTATGTACCAGGAGGTGGGGCGGGGTCGCCCCGTTCTGGACTAAGACGGCGGAATCAGTGCCTCACGATTCTTCCTTTCCCCATGCTGCGTGTTGCAGGGGTCCTCCAATCTATCGCTCAGGCGGACTGGGTTGTGTCATAGCCTGAAAGATTCTACTTTCAAGTCCCTACTGCCCAATGTCACAGGTGGTCCTCCCCTTTGCATTTCTGGGCAAGGTGTACCAGTCAGGGTTCTTCCGTTGGGCGTCCCTGGCTCTGCGTATATTAAACAGTGTGTGGCAGCATCCCTGCCACCATTACAGCTCAGCTGGTGCTCGAGTCGGCGGCCATGCGAGCCTGCCTTTCTCCATAGCGCGTAGCTACCGTTCAGCGGCTACTACAGCACTTCAGGCAATAGAGGCTGCTGGAGTACAGCCTCTTCCTTCGATTGATAGGTATGCTGACCTCAGCATTATCTAATTATCATTATCTAAGCTGTCCAAGTTACAGGTGTCCGGAACACAGCGATAGGAAAGGGCCACCCCCGGGGAGTGGAGACTCCATCCGGAGGTGGTGGGCATGATTGGGACAAGTATGGCAGGGCAGTGGCGTATCTCTTTGCTTCCGAAGAGATGACCCACTGTTCCCCTGGGTTCTCCTAGATGGAGAGGACCAGTCCCCTAAGGCAGGATGCTCTGGCTAACGCTTGGCCAGTCAGCCTGCTTTATGCATTTCCTACAATTCTTTTGTTACTGACAACACTGGATGGGGTCCAGCATTGCAGTTACAGCCTACGTTTGGTGGCTCCACATTGGCCAGGAAGGCCATGGATCCCAGCGTTACTAAACTCCTCAAGGAGAGCCTTGGTGCCTTCCAGGGAGACAGGACCTTCTGTCTCAGGTAGGCGGACACATGTGGCACCCGAACTCGGGGCGCCTGCAGCTGTGCGTGGGGCTCCTGGTAGCCAGGACCCACTGTGACGTATTGCGACCAGTCAGAGGTCCATACCTTTTTGACCTCAGGGGCACTCTTCACTACATGGCACTATGCAAACAGGTGGAAGCTGTTTTCACAGAGGTGCATGGCACATGGCGAAGTCCCATGGACTTGCTCAGTGATACCACACTTTCTGCAGTCTGTGTTGGGCAGCAGGAGAGCTGCTTCCACCCTGTGCGTCTATGTGGCTGCGATATCGGCCGCACATGCAGGGGTGGATAACCAGACGGTAGGGTCCCACTACCTAGTCAGGCAGTTTCTGAAGGGAGGCCAGAGGCTTCATTCAGCCACCATGACCCCTGAGGGCACCCTCATGGGACTTGCAGGTAGTCCCGAGGGCCTTAGGTCTACCCCCATTTGGGCCGCTGAGTCAGGCAGACCTGACGCGGCTGTCTATGAATATGGCATTCGTCCTTGCCGTTGCGACTGCAATCGGTCGGTGAACTCCATGCCTTGTCAGTAAGCCAGGCGTGCTTGCGCTGGCGTGTAAAAGGGTCAGGAGTGGTGCTCTCGCCAAATCCATCCTTCCTGTCCAAACGATTGTCTTCCTCCATGTAGACCAATCGATCGAGTTGGCTGCTTTCAATCCCCTGGGCTCACCAGGGGGTGCAGAAGGAATGTCAGACCCACTGTGCCCGGTGCGGGCGCTTAGGGCATAGGTTGTGGCAACAACCAGCTTGCGTAAGACAAATACCTCTTTGTCTGCTATGGGAGCCGCAGGAAGGGGGCTGCCCTGCCCAAACAGAGACACTCCCACTGACTTGTGGATGTGGTCCTGAATGCATATAGAGCACAAGGGCTCCCCATGCCTTGGCCGTTGAGTGCCACTCTACCAGGAGTATGGCTGCATCATGGGCTGCCTTGAAGCGGATTTCACGGCAGGACATTTGCGCCACGGCTACATGGTCTTCATCATGTACGTTGCGCGGCTCTACAGAGTAAATGTTGCTGCACCTCATCCGGTGGGATGACAGCTGTCTTGTTGATGGCTGCAAGCCCTTAATTGATGAGTACTCTTCGTGACCTTTTTGGTATAAGTCATCCAGTGCTACAAGCACCGCCTCTGGCGGTCAGTAGGAATGAAATAGAACGATAGTTACGTATGTAACTACGGTTCTATGAGTTCCGGATGACCGCCAGAGTTCTCTGTCACTCAGACTTCTCAGACACCGCGAGAAGATCCAGTTGGAACAGTACCTCTGGTGACTTCCGGAATATATAGACATTCCCGGAGTCACCCGGGTGTCACAGGTGACTTTGTTGGTATAAAGATCTCGACCTGCGCATGCGCGCAATGGAACATCCAGTGCTACAAGCACCGCCTCTGGCGGTCATCCGGAACTCATAGAACCGTAGTTACATACGTAACTATCGTTTTTTGACGTCAGAAACGGGGAGAATTCTGACTGAAGTATATTGGGGGGAGGGGTGGGGGTTTCAGAAAGGGGGAGAGTGAGAAAAGGAGAGATTGTTATTTTTTTTGATATTTTGGCAGTCTCTAGGCACACCGTGGACCCATGGATATGTTAGAACACATTTAAAAACTGCATTTAGCATAATATGGGACCTTTAAACATACAGGCATATCTACAATGGAATGGTTTACATCAAAGCATAGTCATGTGTTAGAATGGCCCAGTCAAAGTCCAGACCTAAATACAATTGAGAATATCTGGAAAGACTTGAAAATTGCCGTTCACAGACGCTTTCCATCCAATCTCACGCTGAATCTGAAGCTCGGCCTATTTTGCAAAGAAGAATGGGCAAAAAAGTCAGTCTGTAGATGTACAAAGCTGATAGAGACATACCAAAATAGACTTGGAGCTGTAATTGCAGCGATAGGTGGTTCTACAACGTATTAACTCAGGGGGGCTGAATACTTTTGCACGCCACACTTTTCAGTTTTTTATTTCATTATTATTATTTCATTTTCATTCCACTTCACAATTATTCTCCACTTTGTGTCGGTCTATCAAATAAAATCCCAATAAAATACATGTACGTGTGGTTTTAACGTGTCAAAATGTGGAAAAGTTCAAGGGGGATGAATACTTTTTCAAGCCACTGTATATACATCTCAGATCCATAAGTGTGACAAAACATGATAAAAACCATCAAAACAGACATTGGGAAGGATTTTTACCTGCTCCGCCATTGTAGGAGCATACACAGTCACCCATCTGTTGCTCTGACGTGAACCGGCAGTGAGACCATGGAGTGTATATACTATATATGAGTGAGACGAGTGTCATTTGTAGCGTTCTCTCTTCTGATTGGATAACAATTTCGGGATACTACAATAAGTTTATTTGCCGATTACATGCAGAGAGATCGGCTTTATGAAACGCGCACATTATGCAAGTGATCACTGTATGAATAAAGTGTCTGCATGTTTGAACAAAATGTGTACCTGCACATAGCAAACACAATTGCAAAACTGTAAGGTCAGTGTCTGTTGTATTTTTGTATTTAAATTATAAACAGTTGTCTATTTCTTTAATGCACATTGGCATCTTTGAGCAAAATACCCCCAAAATTTTCGCCGCGGCGCGTTGCACCGTGCCTCCTGTAGCCTTGTGCAGTTGCCACCTTCACCAAGTCATTTCCTAGGGGAAACACTGTATACATAACTTTTTCAATACTCCAACTACTTCAATAACCTATTGCTTCCCCATACGATATTATTATTATATTTTTGATTTATTAATACTTTTCACTCCAATTGGAGGAGTTGAGAAGTGGGAGGACATGGAAATGTTGAGTTTCCATGGTGAATCATGTTATCAGCGATGGATTGACGCTGGCTTTCGTGGCTCAGAGTTGACTGACCCAACCTGAGTGTCCTTCTCAGAGTTGGTCAACTCAGAGTTGAAGCATGAACTCAAGAGTTTGTTAACCCTGCTTCCTGAAACAGGCCTCTGGCAAGGCTAGTGAATGATTAGAGGTGGGTCAGGGTTTTTCCTGGCTCAGAATGGGCCTTTGGGGGGTCAGTACGCGACCAACTTTTTTTGGAGTCGCGACTATGTGCAACAGTAAAGGCAAACGGTTTGTGTATTTAAAGAGGGTGTGTGGGGTTGGGAGAGGGGAGTTTCTGTCCAGCTCAAGAGCATTTCAGTCAGCCTGTCAATCACTGCGTAACCATGGAGCTCACTGACGCTTATGAAATCACAATAAACAACCTGTAGATATGAAGTCAAAATACTAATAATGACTAGGCCTACCTATTTAATGCTTTAATTGTTTCTAATTGATCTAAACCATGGAAATTGCAAGAAGGTAGGGCTGCTCAATTATGAAAAAATCATAATCATGATTATTTTGAGTAATCACATTGTGTTATCACGATTACTAAAGACAGTTAATTAATGATTTAAGAACATTATGCATTTATTTTACTTTTAACAAGGTTTTTTTCTAATAACACCATGACTTTGGACTTTAAACAAAGGCCTAATTGAACTGAAAACAGGGAGAATAGAAATAGGCTAAATAAGTGAAACATATTTTTAATAATTGAATAAAATAAATATGTAAAAATAAAAATAACCCGTTGTAAATGGTGTTGATAGGGCACGTCTTTTGATAGCATTAAATGTAAGGGCATGATTTATTTATGTCAAGGAGCAGGGTGGATAGGCAGTTGCATTGTACTGTTGACAGTTGTGGCTAGGAGTCGAGGAGCTTTCAACTTCCTGTGTTTTTTATTCATTGATTACTTGGTCATAGACCACTATGATTCGACTTAAAGTGAATGAACAAATTGGTCGGGATGTTTAGAGGTGCACATCAGGTCGTATGCCTGTTTTTCTCTCTCTATCGCGGTCGCGTATGTTAGGCTACGTGACTCGCGTGTCCGCGCGTGACATATCTTGCACATTATTTTAGTTTGTTGTTAACACAATTAGTTTTACCTTTATTCTCGTCATCTAGAAGTTTTTCAGAACACCCGGCAATGCGCAACATCTCCCTCCTACTCTCTGGAACAGCCGATAGCTAAAACTATCAGGTGAGGGAGGGGCCGAGCGGAGCTCACGGCTGAAAGAAGGGTTTGCTGCATTTAAAAGCCTGCCTGCCCCGGCGTGCGGAACAATGATAGTTTAATAACGATTATTTTGTTTTCATGATTGAGGGAAGCCGTAATAGTAATCGAAAATGAAATTCAAGTTATTGGCCAGCCCCTCAAGAAGGATGACTTAAATTGGGCTGAATTTGGAGAGGTTTTAAATAGCTATATTTATTCTCAATCTTTATCATTTTGGCGCTCCTGATTTTCCTTTGGCGCTGGATAAATCCGCTTTGGCGGGCGCCAAAACTTTCTCTATGCAGGAAAAACCCTGTGGGTGGGTGGTTTTAGTAGAAAAAACCTGCATTGTTATGGAAGGAAAGAAGAAAAGACTGTCTCGCAGCACATAAGGTATGCCGTCAGATTGTAAAAATGACAGCTTTGTTGTATATGTAAAATAAAGGACAGTGTTACTCTTTCACTAAAGAACAGCCTCCGCCTGCTGTCTGAATGTAAGTAGAGGTGCTTGAAGATGAGAACGACACTGCCTTAAAGTAACAAGATATTTTGATGAGTAACTAATATGATTACTATCAACAGTAACGCGTTACAGCCAAATGTGAAGTTATTAAAAAAAATTGCATAAACATTTTTAAAAATCATATACAAAAGCAAATATATTAGGGATGCACCGAATATTCGGCCACCGAAAAAGTTCGGCCGAAAATGGCAAAATAAGTCATTTTCGGCCCGAAACAGTTAAAAAGCCGAACAAAATTACCGAAAATTGGCGAACTAAATGACACTAAGGAAATATGTTTTTAAAAGAGCTGTGCGCTTGTAAACCAGGAAATGGCAGTAAAGAGAGACGTAACCGTGTATGCGAGTCCACATCTCTTTGTGAGCGCGCAGCAGTAGCAGTTTGGAGCGTGCATGAACATGTCAGAGTCCAGCGTGGGAGCATTTTTTCAAACTGGATGAAACACGGCGCAGACAGTGCAATGCTTTATGCAGCATAAAGTTAAAACGCTCGTCCAAGACGAATCACCATAGAAACACAAAAGCCTTGCGCGAGCGAAGCAGCTATTCACCCGGTGAAACTCTGTGACAGTGTGACCGTTGGTAACAGTGGCACCTCGCCGGTGAGGGCCGCCGCGCAAAAAAAACTTTAGTTTGAAAGCTAATATGATAACCGGAGATATCCTGTCCGTTAGCGCTGTTGGGGAAAAGGCTCCTACGGTCTGATTGCATTTCTTGAGCCTGAATGTCGGCAAACTGACAGCACGACTATATGTCCAGCGAGCCGCCTCCCCCCGTTAGTTTCAGTCTACAGACGAAAAAATTACAATCACCTCCTAAGCATGGACATCGTTACTTTAAAGCAGGGGTCCCCAAACTACGGCCCGCTTTTTATTGGCCCGCGGCCGATTTTAAAAATATAATGTAATTTTTAAAATGTAATTTTTTTTTTTTTTTGCATTTCTTAGTTAACCCCTATCAGGGTTCGACATAACGTATAGCCCGATGGCCCGGGGCCAGTAAAATCATATGCAGGGCAAGTTGATTGGCCAGTCACTGTCCCGCCCGGGCCAGTGACTGGCCAATCACAGTTCAGTATCTTTTTGTAGACTACATCATGGTTCATTGAAATGCGCGTTGAGAGTCGTAATGAAAGCAGTGTTTATTTAAGACTCAATATAATAAACCTAATATAAAATATATTTTTTTAATGAAAGGCCAGTGGACAACCGATGCGTGGGCGTTTTGACAGGTGGAGCAACAAGCGGGTGCACTCTCGCTCCGTTGGCAGAGCTGCCTACCGTCCGCCTGCGAGTCGACAAATCAATCGACTTGCTTTGCCCCCTTTCTTTCTTCCCACAGCCGAGGTTGAGGTGCAGAAAATGATAACTGCGCTTTTCCTTTATCTGCCGCCGTAATGTTGCAGTATTTGCATCCAAGCCCCAATGGTAATACAAATGAGAGGCGTTATTTAAACGCTGTGAATGCGTCTCCGGTGATTGTGTCGGTTGTAGACAGAAACGAACGGAGGGACTCCGCTCACTGGACAGTTCCTATAGTTGCGCAGTTTGGCACTGTGTTTTCAGGCTCGAGACATTCAATCAGATCGCGGAAGTCTTTCCCATTGAAATCGCTAACGGGGAGAATATCCCCGGTTATTATTTTAGCCACAAACCACAGTTCATCTGCGCGGCGGCTCACTCGCTGGCGAGATCACACGGTGAAACGCTGCTGTGATCGGACGAAGGCATTGTGTGTTTCTAATGCTGGGCTTACACTACACGACTTTTCACGCGATTTGACAGTCGCAGACAATCTTCCAATGTCGGACTGAAATCACGGGAGTCGTGCTGGAGTTGTGGCGCGCGCACGTAATCACAGTCGTTTGGTGTATGGTGGTCTTCTGACCCGATTTCAGCCAGTCTTCTTCCCGTCTTGATTATCAAACATGTTTGATATTATCGCTAGTCTTAGGGGGTTGGCTCAAGCGAAATGACGTAAACACTGTCACACTCTCGCATGCACCAAGCACGACACAGGAGGAGCGGCATTAGTCGCGACCTGTGTCCGCCTGGTGAGGCACTTATTTCGGATACTTTTTCATAGAAGCCTCGGTGGAGAACCAGGCTGACAGCCGCGCAACCTTAACACTCTACTGTCAAATACAGGGTTAGGAGTTAAAGTTATTGGGGTATGAGATCAGCAAATAAAGCTGGTCAAATAACTAAAGGAAGTCCCCCGCTCGGAATATTGAATTAACTTGTTTTTAATTAAATAATCACAATCGCGTTTGCGGAAATGATATTAATCTCAAAAGGAATCTAGTTGTAGTCTTGCAGTATGAGACCCCTGTCTTTTCAAAATCTCACTCTGTGACTGAAAACTAATGACTAGTTGTCTTCAGGTGTGAGTTGATTGTCTTTAGATGTAAGAGGGTTTCAGTCTTCAGTCTTTTCAAAGTCTTTTAAAAGTCCTCTAGTGTAAGCCCAGCATAAGGTGATTTAACGTCATAGTCTTAGACGAGCGTTTAACTTATGCTGCATATTTTGCACTGCATTGTTTTTATCAATAGTTTGAAAAAAATGGTCCCACACCGGACTCTTGTGTGAAGCTGACACTTCATGGAGAAGTGACACTCCTGCAGCGCGCTCACGACCAGACGTTAACTCGTACAAGGTGAAATCTCCCATTTAAAAAAACGGCATAACCCACTGATTTTCGGATTTCTTTTCTATTTTTAAAGTCAACTTGAGCGCAAGTGGAAAACGGTCATTCGGTCGACACATTCACATCCCTAATGCATAGAGAAAGTAATAAAAAACAGCCTACCACACCACAAAGAATGATCAGACCTTCATCTCTTATTTTTTTTTTATGTTTGAACATGACTTCTGCAGGTGAACTATTCATTAAACTGCCCAAATTCAAGAATAAAAACAATCATCAAACTACTGGACTTTAAAATACTGGCCCACTCTTTCAACATACTTTCAGTTGTAGGCTTCAAATTCAATGTTTGCCTGGTTTTATATTATGTGTGTATGAGCAATATCAACATTTCATATAATTAACTAAAAGAAAAATAACCAAATGTAAAGGGAATATCTATACTTAAAAGTATAGATATTCCCTTTAGATATGGTTATTTTTCTAATAGGCTACAGGTATTAAAATTATTGACACTAAATTATGAAGAAAAAAAAGTGTGTGCAGGGCCAGTGAAAATATACAAGGGGCCAGTAAAACTCAGATCCACTGGCCCGGCGGGCCAGTAGGAAAAAAAAGTTATGTTGAACCCTGCCCTATAGTGCAGGGGTGTCAAACACTGATTGATCGGCCCGTGGCACATTTTAAAAATATAATGTAATATGGCGCTTTTAATTTTTAAATAATTTAAATGCACTCATTATATTACAGAGAAATATGTCCCATAAAAGAAAATGAGCAACAAGCCCATCCCAGAGGAACCTGCATAATATTTTATTTTAAATTAATATTATTATGGAAAATCTATGCGTCCTTCTCCAATAGCTTCTAATTCATCTGACACAGTGTCTCCATTTTTTTTTCATACAAAATTCTTCAGATTTAGCCTCTTAATTTCCCTCTCAAAGTGCACCAGATTCATGCATTTCGCTTTAAAAACTTTAAAAAATCTCCCGGGGGGGCATACCCCCGGACCCCCCAAGTAGGGTCGGGACCTCGGCTGGATACTATTTTCACCCTGCTGGACATTGGACGCAAAGGCAGAAAACACTGGGTGTATCATTGGCATATAAACAACAGGGGAAATGTGTCTGTTTAATGTGCAAGGAAAGTGTTGCCGTGAAGAAGGATTACAATTTACGAAGACACTATGAAACTAAACATCAGAGCAGCTACATGTCCTGATAAATGTTGTTATTTTTGCAAAGTGGCCCGGCCCTTCGTAGATTTTTCTGTATGTGGCCCTCAGTGAAAAAAGTTTGGGGACCCCTGCTTTAAAGCCTCTCATTGTTATGATCATCAGGGCTTTGATGCAAGTTCTGAAGTCTGATTCACAAATTAATTCCTTGTAAAATATTAATTTTACTCTTAGATTTGAAGGTTTCACTGTTTAATTATTTATTTAGGGTTGCTTTTTAGTTGTAGGCTATGTTTGAGGAGAACATTTGGGAGTTCATGTATGCAATGTTGAAATAATTGACTAAATAATAAACAAAACTGCAAAAACCTCTTTCGGTATTCGGTTTCGGCCTTTCGGCCAACTGTTTAATTTTATTCGGTTTCGGCCAATAATTTTCATTTCGGTGCATCCCTAAAATATATAGAACCATATTTTCGAAACTTTAAAAAAAAAGTGTTGTAGAATAACCAGCAGGGATTTAGTGTCACTACATAGGATAGCCTAGTATAACAATTCCCATAAAAATAATTAAAAACATTCCGAAAAAGTGTTGAAGAAGTAAACCTATCTAACAGGAGACTGAGACTGAGAGTTAAGTGATTTTGGGGACGCTGCACCATAAGGTATTGAATATTTTTCGCTTCAATATTGCCATTTGAAGACGAAACCTGTGCCCTGTGTACCAAAGCCCGCTACACATAGCAAACGATGTCATTAGTGGAGCTTACAGGACGCCTCGTAGGCTTATAGGTAAACATTAGGTTGTGGCCAATCGTGTGCCTCACGACGATGGCATTGTTAAATGTTGTAATAACGTTTTGCCTATGAGTTATTGATAAAGGAAGTTCGAATCTGACAATATCTTTCCAACTTTATCGCAGTCGTGAACTAGATGCACAGCATTTTGATAACCTACCTGGGCACTGGGAGCTCCATCTGATCGCGGTAGTCTTCATTCACCTGGCACATCGGAAAGATAGCTAAACCGCAAAATCAACGATCAGCTAGCAAAGCAAATCCGTAGTAATTGTTTATCAGAAAACTGATTCCAAAAAGTTGATTCAGCAAGATTTACTACTAAATGTTGACTCGCACAACAGTGAAACGTTTTAACTTTACTTCGAGCTAAACTTCGAGCTAAACTTAGGCTAAAACAAACAGCCTCACATTTGTTTTCAAATTGTCATGTGTCGGTCGGTCAGTGGCACACGGGCACACGGTTCTAAACAACGGCTCGTTTTGATGACGTAGGGAATCTTCTTCTTGTTTTATTTGTCAGACAAGACGCATATGGCGTTATGCTGCCCCCACTGGTTGCTGTTCACCTATCCGTCTATATCGCCTTATAGTTCAGTATTGTGTAGCTTTATTGAATCAGTTTCTTCATTCAAGTATCCAGATTAAAAACTGTTTCTGAAGTTGCTCTGAAGATTCCTGAACAGTTTCCCCCTTCGACTGGAATATTTTTTGCAATAGATGTTTCACTGTTCCCTGTAGGGGGCACCAGGATGCTTCTTATTCACAGACAGCCCATTCCTCAACCCACAGTGTCCAAACCTCAATCTGGAGATAACTACTACTGCATATCTTCTATTGCAATTTAAAGTGCATTTTTCTTTTCCTACAATTTTTCTGCACTGAAAAATATGCCCATCCCTTCATTTCATTTTCCCATTTAATTTTACTGACCTGTTGTTTATTAGTTCAGTGTAATATGGTGTCCCATATTGCAAATTAATTTACATTATTTCCTCCTACAACGTCTTCTTTTCCACCACATTCTCCTCCTCATTCTCTATCACACCCATTTGTGCCAGAACCCAGAAAAAAACACCTCATACCCTGGCTTATACATTATGAACAAAGCCTGTACAATTTCTACAAGCAAATCAGGTCAGGACTTTTTTCTTTTTTTTTTAATTTAAATTAAAGTTTCTGCTTAATGACTGCATATGATTGGATGTGTTGTCCTAACCCCACATTAATTCCTATTAGTAGAGTTCCTGGCTTCATTTAGAAGTGAATATCTCAACTGGCTAATATGACCCCGTACGGACAACATGGGATGTGTGTGAAATTCTCTATCCAGTGCGAAAAACCCTGAAAATTACCACAGAAGTGACCACACCCTTTTGACACTACATGAGAATGGGACTTTTTTTTTCTTTTAAGATATCCTCTAGCCTGGAAATCCATACCCTGATATCTTGAATGATAGAGGGTCTGGCCACGATCAATAGTAATTTCCAACTCAAGGGGCGGCTCCTACTCGTGCATTTCAAATGCCACTGCACGCAGTTGGATAGCACTACAATCAATCAGAGCGATGCACAAGGTGACGTAAGCCCCGTTTGTTTAGCGAACAGCTGTTAAACTGTTTAATTAAACGTTTGCCGTTGTCGGTCAGCAAAACAGAACATTCCACTTACTTGCTAATGAAAGATTTGAGTGCCGTCTTCCAAATCGTTAAGGGTCGAGGCTAAAGCAGTCTCAAACTCACACAACATATCCGCAGACATCTTTGATGTTTACTATCACGGCTTCGACGTCGCATGCACGTCACTGTCGTCATCCGGTTACGTCCTCCCCAGAGTACCATATAAAGGGCTCTGGCGCGCCCATATTAGAACCAATTGAAACGTGAGACCCAGATTTCTGATCTTCTTGATAAAGCTTCAACAGAGCGTGGCCAGACCAACAGGCGCAGCAAATTTAATTTGCCAGCGCCTAGTGGCAGGTCTGGGAATGCCAGGCTAGATATCCTCATGATATTATACCAGTTTATTATTAAAATAGAGAGAAAAGTTTTCCGTATTACACTTTGTCTAAAAAAATGTTTACAAGAAGGGCACTCAAGTTGTAGTGGTTAGAGCGCACGCCCCCATAGAGGCTCAGTCCTTAGAAGCAGCAGACCCTGACCACGGCCCAAGTCAGACAATTGAGGACCCACCTGCAAAGGGAGGACTGCAGGCCAAGATCTCTTGTTTTAGTGACCAGCTTGGAGGGGACTATCGTATTAAATGCTGAGCTATAATGAATAAACAGCAGTCTGACATAAGCCCCTTTCCTGGTGTTTAAGTGGGAGACGGTAGTGTGGAGTATCTGGGCTATGGCGTCATCTGTAGATCTATTGGGGCGGAAGGCAAATTGTAAGGGGTCCAGGGTGACAGGTAAGGAGGGGGTTATGAAGGTTTTGATTAACACACTTAATCACCACAGAGGTCAGGACTGTGGGGCGATAATCATTTAAGCAGCTGGGCTGGGGTTTCTTGGGAACAGGGACTCTGGCTATGTCCCATTACAGAGACCACGCACTTGGTAGGACGCGGTCTCGCGGTCTATGAAGGCTATAGCCTATGAAGGCCGATTTTAAGGCCGATTCCAAGGCCAACGAGCCTTGTTAAATGAGACGGTCTCCGCAGGTCTCCGTTTACGAGCATTTCTGGTTTACGTAACAAGCCGTTACCTTGCGTGACGACTCGCCGCTCCTGTGCTGCCTAGCAACCCTGATTGCTGCCAACGGAGACAGCCCTGTCAATGGAGGAAAAAAGAAAAAGAAGTTGCCTACCAGACGAAAAGAAAAAAAAGTACAAGAAAAAAAGAAAGGAAGATAAAAGTTAAGAAGATGGAGCAACACGTTGCTGTTTTGTTATTTTTTATTTTATGCAATCTCTGAAAAAACGCAATGAATCTTGGGATATGTTGGGCCACGAAGGATACATCTGATGCAGCCTTCAAAACCGTGAAACGAAGGCTGCATTTCACGGCTGCATATGAGGAGCCTTGCAAGGAGCCTTGCAAATGGGACAGCCTTTGCGCGCCGCTATGACGCAATCGGTCTTCAAATGCAGCCTACGTAGGCTGCAACCCCTGAATCAAGACACAGCCTAAAATTGACTGTTTAAAGGCCAGGACACACCGGCCCGATAATCGGGCGTCGGACATGGTCGGAGAGTCTGGAGGGGGCGGGGACACAAATCTGTTTTGTGTGTTCGGTGACGTCGGCCGTCGTAGATGTCGTCTGGCTTTTTTTCAGTCGATTCAACATGTTCAATCGGCGTCGGGCAGTCTTTTAGCCGGAGCAATCTGATCGGTGGAGGGCTCTCAACTACACTTCTTCTTAATATGCAGGTTGGATTGGCTGTTGTTAAATATGCATGTTTAAAGGATTATTCCCCCGGTGGAAACATGAAGGTTATACGAAGTATATGATTCTGTGTAGTATAAATGTGCAAAAATTTTCGAAATCGGTTCATCCTAGCCTGAGAAAAGGCAGAAAGAGTGTTTTTATGTGTGTTTTTCTTTTTTTCATGCTCAAATGTAATAAATCCTCCAACTCCAACAATGCACCGCGCTCGCTCCCAGCTTGCTGTCCCGCCCCCCTGTTTCCGTTTTCAGTCGGAAATAAATGTGGTGCCGCGACTTTTTGTAAACATATCCTCGTGATACGTTGACCTGTTCAGACTTCTGCTTTCGGTTCATAAAAGTTAAATATATTATTGAACTGATGTAATGTTAAAAACATGATTATGATTCTCCCAAAAGTTGAAATGTGAACAATAGCGATGAATGACCCATTACAGCACAGGTTTAGTAAAAAACAACAACCACCAACATGAATTTGAAGTTTTATTAGTGGATAAAAAAGGAACTATGTACATCAATAAAACGTGTAGGGTGCGTCTAAATATTCACAGGTCATCCTGACTATCTAATGTCTCCTGGAAGCCACGGTACTGCCCGTCTTCAGCTGGATATTTAGTCCTGATGGCCTGAACAACACAGGCTGGCAAAACAAGTCGGTTGCCTCTCCCCAATCTCTCGCCTCGTAGTATCCACTCCAGGAAATGACGGTATGCTGTAAGCCGATACTGTCTGAGGAAGAATGAGCAGTGAGCACAACATTAGCAAAGAACATATATTATGCCTTGAGCAGCTAGCATTACACAAACTTCAAGCTAACGTAACGTAGCCTTTGCTCTGCCAATAACGTAGGCTACTTTCGGATAACTGCATTGTCATGAAACCGGGAATCCCTTGGTTAATAAAAAAACACTTACTCTATGCTCAGACGTCCGTTTCTCCCGGCGGGCCTGGGTTGGCGCTTCCAATTTACTCTCGGTGTATGGAAATAGGTATCCAAGACCCCACTGTCCATGAGTGCCCAAAAGCTTGGGTGCGAAGTTATACACGTGTCCTCGTCCAAGCCAGATTCAACCATTTCTTCCTTACGAAACTGGCAACGCTGAACTTCATTGCAGCAAATTGACTCTTCGTTACTGTCCATAGGCGAACACAGCAAACAATTGCACCACGAATTCAGTCCAGCTCGCGGCGGCTCGTCGTCGTCCTCAGCCAAGGTTTGTGCAGCCGCCGCAGCAGCCTCCTCCTCCTCTATAACTTTCAGCTCTTCCTCGCTGTATTCTGGCTCATATAGATAGCCCTGAATGTCCGAATCCAACATTAGATTAAAAAAATCCACTTCGGTCATATCAAATTGAACGTTTGCTTCTGCCATGGTCGTAGGTTTGAGTCTGTAGTTCTCTCGCTTAGCGGGGAATAATCATGGCGGACGTTGTGTTTACATTTTGTACGCGAGCTCCCGCCCCCCTCATTCCTTATTGGTGGGCATAAAAATGTGCGGAGCAGCGGAACTAAAGGCCTGTAGTCCTCGGGCCCTCTGGCACGCAAACTTCCACACACCACACACTCCAATTGATGACGCAGAATACGTCATCCATTGGAGTGTGTGGGGTGTGGAATATCAGGACAGCTGGGCCAAGGGAAGACTGAGTCAAGACACACCTCTTTCCTTATATTATAATAGCCATTTTATAATGATAGAAAGCAGGTTCTGTATCGGTGAAGTAATCCTTTAATTTTTGTTATTGAAGTGAATGCGGCGCACTGGTAATATTGTCGCTATACTAAATTGAATCCGTTGAAGTTGCGCAAGCATCCGGTGAACCCTATTACCAGGGCCGGATCTAGGCATAGGCATCCTTTCCACAAGGGGGCCCAGTGAGAAGGAAAACATTTTTTTTTTTTTTTTTTAGTACGGTACGTGTTTGATATTAACATCATATTATGCAAATGTAAGTTATCATACAAAAAAAGGAATACAATTTTTTGGTCTGGATAGTTAATAGCCTATTAATTTAATCAGTTCATCCGAGGTTAACTTATCACTCGGTATTGAGTTTATTTAAAAAAATTGGAAATTGGGCTGCCCTCAGTTGCCCATGCACTGTGTATACTGTAGTCTATAGCCTATTTCAGCCTCATCTGTGGAAAAAAAAGATAGCTGGACAACAGTTCTTCTGCTTCGTTCCTCTCACTGCATTTAAATGCATTCATAATATTAAAGAGAAATATGTCCCGTAAAAGAAAAAAAGCACCATCCCAGAGGACACTGAATTATATTATATTTTTTATTTTATTTATATATTATATTTTTTCTATATTAATATTTTTATGGAAAATCCATGTCTTTCTTCGATAGCTTTTATTTCTACTTCATTCGAGCCAGTATCTCCAAATTATTTGTTCACACAAAAATTCCTCAGATTTAGCCTCTTAATTTCCCTCTCAAAGTGCACCAAATTCATGCATTTCACTTTAAAAAGGTAAAAAAAATCTCCCGGGGGGGCATACCCCCGGACCCCCATAGGAGAGTCAGGATCTCGGCTGGCTACTATTTTCACTAAGCTGGACATTGGAGGCACTAGGGATGAACTGGGTGTGTGAATGACATTTAACAATAGTCAATCATTTGGCCACGATAACATTGGAGAGGGGGGCCCTAATCAAATTCGGCTTAGGGCCCCATGAAGGCTTGGGCCGGCTCTGCTCCCCGGTTATAATTTTAGTCATCAAACCAGAGTTTTTCTGTGCGGCGTCTCAGACCGGTGATGTCTCTGTGAATTTCGCCGTTACCCACCACAGAGTTCCACGCCAGGTTTCACCAGGTGAATCGCTGCTTCGCTCACGCAAGGCTTTTGTGTTAGATCAGGCTTGCACAAGCGTTTTAACTTTATGCTGAATAAAACATTGCACTGCACTGTTTTTCATCCAGTTGGAAAAATTGCTCCCACACTGGACTCTGCACGCACCTTACAGAAATGCTCCTGCAGCGAGCTCACAAACAGTCATGAACTCGCACACTCGGTTACGTTTCTCTTTACTCCCGTTTACAAACGCGCAACTCTTAAACAAATGAATGAGCATAATATTCTTGTGGCAGTTCAAATGTACGTAGTTTTTCACCAAATCGTGAAGTATCCGTTTGGCGGGGGCCCGAAAAAATGCGGTATGCATGGTGTAATCTTTCTTCTTAATCCGGGCCTGCCTATTACAATAACTGGATGTTTGTTTTGTATCATGTTATGCGTTTGCAAACAGTTGTCGAGTGACATGAAATATCTGATGGTGATGGTGCAGTAGTCTATCTGGTGTAGGATAAACACCAGAGGTGTGCGCAGTGCGCTGCTCTGTGGTTGTTGAAGATCAACTGTCAAGCTCTTCATGTCATGCTTTAGTGTATATAATGTGATTTTAGCCTATATTGTGTATGTTGGCTGTATCAGCAACTGACGTGTGCGTTTCTCAGTGTTTTTTTCCGGGGGGGGGGGGGGGGGGGGCTGGTGGTGGTCGGAGTTTGCTACTGAAGGCCCCGACTGAAACCCCACGGTACGCTACTGCGTATACATAACTTAAAGTGTGCATATTACACATATTACGTAAGAGTTGAACTCACGTTTTGGGATTCTTATGAGAAAAGTGGTGGGCAGCTCGGTGAGCTGCACGGAGCTGCACCTGTAGCTTACAGCCCGCACGGGTGAAAGGGAGAGAGAAGCAGAGGAAAGGGTGGGGCCGAGGGCTCTATGGAAAATAAGCATGAAGGTAGGAAGACATCTTACTTTATTCTCCGCAGTGTCTGGGCATTATTGATTTAGTGGTGCAACAATATAGGTTCAAAACAGTAGCTTATTTCTCAATCTTCCTCTGTGTGTCTCAATTTTGTTTGCTAGCTGTCTCGTCTCCCGCCGCCCACCCCGTGTGTGTGTGTGTGTGTGTGTGTGTGTGTGTGTGTGTGTGTGTGTGTGTGTGTGTGTGTTCAATATTTTTGCCTATGAGTATATGAGTACGACGATGGTGAATGAATCGGCATAGGCATATGTGGCAGTGCAGCGCTGTCTGTTGTGGAGACAGAAGTTACGAGAGACGGAGAGCGAGAGAGCGAGAGAGAGAGAGAGCGAGAGAGAGAAACAAACTGTAGCAGGCTATACAGCTGTTTATAAACAGGTATAAAAGTGTCATAAAAGTATGCGATTAATTTAGATTAATTAATCACAAAGCTATTAATTAATTAGATTAATTTTTTTAATCGCTTGACAGCCCTAATTATTACCATAGATAGTATATAAAATGGATGTAGCTTCTGGGCTGACCTGATCCAATCGTCCTGACCTATGCCCATCGCCATCTTGACAGATTTTTACTCCGCCTAATTAAGTACGGGACCTCAAGTATTGAGGGCCCGTAACTTATTGTTATCCACCATACTTCTTCCGCCACATTTTCTAGCTCTATCTCCTCCCACACCGTTTCACTTAGACATGCAAAAATTTAACACAACGTGCGTCCCCACCCCACGGAGTGTGCTATTATTCAGTTTTTTGATTTTCCACCAGGGGCACTGCAGCCCAGACTCCAAAAAGTTTGAGAGGCCATGCCCCTCACACCGTAACTCCGATTGACTTGAAATTTCTCACACAGGTACACTTGAGGGTACTCTACAAAAAAGCCTCTGGGACCATATAAGTCCGCCTGGAATATTTGCCGCTAATTTGCATAAACTGAAAAACACGTTTTTAACCAAAACTTTCTCAAATTTCACTGTATCGACACCACATTTCTCACAAAACCTAGGAGGACTAAGATACATGTCCATAAAAGTTGAGTAGGATAGCTTGAAATACATGGCCAAAACGTGTTTGCAAGGGCGGAGCTTAGCATTAAATTGTCCATAACTCTTTAACCATAGCTCCTATCATCATAAAACTGCTGCTGGATATGTGCAGACCACATGTGGTAGCATGTCCAGTGAGAATTGTCGAGATTAACCCATAGGGGGCGCCACAAATGCGAAAACCATAATAAAAAAATGTGATGTTTGACAGGCCACACCCCTTTCCCCCTGAATCTGATTGACTTGAAATCTCTTACACATGTACAGCTCATGGTGCTCTACAATACAGCCTCTTGGACCATAGGAGTCGGCCAAGATTTTTTTTTTCCGTAATTTGCATGACCTGAAATACAGTCAAGTGACATCTACTTCGTGGATTTCCAACCTATAATCACCAAATTGTGTGCACAGCATTAGGGGACCAATATACATAGGGGAGAACGGGGGAATCTGAGGGATCTAATGTGAGCCACCCCCTGTATCTAGGCAACGGAAAACATTTGTGGTCATGTGAGATATATGTTTTCAAGCCCCTCTCATTTCCCCATGGCCCTGAAAGAGAGGACCTCATGGTGCTGTGGTAAGCATGTTTTTTTCACCAAAATAGGTATTTTGCATGTAAAAGTAAATTTTCTTGCTGTCAACTTAATCAACTGTTGTGCCAAAGCAAATGTATTCACGTAGACTACCAACATATGAAACCATGTGATGCTGATAACTGAAGATTAGCCTGAAATGCTAAGAGAGGTAGTTTTTTCTCAAATTGTGGTGGTGGGGGAAAGTGAGCCAAATGCTGTGAGGGAAAGTGAGCCACTGTCTCACTTTCCCCCACCATGAGGCACAAGTTAAGTTTAGTCTTAAACATATTTTAATGTAATATTACATGACATATGTTTTATTTTAATGTCATACACATTGTAGAAAAGCCATCATGCCAAGGAAATGCACCAGGAAGACAACCTGGGGCAACCACACAGAAAGAGCACCTTCTCATCTTTCCCTGTAACCTTCAGGGCTGGAATGTAGAGTAGGCCTACTGTGTTCTACCAACATATGAAACCATGTGATGCTGATAACTGAAGATTAGCCTGAAATGCTAAGAGAGGTTAGCCTGGCATTCCCAGACCTGCCACTAGGTGCTGGCAAATTAAATTTGCTGCGCGTGTTGGTCTGGACACGCTCCGTTGAAGCTTTATCAAGAAAACCAGAAATCTGGCTATGGTTTCAATTGGTTCTATCTAATATGGGCGCGCCAGAGCCCTTTATATGGTACTGTGGGGAGGACGTAACCGGATGACGACAGTGACGTGCATGCGACGTCGAAGCCGTGATAGTAAACATCAAAAATGGCTACGGATATGTTGTGTGAGTTTGAGACTGCTTTGGCCTAGACCCTTAACGATTTGGAAGACGGCACTCAAATCTTTCATTAGCAAGTAAGTGGAATGTTCTGTTTTGCCGACAACGGCAAACGTTTAATTTAACAGTTGTGCATCACACCTTGTGCATCGCTCTGATTGGTTGTAGTGCTATCCAACTGCGTGCAGTGGCATTTGAAATGCACGAGTAGGAGCCGCCCCTTGAGTTGGAAATTACTATTGATCGTGGCCAGACCCTCTATCGTTCAAGATATCAGGGTCTGGATTTCCAGGCTAAAGAGAGGTAGTTTTTTCTCAAATTGTGGTGGTAGGGGAAAGTGAGCCAAATGCTGTGAGGGAAAGTGTGCCCGGGGACTCGGGGGGAGGGAGATACGCCCATCTAGCCGACTTATACAGCAGCGGAAGATGTGTAGACTATATATCAATGTGGACTCAAACTCATCAGTTCATTTTTGTGAGCTTTGCCCAAGCCCCAACCACACGAGTTCTACCAGCATCCAATGCGGAAGTGACAAACATTGCAGTACCTTACGGTGGCCACTAAGGGCAGGTTTCAATATAGAGCAAATTGATATTGTTGATACCAATGTTAAATATACAGTTTTCACAGCATAATCTATTTAAGTCCTGGACCAAAAAAACATTCTAGTCTGTATGTTTAGTTCATATTTCCATGACAACACTGAGGGGGGTGAATTTTTTTCTAGCAGGCTAGTTTTTATTCTATTGGAGGTTAAAATGTATGAATATTAGGGGCGCGGCCTCTTGAGTGACAGCTAGCCGCTGTCCCTCACTTAGCCTCAAAGTCTAGTTGTAAGGATAAGCATGCTAACTCCGTCATCTTGAAGTCGACTGCAGTGCGTTCATTCCTCCATTCGGTTGGTGCCTGGTGCCAAGATCTCTTGTTCTTTGGTAAACTGTACCAACCGATGGTTTAAGAACTGTGGTTTTCACTTTTTTCGTGAGTAAACAGTCTGCCCCTCGTATTTTACCACCACCAGTATGACTGTGTGTGAACGAATTGAACCAGGAACCCTGTAAAGCGTCTTTGAGTGCCTAGGCAATAAAGCGCTTTATAAAACCTATCAATTAGTAAGACTGTATTTACAATTATTTTTTTATGTTACAATCATACACTGTATAGAACAAATAAAAAGGTGTTGGTTTCGCAAGTGTCAGTCACAGTGTTAGCTCTGTTATGCCAGCTAATTAAATAGCCACACTACCATGACTTGCCATATAGCCTATTATAGATGCTAATCTGGAGCACCGGGAGGATTCGGGCGGTAGCTGGGCCGTGAGGGTCGGTGATTTACAGTCTATGGGCATGGTACAGTGTTGAATACGTGTTGAATATCGGTTTAAATCATATAGGCTCATATAACATATTTAAAGTTGCTGATGTTATTAGGGATTAAGAATAGAATGTCTGGAGCACAATTATCCCCTTAAATTTAATTTTATCATTATTATGTTAAATATATGACACTTGTTAACTTCTCACGACGTCCAAAACAGTGTCCTCAGAGAAGGTTTCAATCTTATGCAATAAAACCTATTAAAAATTAAATTTTTAATATTTTTAATATTTTTAAAATGTTCCATCTGTAGTCCCAGGGCAGGTGAGAACAATAAAAAGTACTAAACTAAACAAGACACAATAATATCTAGTCATGGGATTAAACATTAAAAGGATAACAAGATACATTGATATAAATACATAGGATAAAAAAAGTTTACAAAAAACACTACCTTACATATTTTATAAAAAATATACCCCTATCCTAGTAGCACAAAAGTTATATATTGTGTGCAGGTCTGTTGCGCAAGCAGCCAAGCCTTTGTCAGACGGGAGAAAGATTTAAAAAATGTATCGGTAATTAGATCTGTTGGGAGGCTGTTCCATTGTTTGATGCCTACAGAGGAGAAGGACGACTTTCCAAATGTGGTTTTGCATTGTGGGATTCTGCATTCTCCCCTAGTTGTTGACCTGGTTGCTCGCGCTGAGAATGCTGAGCCCAGTGTCACAAAGTTCCTTAAGGGAGGAGGCGCAGCATTGTGTATGATTTTCAAAATTAAGCGAACATTAGCAAACACAATGCGATTTTCAAAATTAAGGAGATTGTGTTTATCCAGGATTTTGCAGTGGTGATATTGACGAGTTTTTTATATCATGAATTTTAAGAGAGTTTCTATATAATGATTCAAGTGGTCTCAAGGTTGTTTTACCTGCTTAAGACCAACTTGTCATACAGTAGGAAAAATGGGAAAGAATCATAGCATTCAGATAGAGTTTCTTATGAATCGATAGTTTGCCAGATTAAATTTGATTGTGTTACTCAACCTTTTTATATGCTTTTTGAAATTTAGTGTTGGATCAAGAGTGACGCCTAAGTACTTAAATTCTTCCACATTTTAAATTTTTTGTCCATTAACATAAATGTCAGGACAATCTTTACATTTACACCAATTTGAAAAGTACATTGTAACAGTCTTCCCAACATTAAGTGTAAGATTTGAGTCAGTAAGCCATTTAGCAACATTTTCCATTTCCTTAGTCAATTTAAAAGCAACTTCTGAGGCATTTTTTCTCATGGGTGTACAACACAGTGTCATCAGCATACATCATAAGTTCAACATCATTACAAACGGATGGAAGATCATTTATGTACACTCAACAAAATATATAACGCAACACTTTTGTTTTTGCTCCCATTTTTCATGAGATGGACTTCAAGATCTAAAATTCATTCCAGATACACAATTGTACCATTTCTCTCAAAAATTGTTCACAAATCTGTCTAAATGTGTGATAGTGAGCACTTCTGCTTTGCTGAGATAATCCATCCCACCTCACAGGTGTGCCACATCAAGATGCTGATCTGACATCATGATTAATGCACAGGTGTGCCTTAGACTGTCCACAATAAAAGGCCACCCTGAAATGTGCATTTTTTGCTTTATTGGGGGTCTGGGACTCAGAACCAGTCAGTATCTGGTGTGACCACCATTTGCCTCATGCAGTGCAAAACATCTTCTTCGCATAGAGTTTATCAGATTGTCAATTGTGGCCTGTGGAATGTTGGTCACTCCTCTTCAATGGCTGTGCAAAGTTGCTGGAGACGGCTTATGGTGGAGAAATGAACATTCAATGCACGAGCAACAGATCTGGTTGACATTCCTGCTGTCAGCATGCCAATTGCACGCTCCCTCAATGCTTGTGGCATCTGTGGCCTTTTGCTTTCAGGGTGGCCTTTTATTGTGGACAGTCTAAGGCACACCTGTGCACTAATCATGATGTCAAATCAGCATCTTGATGTGGCACACCTGTGAGGTGGGATGGATTATCTCAGCAAAGCAGAAGTGCTCACTATCACACATTTAGACAGATTTTTGAACAATGTTTGAGAGAAATGGTACAATTGTGTATCTGGAATGAATTTTAGAGTCCATCTCATGAAAAATTGGAGCAAAAACAAAAGTGTTGCGTTTATATTTTTGTTGAGTGTATATACTGAAGAGCAGGGGTCCTAAAATCGAGCCTTGTGGCACTCCCATAGGGCAGTTTTTCAGAGGTGATAATTTGTTATTTATTCGAACACATTGTTGTCGGCTAGCTATGTATGATTTAATCCAGTTCTGTGTAGAGATAGAAATCTTATAGTTGGCCAGTTTATTGAGTAATATAGTATGGTTTACTGTGTCAAATGCCTTTCGTAGATCAAGGAAGACTGCTCCTACTACTCCTCCCCTATCAAGATTGGCTTTCAACACTTCAAGGAAGTAGCAGTAGGCAGTTTCAGTAGAATGTTTTTTCCTGAAGCCAAATTGCATGGGGTGTAACAGAGCCTTGGAATCAAGGTGTGCAATTAATTGTTCTGCTACAACCTTTTCTATTACTTTTGAAATGGCAGGGAGTATGCTTATTGGTCTGTAATTGCTTACCTCCTCTTTTCCTCCAGATTTGTATACAGGGGTTATTATAGCCAGTTTCAAAGCACTGGGGAAAATGCTCTCAACTATACACTTATTTCTTAGTTGAGTTAGAGGAGAAGTGATTGTTTCTTTATATTTTTTATATTAGTGCTGTGTCAAGTCCATATATGTCCTTAGCTTTACTGTTTGAAAGGGTAGTGATACATTTATCAACCTTTGTGGGTGGTAGGATGGCCTAGAGGTAAGGTGGCCGACCAGTAACCATGAGGTCGCTGGTTCGATCCCCGGCACCAGACAGGAGGGCGTTAGTTGTAAAACTAGCAGAGGCTGGTATTGTGTCTACGGTGCCCACCATCTCTACCATTGTGTCCTTGAGCAAGACACTTAACCCCAAAACTGCTCCAGGGGCGCTGTACTACGGCTGACCCTGCGCTCTGACCCCCTCCGAAGTGTGGTAACTTGAGAGGGGATATGCGAAAAAACTAATTTCAATGTGCCTCGTGTACAACTGAAAAATAAAGATAACTTAACTTAACTTGTTTGTGTCAGAGTAAAAGCAGATATTTCATTAGCTGGGACTTGAGGGAGATGGTTTTTTATAAAATGTTGCCCCAAGTCTACAACAGAATCTAAGAAATAATTGTTAAAATGAGTTGCCACCGCAGAATTGTCATTTACCATAATACCATTTACTTTCAACTCTATGCCACCACTCTTTGGTTTTTCCTTCCCAAGAAGTTTATCAATGCTTTTCCACAATATTTTACTGTTCCCTTTTGCTTCTCTAACGATTTCAAGAAAGAAATGTGCTTTAGCCTTTCTAAGTTGCATTATGACTTTATTTCTCAGGTTAACCGATCAGTATCCAGTCCAGATTTTAAGGCTTTTTTCAGAGAGGCATCTCTTTTTTTCATTAAGTTCCACAGAGTACTATTAAACCAAGGCAAACACCGTTTAGCATTAGGCTTCTGGGTCTTTGTCTTGGTATACTTCCCAATTATCTGTCTGAAAGCTGACATTAGATCTTCACATGCCTGTTCACAGGATTTATCTGCAACAGTGTTGTTCCAATTAGTTTGCGTTATCTCATTTTCAATTAGCATTAGATCTTTCTTAGGGATGAAAGGGATTTTAGAATTCTTTCCCATTTAATTTTTATTTCTATATCTTGTCTGTGTCAGCTTTCGAGCAGATAGTGTCAGATTGTGATCTGAGAGACCAGTGATTAAGTTGTACGTTTTTGTTATTCTGTCTGCTTAATTTGTAAAAATCAGGTCCAGTAGTGTTTGTGAAGATTTTGTTATTCTTCGTAGGTTTATTTAACATTTGTGTCATCTGGAATGTGTTGGTGATGTCCTTAAGTTTCTTTCCCCGTACTTTGTCCAACCAGTTCAAATTGAAGTCTCCCATTAGAAGAATTTCTTTACCATCAGTGTTTCCCCTAGAATTTCTTTTAGGCCCGGTGGTAAGAGCTGATGAAGAGTATGCGCGCCGCGTGCGTATCAAATTTCTTGAAGAAATTGACCAAAACAAACCCCATTTGGGATGAGCCTCTTTTGACAGCCCGTTAAGAATGAGGGCATAGGGTTATGCTTTCACATTCAGTACGTTTGTACATGTGGTGTTTCTCACAGGATTTTTAGATCCTGCTGGGTGAGAATGGACCTTCTAGTGGGGTCTGGGTAGCCTGGCTCCGCCCGCCCGCCTACTTCCGGCCAAATTTAATTTTCCCTTCAGTAGTCAGTCTGGGTGTACAGCGCATTTCCCAGATTCTCCGGAGAATTTATGATCGTCCAATCAGCGAACAGAGTGAGTGGGAGAACGCTCCAGTTTCAGTTGAATGCTGCGTTCATTTATACTCGGAAGAAGGAGATTTCCGACTTGGTAGTTCCGAGTTCCGACCTGTCTGTGTTCCAGTGCATCTGCTCGCGAAAGTATGGACGCCTAAAACCTTTCTCGTCCAAATGACTAAACGTTAGGCTCTAACAAGTTACTGTTGCCAGGTACCGGTAGATTCATAGACTACAATATGTAGTGAAGTCGGAAATTTCCGAGTTCCCTGTCCAACTGGAATGCACCATCAATAGCCGGCTCATGACACACGTGATGACCAAACGTGATGCGATTGGTTGGCTAATCCAGAGTGGCACTGGGCAGATCCGATAGTTTTAAACTTCGACAGACACCCGCCTCCAAGTGAGTGAACGTTTGCCAATTACAGCACTTCCAGACCTTCTGTACAAATGAAATGAAGTACGATGGTCTGGTAGCACCAGGCTAGGGTCTGGGGGCATGCCCCTGCAGAAGAAAACTTTATCCTTTTAAAGTTAAATGCATCAATCTGGTGCACTTTGAGAGGCGAAATCTGATTAATTTTGTGCTCTGTAAACATATGTCATATGTCCTGCCTATAATTATTTCCTGTAATAATTTGGAGACACAAGCCATGTAAACTATTGAAGAAAAACATGTGGATTTCAATAAAAAACAACAAACACTAAGATCTAATATAGACAGGTCCTGTCTAGGACTCATTTCTGGAATAATCTGAATCACCTAACCTTGACTGAAACATTTTTTAATTTTTTTTTTAGGCAAATAGCCTTGTTGAAAATAAATTAATTAACATAGGCTACACATCATGATTAGCCTATCAACATGTGTGCTACATAAGGCAAATTCCCTATTCCGACCATTATATTTCATCTAGCCTATTCCTCAATTTAAAACATAAAAATAAAGTAGCATTGAAAATACAAAAAAATAAAGCTTGTAGGCCTACAATAGCCTGCTGTTTTCAAGATAACTTAACAGTTTAAACAATAAATAAATAAATATGTCCCTTGAACATAAATGAATGCTTTTCTCTCTGAGAATGTCAAAGGCAGTAGCAGTGTGACACTTCTGTAAACTTACTGAAACGTGTGCATGCCGTTTTTTTTCTGCTTCTCTGCTGTTGATACAGATTGGTTGTGTATCCACGGCGACGTAGCGATTTTAACTTTCTAAGTTTTGCTCAGCACTTTTCCTGTTCAACGTCCCTGTTGCTGAGTCCTTAATATCTCCATAGAGCAGGCGCTGGTTTTATTTTCGCCACTAGTTCAGCGTTTGCTTGCTAGTCATGCTCCTGCTCATTGGCTTCCGTGTTTAACAAGTGCGCACCGAATGAACAGAATGAAGTCAGGCTGCTGTTGGCCTGACGGGGGGGGGGGGGTCTCGTTGGCCTGGCGGCCCCGCCAGGCCTGTATAATGGTAGGGGAAACACTGACCATCATGTTTTTTTAGAATGCCAGATAAAAAATCAAAGAAATCATTTTTAGCAGTAGGTGGTCGGTAGACTGCAAAAACAATAAATGACATTTGAGGAGAGAGCGTAATTGTAACACCGACGCACTCCAGGCTGTTTTCATCTATAGCCCCTTTTACACGGAGAGAAAGAGGTGCTTGTAAACAGCGTCAGGTGTGACGTAAACATTTTGCGCCGCGCCTGTCAGCTGCTTTTACAACAACACTGGAGAGCAGAAGTGCTGGAGCTTGCAGTAAGACGGCCGTATTTTACTGTCCCCACGATGTGCCAGTTGATCTCGCTACGCGCTGAGTCCAACATCACTGGGACTGTTAACCAAACTGACAAAATCAATCCGCTTCACCTCTTCACGTCTTGAGTTGTGTTAGCAAAACAGTAGCTCTGTGGCTAACAGCTGAGCCGGAGCCTTCAGTCAGCTGAAGCAGACAGTCTAGCGGCGCGAGCAGACTATTCCTCCGTTACTAGGTCGTATCCTTGGTCGTTTCTATTTACTGGCGTACTACTGGCCGCAGCTTGACATAGTAACCGTTGCTACTGAGTGAGTTCCGACTGAACAAGCTTCAGCTTGTCGGTCAAGTGACCCGTTCGCTATACTTTATCCCTTACTTAGCCTAGCCTAGCTTTCCATTGTACAACTTCTCCTGGGCAGAAATAGACTCATGCACTCTGCAAAATGAAGCGCGGGGGTTTGGATTGAGCAACGGACCTTATGATCAACTAGATTATACGCCGTTCTTTTTATTTGGTGATTTTTACGGGACATCAGGCCGCAGTGATTAATGTTAAACACACGTCCTTCAACTGCTAACATGGTCGCATGTTTAGAACGTAGGCTATGGAACGTCAAACGCCCCCCTGTTCCGCAACAACAAGCTGGAGCATTTAAACAGAGAGGCGGAACTGATTGTGTCGGGAATCTTACTACCCCCCGAGGTAGTAAAATTCCCGGAACAATCTCTCGCACCTTTCTTCCCTCGTTCCGCAACGTTCGCATTTAAACAGCTGGGGGGAGGGCCGAAAGGCCGGCATATTCCCGGCTTTCACTGGCTGTGTAAAAGGGGCTTATGTCTATTTGTTTGCTCTAAATGCTGTCTTTGACATAGATAAGAACCCCGCCCCCTTTGCCTTTTCCTCTATCTCGTCTGTATACTTTATAGCCTGGGACATTAAAAACAGCTAAAGGAGTTGTAGGAGAACCAAGTTTCTGTAAGACACAGATAATCAAGGTTTGAGTCTGAAAGTAAATGTTCAAGTTGTTCCGTCTTTGAAACAACACTGCGTATGTTTAAATGTCCGCCGAATATCCCTTTCGGTTTTGTATTTGGGTTCCACAATACGCTTGTGTGATTGACAGTTTGAAACAGTTTGGTTTTCAGTTGTTTGTTCATCACAGAGTTATTATTCATAGTCAAGGTTCAAGGTTCAAGGTTCAAGGCTCCAGCAGCAGCCACCATCCACAAGGCCCAGGCTCCAGCAGCAGCCACCATTCACAAGGCCCAGGCTCCAGCAGCAGCCACCATTCACAAGGCCCAGGCTCCAGCAGCAGCTAGCAGCCACCATCCACAAGGCCCAGGCTCCAGCAGCAGCCACCATTCACAAGGCCCAGGCTCCAGCAACAGCTAGCAGCCACCATCCACAAGGCCCAGGCTTGAGCAGCAGCTAGCAGCCACCATCCATCTGGCCCCAGCAGCAGCCACCATCCACAAGGCCCAGGCTCCAGCAACAGTGACCTGCTAAGGAGATGGCAGCAGCCAGCAGCACAGGGGTGTCAGGTGCTCTCTTTGCGCTTTTAATTTTTGGTGTTATTTTAAACTTTGTAGATTCGGGACAACTTTTAAACAGAAAGCTACTCTCCCGTAACATAGCAGTGCACCATGAAACAACAGTTGTAAAGCATTTTGGATACGGAAAGCATATTCTAATGCAAGCATTTGTAAACACCGCCACCATTCGGGATCAACACAAGCAAAGTTATGCAGTCCGGGGCAAACGCCAAAGTGACAGTCTCATCATCATTACACTATACTTGTTGCTATCTGGTGATGTGCACCCATGCCCAGGCCCGACTTCCCAAGGTGCCAGCAGCGAGGGCATGAAGAAAAAGCATCACAAAATGAACTTTTTCAAAACTGTCACTCACTCTCGAATGATTTGGGATTCACAACATAAACCCAGCGGTATCTTTGGAGGGCATATTAACATCCGTAGTCTCACACCGAAGGCTGAACAAATGCATCATCTTCTTAGTAATTCCAACTTGGATTTTTTAGGCCTGTCTGAATCGTGGTTGCATAACAACTCTCCTTCTGCTGCATTGCATGTCCCAGGCTATAATATCTTTAGACGAGACAGATTGAAGGGAAGAGGGGGTGGGGTCATGATTTATATCAAAGACCACATCAACTGTCATCAAATATGCTGGCCTTTTGACCATGAGTTGGAGTGTATTGGACTGAATATAGTGCTTTCATCTGAAATGTCTTTTGTGCTCATTGTTGTATATCGTCCACCTTCCTCTAATAATGATTTTTATATCACATTTAAAAAGCTACTTAAAGCATGTGATTTTAAAACCGAGGTAATACTACTTGGCGATCTAAATTGTAACTGGTTAGATAAAACTAATAGGAAACCCCTTAAACAGATTACAGATAGTCTGGATTTTACACAATTGTTGGAAGGTCCAACTAGAATAACTGCATCTTCCCAGACACAAATAGACTTAATATTTAGTAACAAGCCTGAAAGAGTTGTTAAGACATTTAATTTTATTACTGGACTGTCCGACCATAATCTGACATTAATGTCCAGAAAACTAACAAAGAAACGTTTTCATCATTCTAATAAACCTATAGAGCAACTCAGGATTCCAAAAAATGAAATGGCTAATTTCCAAAGAGCAGTGCAGCAGACTGATTGGAAACATTTACTTACTGGAAGCAATACAGAAGCAGCTAGCAAAATGTTATCTGCCAAGTTACATAGTCTAGTTAAGGAGTTTACTAAAAAGGTCAAAGGAAAGAAAAAAATCAATGCACTTCCCTGGCTCAATAATGAAATATTCACCTTGATGAAGGAAAGAGACTCTGCATTGAAAAGATCATTGAAGACCAAATTAAATATTGACAGACATAGGTTCACTTCACTACGTAATAAAGTAATCAAAGTCATCAGAAAGGCCAAAGCAAATTTTTTCATAACAATTATCAATGAGGCAAAGGGTAACACAAAGCTGATCTGGAACAGATTAAGAATGTAATGGGAATTAGTCACAGGCCTAGGAAGCAGTTACAGCTGAATCTGAATGGTAAATTAATGCAAGATCCAGCACAACTAGCTGTAACTTTTAATGAATATTTCATTAATTCTGTGGCTGAAATTGCACAGAATTTTCCTTCAACAACTGCAATAATTCTAGAAGTAGATGAAAGCAAGCCTTCTTTTAGCATTCAACCTATTTCTGAACTCAAAACTCAAGCTATAATTAATTCTATTAAGGTCTCAACAGCGAAGGATATGTATGGTATGGATTCTAAAATGCTTAAAACTCTGCAAGAACACCTAGCCTACCCCATCACACAAACCATCAACCAGTCAGTACGACAGGGGATATTCCCAACAACCTGGAAGACCGCAATTGTTACTCCTATATTCAAGTCAGACGACCCTCATAACATATGTAACTACCGACCAATCAGTATTTTACCTATAATTTCTAAGGTTGCTGAGAAATGTGTATCAGAGCAGCTTGTTTCTTTTTTAAATAATGGTCCATTTACTCTTCATCCCATGCAGTTTGGCTTCAGGGCCCACCACTCTGCGGAAACAGCTAACTGTTTTTTCTTAGAGGAGGTCCGAGCAATGGTTGACAAGGGAGGTGTTGTTGGGGCTGTGTTTTTAGACCTTCGTAAAGCTTTCGACACAGTCAACCATCAGGTCCTTATTGCCAAACTGTCTGCTTTTAACTTCTCCCCTTTAACACTCAAATGGATTGAGTCATATTTAACTGGTAGAAGTCAACATGTTTTTGTGAACAATCAACGTTCACCAGCTCTTAATTTATGCACTGGGGTACCACAAGGATCGATACTTGGCCCGCTTTTGTTCAGTCTGTATATTAATGATCTGCCGTTGGTTTGCCCTGATATCAAAATACAAATGTATGCAGACGACACTGTAGTATATGTGCATGCCAAAACAAAAGATCTGGCTGCTGCTAAACTGACCACAGCTATGGACCAGATCACTAATTGGCTAAACCATTCCTGCCTCCAACTTAATGTTAATAAAACCGTAGGAATGTTTTTTACCAAAAGACAATGTAACATTGTGTCGAACATAACAATATCAGGTCAAAACATAAGTATTGTGCCACAATTTAAGTATCTGGGCATTATCATTGATTCTACTCTTTCTTTTAAAGCACACATTAAGAAGGTGTGCAACAGGGTCAAGTTTAACTTAGCCAATTTTAAATATATTAGAAATTCCCTAACTTTTAATGTTGCCAAACTTTACATGGATGCCATGATTATGTCACATCTTACATACTGTATGACAAGCTGGGACAAACTAACAGTGTGTCATTGAAGCCATTAGCAACTCTTTACAAGAGAACACTTAAAGTGTTGGACCAGAAGCCTAACAGCTCACATCATTGTACTATATTAAATAACCGTAAACTGCTGAGCTGGGAAGATGTAATCAAATATAAAAACAACTGCCTGGTTTTCAAAATTCTGCATAACACCGCTCCTCCTCCTTTAAAATCATTCATAATCCAACGTAACAGCAGCAATCAGATCACCAGAAGCACCACACGGGGTGACCTTCTAATCCCATTTAGAAAAAGCACATTTGGTCAACAATCATTTTCTGTTAGGGCAATACAAAATTGGAATTCACTGCCTACCACTATCAATGAAATACATACATATTCCACCTTTACAGCTCATCTTAAAACATGGCTGTCCGACAACTATAACTGCACACATTAATTTTTGTCAGACGTGATGTGTGTGTTTGATGTGTCATTGTTGCTGCCGCTCCATCTCTGCTACCGGCCTGCATGTTCTGCCCTATGTACTTTCAATGTGATCTTTGTGGCCTATTTTCCCTCGTCTCCTGTGTGTTTGTGTTGTTGTTGCATGAACTGCCTTGATATCTTTGCCATCATCTGTGCTTGCCTGTTTGTTCTTGCTCCAACTGTGTGCAATATGTTTGTTTTTCTTTTTCCCCTTCTTGCTCAGGCCTGCTGTAATTATAAATGTAATGTATTTTTTTAATTTTTTTTACTGTTATGTATTGTAGGTTGCCTACTGACAACTGGCCGGGGACTACAGCTGGAAATTAGCCAAATAGGCTAAAGCTGCTCCTTCTCAAAGGGACTGTCCACGAAACTATAAACAAATAAACTAAACTAAACTAAAGGTATCTTTATTATCCCCGAGGGGCAATTTGTTGTACAGCCAGCAGTATAAAAAGATGGCAAACATATAACATATAAGACAACAAATAACACAAACAGATCACATATTTACATGTGGTCATTGACCAGACTGATGGCAGCAGGCATAAATGATTTCTTCCACCGGTTAGTTCGGCAAGGTGGAAGCCTGTATCTGCGCCCTGATGGCAGCAGGGTAAACTCAGGGTACAGGGGATGGGTCCAGTCAGCCATGATTGAGCGGGCCTTCCTCAGTGACCTGACCTTATACAGGTCATTGAGGTTGCTCAATTGGGTTCCAGCAATCTTGCTGCACAGTTTAACAAGTGCCTGCAGCCGATTTTTCTGCTTTACAGAAAGTGACCCGTGCCAGCAGACAAAACAAAAAGTAAGAATAGATTCAATGAAACAAGAATAAAAACATTTTCATAAAAGTGGTGTCAACATTAAAACTGCGGAGCTTCCGATAAAAGTACATACGCTGATGTGCTTTCTTGCACACAGCATCGACATGGGGCTCAAAGCTTAATTTTTCATCAATCACAGTCCCAAGGTATTTGTATTGCTGCACCACTTCAACAGGCTGATCATGCATTAAAACAGGGGAGATGGGGGATGGAGCTTTCCTAAAATCAATCAACATCTCCTTTGTTTTTGTCACATTAATATTTAAAAAGGATGATTCACACCAATACATAAAATCGCTCACTACAGGACCGTGTTCAGGGTCGTCACCGCTGAGGAGGGACACAATAATAGAATCATCTGCAAATTTTAAAATGTGGCGCCTGTCATGTCGGCTACGACATTCATTTGTGTATAAAACAAATAAAAGAGGTGAGAGGACACAGCCTTGGGGGGATCCGGTGGAGGAGAACAGAACATCTGAAAGAACGCCATTCACCCTCACCCGTTGTGACCTGACTGTTAAAAAGTCCATCAACCAACTGAGCAGGCCAGCATCAATGTTAAAAAGACTCTTCAATCTGTTTGCTAAAACATGGGGCTGGATGCAGTTAAAAGCCGATGAGAAATCAATAAAGAGCAGACGAACAAGAGACGTGGCCTCCTCGAGGTGTTTAAAAACCATGTTTAAGAGCATCCCTGTCGCATCATCCACACCTCTGCCTGACCTATAGGCAAACTGAAGAGGGTCCAACTTATCCTGTACATTGTCCATAAGTGCATTTTTCACCAGTTTCTCGAACAGTTTCATGGCTAGGCAGGTAAGTGCCACTGGCCTAAAGTCATTAAGTGCCTTAGGTGTGTTGTTCTTTGGCACTGGAACAATGATTGAGTCCTTCCACAGATGAGGAACCTTATGCAGCTGTAAAGACAACTGAAAAATGAAGCAGAAAATATTTGCCAGCTGCCCAGCACAGTTTTTCAGCAGCCGACCTCCGATGCCATCTGGACCAGGACTTTTCCTTTCCTTAACACCACGGAAAAGTTTTAAAACCATGGCCTCGTCAATGAACACACTGCTATGTACAGTGTTAAAAACAACATCAACATCTTTAAAACCAGACACCTCCTCACTAAAATCATGGACATTAAAACGGTTATAAAAAAACATTGAGTTCGTTAGACAGGTCAAAGTCGGTTGACCCATTCCAAGCAATGTCATGTCTTTTTGACTGCATCCCCATCATATTTTTCACACCCTCCCATGCCGGGCGTGAGTTGCCAGTACTTAGTAATTTCTCAACTTTGTCCTTGTATGTTAGCTTAGCGAGCTTGAGTTCCTTTTTGACCTGTTTTGACAGATCCCTGTTCTGTGTCATATCCCCCTGAAGGAAGCTTATATTCCTCTTATTTATAATGATTTTGACAGATTTGGAGACCCAGGGTTTATTGTTAGAGTAAATGGAAATTGATTTCCGGGGGATGATCATCTGTTCACAAAACAAAATGTACGCAGACACAGATTCTGTTAGTTCGTGGTCCATTTGTCACAATAGTGGGACCAGCATTTAGAAGAATGTGGCCAATGTTGTGTAGTGTAGTCTCCGAGTTTGCAGACGTAAATGTACCTTGTAATCCTGCGGGGAATGCGTGGTGGAGTTTCTCCGGTGTTGTGGAAAATCCGTGGGAAACTGTTGATAGACCCAAAACAGCTGTTTTTACAGGATGATTCAAATGGATGGCTCTTCTTAAATATATGGTCACATTTTCAATTTCTTTCACGGTTTTCTAGAAACAAGGGGTGGCACAACTTCCCCACCGGCACAACTCAGGCCACTCTCCCCTACGGATGTGGAAAGCTTCTGGTAGTAGTGCTATCATGGTAAACCCCCCCCCCCCCCCACACAGCATTTATGTGTCTAAAAGCTTACATTACAGTAGGTGTGCCAAAAAGCAGGCGCAGAGGGCGCAAGGGCAAATAAATTCTGCTTGCGCGCACGCTTCCTCTATGGTTGCGTTCCGAATCGCATACTTTCTACTATATAGTATGTAGAAAAAAGATTTAGGATGTCCCGATTCTTATGGCCAGATTTAGTATGGTTAGAAGTACCCGGATGTCCTACTTCATGCGGCCAAGATTGTTAGTGTTGAAAAGTGCATCCTATTTGGGCGATTCTGACCCACAATCCAGTGCGCACGTGAAGTGACGTAACAGCTACTTCAGGAGCTCCGGGAGGCACTGACCACCGATTTAAAAAAAATCATTTGCTCAGCTCGATGCAAAGGTAGACCAGATTACACTGACAGTGGAGGACCATGGTCAACGCCTCTCGTCCCTGGAGCTTTCTGCTGACGACCTGAGTCAGCGTGTCGGCGACCTCGAGACCATTTGTTCCACTCTGCGTGGTGAAAACACGAAGCTAACAGCTAAAGTAGCCGACTTGGAGGGCCGCAGCCGACGACAAAACATACGAATTCTCGGCTTACCTGAATCCACAGAGAGCGGACGACCAACTGAGTTTTTTTCGGATTTACTGCGGGAGGTTTTCGGGAGCGAGATGTTGCCAGAGCCCCCAGAAGTCGACAGAGCCCATCGCTCCCTCAAAGCTAAACCGGCTCCTGGCCATAGACCGCGACCAGTCATTTTGCACCTGCATTGTTATCAGACCAAGGATTTGCTCATCAGAGAGGCACGACGGTAGCCTGGCTCCGCCCGCCTACCTACTTCCGCCCAAATTTCATTTTCCCTTCAGTAGTCAGTCTGGTGATGGGGTGTATCAGTGGGATCCTGCTTGAATCAGATTTCTGAGTGTCCAATCAGCGAACAGAGCGAGTGGCTCAGTTGAATGCTGCGTTCCTTTATACTCGGAAGAAGGAGATTTCCGACTTGGTAGTTCCGAGTTCCGACCTGTCTGTGTTCCAGTGCATCTGCTCGCGAAAGTATGAACGCCTAAAACCTTTCTCGTCCAAATAACTAAACGTTAGGCTCTAACAAGTTACTGTTGCTAGATTCATAGACTACAATATGTAGTGAAGTCGGAAATTTCCGAGTTTCCTGTCCAACTGGAACGCACCGTCAAAAGCCGGCTCATGACACACGTGACGACCAAACGTGATGCGATTGGTTGGCTAATCCAGAGTGGCACTGGGCAGATCCAATAGTTTTAAACTTCGACAGACACCCGCCTCCAAGTGAGTGAACGTTTGCCAATTACAGCACTGCCAGACCTTCTGTACAAATGAAATGAAGTACGATGGTCTGGTTGGACCAGGCTAGCACGACGGCGGGGTCAGCTCGAGTTTCGCGGCAAGCCTTTTCGGATTGTGGAAGACTACACACTGGCTCTGACCGAGGTGCAGAGCCAGTGTGCAGACTACCGGGACGTCATGGCAGAGCTCTACAGATTGGGACTGAGACCTGCGCTTCTATACCCAGCGCGACTCCGTGTCACGATGTCCGATGGAGCCAGAAGGTGGATAAACTCACCCCAGGAGACGCAGAAATACATCGACAAGCCCCTCAAACCCCCATAAAGACACTGTTTGAGGACGTTTAATCCACTGGATGAGAAGTAACGCTGTGGCTATAGAGGGCAGAAGTGTAGCTGCTAGTTAGCGTCTGTGTTTTGCTACACAGCTGATTGTGCAGGTCTATTTGATACAGGCTGTATACAATGGCGACACTTAAAGTTACGTGCATTTCAAATGATAAGCTATGTCCAGATGGTGTTCATTTTGTTTTGTGGGGGTGTGTGCTGTTACCGCATACTATCTGCCCCTATATTCGTGCTGTGGCGTTCTAACGGCTCTTCTATAATGTTTACAGCCATACATTTAAAGCTACAGTCATATTTTCAAATACTTGTTAATTCATGTGAGTTTTCCGTTTCATACAACTCTTCTGTTAACACAGTTCAGTTATTCCAAAGTTGATATTCGTTCTCCATAGCCATATTTCTTTGGGACCATTTGAATAAGCCAAAAGACTATTATAGATGTGCTACATTTTTTTTTGTATAGTTTACCGGAGCAATAGCTAAGCTTTAATGCTCTGCAGAGTTCTACTTGTTAGCTCTAGCTGTAAAGGCGAAAGTTTCATTTTGAAGACGGCTCCTGTCGGAGTCTGCACTGCTGTTTCCATCGTTTGGGGATGGAGACAATTGATGTGCGGGAGGGGGGTGGGTTTGGGTGGATTGTGGTTGTTTCTGGTGTTAAATATCTGTGTGATTACTATGGTTGCGTTCCGAATCGCATACTTTATACTATATAGTATGTAGAAAAAAGATTTAGGATGTCCCGATTCTTGTGGCCAGATTTAGGATGGTTAGAAGTACCCGGATGTCTTACTTCATGCGGCCAAGATTGTTAGTGTTGAAAACTGCATCCTATTTGGGCGATTCTGACCCACAATCCAGTACGCACGTGAAGTGACGTAACATCGACGAAGCCTCCATATGAAAACAAACAGGGATGCGACGGATATAAAAGCAAGAGGCATGATCAAGGCGCAATGTTATGATGAAATAAGAGAGTAAAGTATGTCCCAATAGTATGCCTACTGCATCCTAACTAGATTCTTTTTATCGTCGGATGTAGTATGTAGAATAGAAAAAAGAAAGAGTATGCGATTCGGAACGCAACCTGTGTTTTTTTTGTGTTTTTTTCTCTCCTTTGCCCTGGGGGATCTCCTTTTTTCATCTACCTTCTCCATTCCTGATAAAACGCAACCTTTAGATGATTAATACAACTTGCCCAGACTCAGACATCCACTGGATCCACTAAAGCTCCATTAAAGCGGCTCCGAGTAACATTTAAATATCTTTTAAACAGCCTCATGTTTCCTCTGATAATCATAAATTACCTTTAACAGCAAACGAGACCATCAGTGCAAAGAAAAACGTTTTAAAATAGTTTTTATTACTGCTTTTGGTCTGGTCGCACACCCAGTCCGATTTTCGGTTCGCTCGTGCAAGCTCTATGGTCACATATCCATATTGGTCGCAGATTTCAGTGTGGCGCAGCAACGTGATTTGAGAAGCCTATCCCTCCAGGTGAGGGAAGGGGAGCGGGAGCCTTGTTTGAGACAGTTATTTGTCGTCATAATGACTGATAAAGGGGCTGAACCAATCAAAGAAAAAAATGAAAAATTAAGAAAAGCTAAAAGGGAGAGTGCTACGGGAGGGACGAGGGCGTTGCCAAGCAACGTGTATACAATTTCACGAGAGCGAAACTAGACTGCAGTGTTCACTCCTAAATGAATGAGCGGTTGGTACTAACACAAAGTTTGCTTTGCTTCACCATCATCAGATAACCATTATCTGAAATAGTCATTATTTACATCAACAACACAAACACATTACCTCATCGCGATCCATACTAACTGCCGTCTCTCGTTCATTCGCTTTCTGTGAGGACACGTCTTTCAGCTCCGTGAGAGAGAGTAGTTAGGTGACACTGCTGCATCAACTCATTGCAATCAGGTGTGTGTGTGGCAGTGACTGGCATTAGTTGATGCAGTGTCAAAACCACTTCACGGAGCCGAAAATAGTCCTCACACTTTCAACACACGGACATGCACTATATTGCGCCCTTCTCAGTTCACACTCGCGCGCCTGGCACGCGCTAGAAAACAGCTTTGCGACAGCGGGCGTCGTAAAAATACTACCGCTTTTGTCCAAAGGGGACGCCAACGTGCCATCTTACTCGTAGTGGCTTTAAACGATCAAAAGTACTTTCTCATTTGAAAAGATTGAACGCCGACATAGTATTCTTACAGGAAACACATTTACGTGATAGGGATAAAGTTAGACTTAAGAGTCCATGGGTCAGTGATGTCTTTCACTCAACTTTTGACTCAAAAGCTAGAGGGGTAGCTATTTTGGTTAATAAAAGGGTACATTTTACCGCTTCTAAGATCATAGCTGATAAGAATGGGAAATACATGATTGTCGCAGGCCTTCTATACCAGAATCCGGTTTTATTAGTAAACATTTATGCTCCAAATTTTGACAACCCAGATTTTACAAATAGATTATGCCACCCTGCCTTTCCTAGACATCCATCTTTTAAAAGGGACTCTTACCGATCCTGCAATTGAGAATTACAGCACTATCATACCATCCCGCCTCCCTCCAATGCCCCCACACCCTCATTCCATGCTTGTATCACTGGTTTCACTTCAGAGTTGTCGGCCAGAATACCACTTATGGCCAAAGGCGTCAGACTATAAGCATGAGACTAGGAAAGGAGGAGTAGGGTTTTATCCGCTCTTTATTTTCCTTCTTTCACAGGCACAGTCGCATATAGATCGCGGGAAAAGAACAAAGGTTTAAACTCCGCTCGTGAGGAGACGTTACAACAGCTGTTGCGACCCGCGAATCGCATGCAAACTATATTATAACAGCGATCGGGACTGCATGTACATACTCACACACGGGTGATTCACATTTAAACTCAGATAAACACGTTTCCATGTGGAATGATCGCTTACTGCGGCAACGCTCACACATCTGACCGAGGGAGAAGAGAACGGAAACTAAACAGGCTCTCTGGCCGACTGACGTCACGGCCCTAACTGACTGCTATCCACACTGAACAAAACACATTTTAACACACTGTAAGAAATAACAACACTGTAATTTATGAACGTTGGGGCCTTTTCTACAATGGTCGCTACTCGCTGCTGTCTGCCGTGGAATCAAAACAAACCCTCTAGTTGAGAATGCGCAATACAGAAGCAGACCGCAAACAGACAGGTCTGTCGGCCAATCAAATCGTTCGGTCCGAACGATTTGATTGGTTGAATTTTATATATATTTTTCATAATATTATGAGATTGAAATCATTGTTTGTTTTTACTCCTGGTGGGTCTGTCTTATATTTTAGAGTGTAATTACCTTATTAATACCATTTTAACCTAATCCAAAAAAAGTGTAAAAATGCAACAAAGGTAAGAGTCCCTTTAATTCTTGCTGGGGACCTGAACTGTGTTGTGAATCCAACCCTGGACCGCTCTAATCCCCGTATTCTCAACCAATCTTCCATGTCTAAATCAATTTCTGATTTTATGGTCCAAAATGGGTTTGTAGATTATCAGACACGACAGAAATGACTTCTTTCCTCCAGAATCTTGATATCCCCAAAGTTGATCCCACTACTGCTAATCTATCAAAGCCATGCAAAACAATAAAACACCCGGCCCCGATGGATTCCCAGTTGAGTTTTTTAAGAAATGTATTAATAAGCTGGCCCCTCTCCTTAACTCTGTTTTTAACGAGTCCCTAGAACGTGGTTCATTGCCCCGCACTCTAACCCAAGCGTCCATATCCCTTCTTTTGAAGAAAGGAAAAGACCCTACTTCTTGTACCTCGTACAGGCCTCTGTCACTTCTTAATGTTGATGTCAAGATTTTAGCTAAAACCTTAGCAACTCGTCTTGAAAAGATTCTTCCTGTCATCATATCAGAAGAACAGAATGGCTTCATCAAAGGGCGTCAGCTGTTTTTCAATGTCCGAACACTTTTAAATGTAATTTTCTCTGGTCATTCCGCCTCACCGCCCAAAGTTGTTATTTCGCTCAATGCTGAGGCAAGGCAAGGCAAGGCAAGTTTATTTATATAGCACAATTCAGACACAAGGCCACTCAAAGTGCGTTACAGGGCAAGATTAGAATACATAAAACACATTATAAAACATTTAAAAGCGAATAAAAGAAGCAAATAAAATAAAAATTGCAGGTTAAAATGGAAACAAAAAAGTCTTCAGACTCGATTTAAAAGAACTGAGAGTTGCAGCAGACCTCAAGTTCTCTGGGAGTTTGTTCCAGATTCTTGGTGCATAATAACTAAAAGCTGCTTCTCCTTGTCTAGTCCTAACTCTAGGGACTGTAAGTAGACCTGTCCCAGACGACCTAAGGGCTCTGGACGGTTCATAACGTATCAGCAGATCAGTAATGTATTTTGGCCCTAAACCATTTAGTGCTTTTAAAACCAACATCAGTATTTTGAAATCAATTCTTTGAGTGACAGGAAGCCAGTGTAAAGACCTCAGAACTGGGGTAATGTGATCCACTTTTTTGGTCCTAGTGAGGACTCGAGCAGCAGCATTCTGAATTAGCTGAAGCTGCCTGATAGATTTTTTTGGAAGGCCTGCAAATACACTATTACAGTAGTCAAGTCTACTAAAGATAAATGCATGGACAAGTTTTTCTAAATCTTGCTGTGACATAAGCCCTTTAATTCTTGATATGTTTTTTAAGTGGTAGTAGGCTGATTTATTAATGGATTTAATGTGTTTCCTGAAATTCAAGTCGGAGTCTACGACAACACCAAGATTTCTGGCTTGGGGTGTGGTTTCTAACATAACGGATGTAAGCTGTGCGCTGACTTTTAATTGTTCATCTTTGGCACCAAAGACAATTACTTCAGTTTTGTCGTTGTTCAATTGAAGGAAATTTTGGCACATCCAATCATTGATTTGTTCAATGCACTTACTCAGTGCCTGTATCGGACTGTAGTCTCCTGGTGATATGGTTATGTAAATTTGTGTGTCGTCTGCATAATTATGGTAGCATAATTTGTTCTTATTCATAATCTGAGATAGTGGGAGCATGTAGATGTTAAACAGAAGAGGCCCAAGAATGGAACCTTGGGGGACTCCGCATTCAATATTTGTTCGCTCGGATGTGAAATTGCCTATTGACACATAGTAGTCTCTATCCTTTAAGTAGGATTCAAACCAGCTCAATACAGTTCCAGAAAGTCCAACCCAGTTTGCTAGTCGATCTAGTAATATGCTGTGGTCAACTGTGTCAAAAGCGGCACTGAGATCCAGTAAAACTAAGACAGAACTTTTGCCACTGTCTGTGTTTAAATGGATGTCATTGAGGACCCTAACCAGAGCAGTCTCAGTGCTGTGTTCTTTGCTAAGTAGTTATTTAGCTGTTGATAAACAGCTTTTTCAATGATTTTACTTAAAAATGGTAGGTTAGATATGGGCCTATAGTTTTTCATGAGTGATGTATCTAGATTGTTCTTTTTTAGGAGTGGCTTGATGACTGCTGAGAAAGAATTTGATCGGGTAGAATGGCATTATCTTTTTGAAGTTCTACAACAGTTTGGCCTACGGAGCAGGTTTATTTATTGGATTCGGCTTCTGTATACCATCCCTCAAGCCAGTGTCCACTGACAGGAAAAATAGATTTGATAGAATCAACTAACAATAAAATATATAATATATATATATATATAATATATATATATATATATATATATTAATATATATTATATATATTATATATATAATATATATATTAACTGATATTATGCAAGACAGCGAAAGGACAGGCTCACATGAATCTCATGTGAGAGGAGTTTATTCCCAGCAGAAGGGAGAGTTCTGTATCTCCTAACAAAGGACTACTTGTTCAACTGACTAACCCAAGGCAGATAGATACAATACATCCAAGGACGCAAGAAAGAAGACAACCAATCATAAGAGACGTCTAATGTAATAACTGCATGAGCATTTTGTAACCAGGCTTTCTCTTCTCCCCCTGAACTTGATGTGATCACATCAACTTGCCTTGTCATTTTTACTCAAATAAAACTTTGGCCTGGATACCGAATTTTAAACCTTTTTCCATGGCAACTCCTAGCAAGACTCCAGACCTACAGGTAGGAGAGTGGGTGCAGGTCAAAGTTCACGTTCACAGAGAAAGTGAGCTTGAGCCTAGGTGGTCAAACCTGTACGCAGTAATTGAACGTACTTCCAGGTAAAAGGAAAAGCTGGAGCACTTTGGCACCACCTCACAAATTGTACACCCTCTTAGATAAATAATTTGCAACAGGTGTCGGCTCTAAAACGGATAAGTTAAACTAATTGTCTAAAAAGAGAAAAAAGCCGCCACCAACTTGTGTATTACTCACTGTATCACTGATTAGTTGTCCTGCCCATTTTGTAGTGGAAGCATCACGGTCCAGATGTTAAGGCCCCTGATAATTCCACACACACAACTGTGATAAATCAAACGATGACCCAGTTAGGCCCCAATCTTAAAGTAATTGCACACTCTAGACGTTCTCTCTGAACTGTGTTAATTGATCTTTGTTGTATTATAACAGTAACTATCACGCACATGACATTGAAAATGATATAGATCCCGAGACTAATTTATTTCACAGCATAATCAATGACTGCCACTACTACAATGAAGAACAATTCAATAATACCATCAAGACCAGTCATAAACTTTCAATCATTCATTTCAATAGCAGAAGCCTGTATGCCAATTTTCACAACATAAAGTATTACCTCGGACAATTCTCCCAGCCATTCAACATTATTGCCATTTCAGAAACCTGGATTAACAATGAAAGGGGCATGGACTTTGAACTCGAAGGGTATAAAATGATTTGTAAAAACAGAGAAAGCAAGAATGGAGGTGGTGTGGCTTTGTTTGTAGATAAAAATCTCACCTACAAGGTAGTAGAACACATGTCAACAGTGATAAATGATGTTTTAGAATGTGTTACAATTGAAATATTAATGGAAAAAAGAAAAACATCACTGTGAGTTGCCTGTACAGAACTCCAGGCTCCAATATAGATTATATCATTAACTGGGTTGCAGAAAAATTTACAAAAACAAACCATAAAACCATGTTTATCTGCGGAGACTACAATATTGACCTTCTGAACCCAAACAAGTACAGAATGACAGACGAATTCATTAACACCTTATACAGTCTCAGTCTGTACCCTAAAATAACTAGACCCAGTCGAATCACCTCACACTGTGCCACGTTAATTGACAACATTTTCACAAACGTCCTAGATAACAACATAATAAGCGGATTATTAATAAATGACATCACTGACCATTTACCTGTATTTATAGTCTATAACTGCAACTACAATAAAACCTACAAAGACAACAAACCACAATACAGATGAGTCAGAACAGAGGAATCAATGATTACATTAGAAAATAATTTGATTGCTTATGACTGGGACTCAATATATAAAGAAAATTATGTGAATATAGCATATGATAAATTTGTGAAATCTTTCAAACAGTTATATGATAAAAATTGTCCAGTTAGGGAAGACAGCAGAAAAAATAAACATAAAAATTATCCATGGATCTCAAAAGGATTACAAAATGCTTGTAAAAAGAAGAACACTCTATATAGAGAATTTGTCAAACACAGAACTAAGGAAGCAGAAAATAAATAAAAGAAATACAAAAATAAGTTAACATGTATTATCAGAATATGTAAAAAATAATATTATAGTACAATATTAGAAAATAATAAAAATAGTATTAAAAGCATATGGACCATATTAAATAATGTGATTAGAGATACCCCGAGACATATCACTTACCCCAGTATTTCAGCGAAAATGATAAAAAAAATAATAAAATGGAAGAGTGGTTAATCAGTTTAATAATTATTTTGTAAACATTGGACCAAATTTAGCGGAAAAAATACCTATGACAGATAATTTAGCTCATGATGATACACCTATTAAGAAAAACACCAGCTCAATGTACCTCAATCCTGTTCTTGAGAAAGAAATTATAGTTGTTGTAAACAAATGCAAAAACAAAACTTCCATTGATTATTATGACATTGACATAAAAACTGTTAAAAGGGTAATTAAGGGTATCTCTAGACCATTAGCACACATCTGTAACCTGTCATTCCAAACTGGACAATTTCCTAATAAAATGAAAACAGCCAAAGTCATACCGATGTACAAAACTGGCAATAAACACCACTTCACAAATTATAGGCCAATCTCTCTGCTCCCACAATTCTCCAAAATTCTTCAAAAACTATTTAATGACAGATTATGCAAATTCATAGATGAATACAAATTACTCACCGACAGTCAATATGGATTCAGAGCAAACCGGTCAACAGCACTAGCCTTAACAGAACTCACAGAAGAAATCACTAACTCCACGGACAATAAGAAATTTGCGATCGGGACATTTATAGACTTAAAAAAAGCATTTGATACTATAAATCACAATATATTAACTAGAAATCCCGCGGAGATTTTGAAAGTACGGGCCGCCCGCGTAAGTCGGGGAAGTAAAAAAATCACGCCGACCCGCGGTCGAGAGGCTTTACCGTAGAGCGACGCGAGCCGTGCACGTCTGACAAATGATAAGTCAATCGGAGTCAGGGGGAAAGGGGCGTGGCCTGGCAAACATTGCATTTGTGAATGATGGTTTTCGCATTTGTGGCGCCCCCTATGGGTTAATCTAGACACGCTTGCGGCGACACGCTACCACATGTCTTCTGCACATATCCTGCAAGTTTCATGACGATAGGACCTACGGTCAATGAGTTATGGCCAATTTGTTATTAAGCCCCGCCCCTGCGTAAACGTTTTAGTCAATGGTGGCCATGTTTTCCAAGCTAGCTTACTAATATTTTTCGGAGACGTGCGTCATGGTCCCCGGGGCTTCGCGAGAAATTTGGTGTTGATAGAGTAAAACTCGACAAAGTTGTGGATAAAACCCTGTTTTTCAGTTTATGCTAATTAGCGGGAAATATTTCCAGGTTGACTTTTATGGTCCAAAGGCTTTTTTATAGAGCACCCTAACATACACCTGTGTGAGAAATTTCAAGTCAATCGGACTTACGGTGTGCGGGGCGTGGCCTCTCAAAGTTCTTTCAGTCGGGACTTCATAACAGCGCCCCCTAGCGGAAATTCAAAAAACTGTATAATAGCACACCACCGCGGGGTGGGGACGCACGTTGTGCGAAATTTTTGCGTTTCTACGTGCAACGGTGTGGGAGGAGAAGCAGCTAGAAAATGTGAGGCAGAATAAGAAGAAGTAAGATAAAGTATGGTGGAGAGTAATAATTACGGGTCCTCTGTAATCAGAGGACCCGTACTTAATTACAAAACTAGAACAATATGGGATCCGGGGGGTAGTTTTGAATTGGGTGAGGAGCTATTTAGACAGAAGGCAACAATTTGTGATGATGGATGGATTTAAGTCAGAATGCTTGGACATCGTGTGTGGGGTTCCGCAGGGGTCAGTGCTGGGACCAGTGTTATTTAACTTGTATATCAATGATATTTGCAATGTATCGAAATCTCTAAAATGTATACTTTTTGCGGATGACACAAATATACTGGTTTCTGGGGAAAATTTGCAGCAACTTCTGTCCACATTGACCGCAGAGATTAGCAGACTAAAAAAATGGTTTGACAGAAATAAATTATCTCTAAACCTAAATAAAACTAAAATTATGATATCTGGAAACTGTCAAAAATCGGAAAACATTGAGGTACAAATAGAGGGTGTAAACTTAGAAAGGGTATATGAAAACAAATTTCTATGGGTAATCATTGACGACAGAATTTGCTGGAAACCTCATATAAAACACATACAAACCAAACTATCAAGACGCATTTCAGTCCTGTCCAAAGCTAAGCACTTCCTGAATAATAAATCACTCCATATTCTTTATAACTCATTAATATTACCATATTTGTATTACTGTTCAGAAATCTGGGGAAACACATACAAAAGCTCTTTACAACCGTTGTATATTCTTCAGAAGCGAGCCATTAGAATAATCCATAATTAAAATTATCATGATCATACTAATCAACTATTTATACAATCCAAAACTCTCAAATTTCCTGATCTGGTTGAATTCAAAACTGCCCAAACAATCTTCAAAGCCAGAAATTATATGCTACCAAAAAACATACAGGCAATGTTTTCTGAAAGGGAGGGACGTTACAAGTTAAGGGGACAGCTGAACTTCAAGGTCCACCACACACGCACAACGAAAAAGAGCTTTTGTATCAGCATCTACGGCGTTAAATTGTGGAATAAGTTAAGTGCGGAAGTACAGAAAAGCCAAAACATAAGACAGTTCAAAAACAAATATAAAGACATCATCTTCACAAAGTACAGAAATTTAGAAAAGCCTTTGTAACATGGACATACTGTATGTAGACTGTAGTTTTGTAACATACATGTATAGTAACTTACAATATACATGTATGGGTATTTATAATGTAATATAAATTGTTTATAGTATATATATATATAATTGTTTATAATATTTGTATGTGATTATATTGATTATTTGTGGGTGTATGTAGGTATATATATATATGTGTGTACAGGGCTGCTTTTACCTGCCACTAGGCCCTGGGGCTGAGAGGTTTTGTAGGCCCCCCCGGGCGGCGGTCTTACAATACAGATGCGTTAAAGCCATGTTTGTCTACACCACAATATCTCTATTGATGAAATACAAAATCACCTAAGGTAACATGTAGATAACCCCCTCCTGGTCTAATGACTTTTAATAACCAAACACACATGGTTGGTTACTGTGTTTTTCCAAGTTATTGAAGAGACAGCGGTGGGGACCCAGGACCTTCTAGGGGGGTCCGGGGGCATGCCCCCCCGGAAGAAAAATTTGAACCTTTTAAAGTAAAATGCATCAATCTGGTAGCCTGGAAATCCTGACCCTGATATCTTGAACGATAGAGGGTCTGGCGACGATCAATAGTAATTTCCAACTCTAGGGGCGGCTCCAACTCGTGCATTTCAAATGCCACTGCACGCAGTTGGATAGCACTACAACCAATCAGAGCGATGCACAAGTGACGTAAGCCCCGTTCGTTTAGCGAACAGCTGTTAAACTGTTCAATTAAACGTTTGCCGTTGTCGGTCGGCAAAACAGAACATTCCACTTACTTGCTAGTGAAAGCTATGAGTCCCGTCTTCCAATTCGTTAAGGGTCGAGGCCAAAGCAGTCTCAAACTCACACAACATATCCGCAGCCATCTTTGATGTTTACTATCACAGTTTCGACGTCGCATGCACGTCACTGTCGTCATCCGGTTACGTCCTCCCCAGAGTACCATATAAAGGGCTCTGGCGCGCCCATATTAGATAGAACCAATTGAAACGTTATACCAGATTTCTGGTATTCTTGATAAGCTTCAACGGAGGGTGTCCAGACCAACACGCGCAGCAAATTTAATTTGCCTGCGCCTAGTGGCAGGTCTGGGAATGCCAGGCTATCAATCTGGTGCACTTTGAGAAGAAAACTAAGGCTAAATCAACTGTGTCCTATGTGAGCTATTTTCTGAAATCATTTGGAGACACAGAAATACCAAAAGGCAGAAACAAAAATATACAGGTTTAAAAAATCCAGTCAGTCAGCATTCCATTTTTTTTTATAATCCCTTATCCCAAAGCTACTTCTCTCTTTGAATTCTTCATTTTGTTTTTAATGGCTCATCTCAATATAGGCCCTTGATCTGCGTTGCCCCGAACAATGTTATTTAAACAAAAATAACAAAAATGTACTGGTTCATGATGGGCCCCTGATCTCTCTACGCCCCCCTAAGATCAGGGGCCTATCATGAGCCAGTCAATAATGTATTTAAATGACAATGTGCGGGGCCTTCTTAGACCAGGGGCCTATATTGAGACAGTAAAATTTTTTTTTTTTTTTTTTTTTTTAGAGGCCCCTGATCCTTGTAGGCCCTGGGGCTTCAGCCCAGGTAAACCGTGCATTAAGGCGGCCCTGTGTGTGTGTATATATATATATATATATATATATATATATATATATATATATATTTATATATTTATGTGTGTATGTTTGTATATATATATATATATACACACAAAATGATTCGGTATTCATATATATATATATATGCATTATTATAGCTTTTTTATTATACTGACATGCTAATAACATAATCTATCCAAGCCAAATTGATCTGTTAAGGGGTAGGACTAGATACGTTTTTTACTTCCTCCTACCCCCTTTCGAGCATGTAGAAAGTGTCTGTTTTTTTAAAATTCTATTTCTTTTTTTGCTTTTGTTTGTTTTTTATTTATTCATCTATTTTTTATTGCTCGCATCTTCAAAATAAAGACAATCAATCAATCAAAAATAACCTGTGGTAATTGTTTTCCTAAACCAGGGATTGTGGGGGGATGTGCATGTGATGAATGGGGGTGGGTTCTTGCTAATACAGGTAATGATTGGGGCTACAGTCTGAGTGACTCTCGTAAAAGCAGACTCACCATCACTAAGGGTATATCGAGACCAGGATATAACATTGGAAGTTGTAACCCTTTGCATTTGACTTTGAACTCCCCCGACGTGAAAGACTCTGGATTCTATGTTTTAGGTTCTTACCAATCTGGTAAAGACCCCCTAGGTCATTTAAAAATCAATGTAATGTCTAATACTGTTTCTCCTCCACTTTCAGACTCAGCGAGTAGACTTTCTGACCTTTACATGGGACCCTTAGTCACTTATCTAATGCCTCGTTTCCACCGAGTAGAGCGGGTCGGATCGGAGCGGTTCGGTCCGGGTAGTTTGGCTTTTCATTTGCCAAAAGTTGGGTAGGGTACGGTTTAAGCGCACCTAACCGCTCTGAGCCGCTCCCGATCTCAGTACTCCTCCGTAGGGGTACTAGCGGCCTGAAAGCGGGCCGAAAATGCATGAGAAGGCGGAGCTACACACTGCCGTCATTTGATTGGTCGAAAGAATCATTTCCGCCATGTGTAGATCTCGGCAAGAGTGAAGAGAGTCTTGTGTTTTGGCGAAAATGTGAGCACAGCTCTGTTTATTGTGTCGTGTTTTTCCTCGTCAATAAATTAATCAGTTGGTTACACTGTGTCCCATAGTCACGTAGCTGCCACAGCCAGCACTGTTTGTTCGCTCACTGTCTCTATGAGTTGCGCCGAGCGGTCTCTGTGTGTTTACGCCATAGATAGTAGTAAAATACACGCTCACAACAACACGGGGGGAATAAATAAAGAAGCGGCTGGTTTGAATCATTTCCGCCGTTTGTAGTCACCTCGGCTAGAGTGAAGAGAGTTTTGGCGAAAATGTGAGCGCGGCACTGTTTATTGTGTGGTGTTTTTCCTCGTCATTAAATGAATCAGTTGGCTACACTGTGTCCCACTGCTACGATGTCACGTAGCTGCCGCAGCCAGTGCTCTTCGCTCACTGTCTCTATCATTTGCACCGAGCCGTCTCTGTGCTCACAACACGGGGGGAATAAATAAAGAAGCGGCTGGTTTGACCAAGCAAAAACAAGAGACCGCTGGCTTGACCACAGTTGTTCCCACATAGTTTGACCCACATTCTGGCGGCGGCTATCGCAGTCCAGCCTAAACCCCGCCCTACCAGTAAGGGTAGGGTCGGCGGTGGAAACAACACCGAGATTCTTAAAAGTGAGCTGTCCCGCTCTGAGCCGCTCCGATCCGACCCGCTCTACTCGGTGGAAACGAGGCATAACTAACTACACAGTTGACAGCAAGTTGGCCCCTTGAAACTGGATAAAATGACAAATTATGAATGCCTTGTCAGGGTAATGTAAACTGCCTTTTCTACTGGCAAAACTGATTGCTTGGCTTGCGCCAATAGTCTAGCAGCAAGTGCTCAAAAAAGGCATTAGTTTTCGAGATACCCCTACCCGAGGTAGAACAAACCTCAACAATGATTTTTTTTTATCTTTAGAATGTCCTGTTCATTAAATTGATTCTTGAGCACTTTTATCTTTGGGCGAAATATGTTTTTTTGGTTATTCTTTAGAACTACCCCAGTCCCTCAAAAAGAGCCAAATTAGGCCATTCCGAATAGGGGATATGTGACAAAAAAGCCCATAACTTGGGAATGCTCACTCTTTTCTTCATCAGATTTGCTGAGGTACTAACCAGGTGTCTGTCCCACATCACCAAAAAGTTGGAATGTAATTTACCAAAACATTTATTGAAATAGAGTCCTGTATACAGAGCTTTAGTTTAGGCGGAAATGGTACTTTTGTGGTGATAGGAAAAGAGGGTTCCTTTACTTTTCTCTCAAATATCACCAAAACATAAATCCCTGCCAATTATACCATTTATGTATTGTCTAGGACAGTGATTTTCAACCTTTTTTGAGCCGCGGCACACTTTTTACATTTACAAAATCCTGGGGCACACCACCAACCAAAATGACACAAAATGACACTCTAACACAGTACATATAATACATATAGTTAATAATATAGTTTCTAAATGTATTTATACTCACTTAGTGTGAAACCTGGGCCTGTTTCGATGAACACAATATGGATATCCTGGCAGGAATGGTAGAAAGACTGGGATTTTGACCCATTTTCACCTAAACTCCTTCGACACCTGAGCCCTGTGATTTTTCCTTCTCTATCTCTGCTGACTCCTCTATAAGGAAAATAGTTATTTTTTAATTTTTAATTAACTAGTAGTAGCTGGATGACATAATCAACTAATTTGCATAATATGCAATTCTGAAAGAGGCTAAATGAATAGAAAATGCTGAGTAGTAGGCCTTAACAAATTACCTAGGCCTCTTCACATATTTACAAACTAACTTTAAAAACGTTGTTAGTTGCTATAACTACAAAGTTAGCTTTTTTTTTATATAGATGCAGTCGCCAATTGAATGTGGACCAATAAAACTATTAACGTGTTTACAAACGTCACCTGGCAGCTCTTGCTCAGAGCGACACGGTGTTGTCTGTCTGCTGGCTGCTGCAGGTAGCAGGGGGCTGTTATCAGAAACACAAACCGTGTGAGTGAGGGCTGTGAGTGGTTAGGAGGAGGAGACAGCAGCCGTTGCTAGTACTCGGCTCTGGTGAGCGCAGTATTAAAAAAAGTTGCGAGATGTGTCTCTGGTCTTTAACTAGCCTTAGCGCTATGGCGGAAAGTCGGCAAATATAGCGGGAAAAAGTCGCCAGTTGGCAACATGTTAACGAGGTGACGACACTGAGATGAGAGTTAGTCACGTGATCCCGCTGTTGATCGTTTCACTGATCAGTCGCGGACTGCTCTCTCTCTCTCTCAAACACAAAGCACTAATAATGGATGTAATAATAACTAGAAATCCCGCGGAGATTTTGAAAGTACGGGCCGCCCGTGTAAACAGGGGAAGAAAAAAAATCGCGGCCGACCCCCGCGGTCCGAGAGGCTTTATCGTAGAGCGACGCGAGCCGTACACGTCTGACAAATGATAAGTCGATCGGAGTGAGGGGGAAAGGGGCGTGGCCTGGCAAACATATCATTTTTGAATGATGGTTTTCGCATTTGTGGCGCCCCCTATGGGTTAATCTAGACACGCTTGCGGGGACATGCTACCACATGTCTTCTGCACATATCCTGCAAGTTTCATGATGATAGGACCTACGGTCAATGAGTTATGGCCAATTTGTAATTAAGCCCCGCCCCTGCGTAAACATTTTAGTCAATGGCGGCCATGTTTTCCAAGCTATCCTACTAATATTTTTCGGAGACGTGCGTCAGCCCCCCGGGGCTTCGTGAGACATTTGGTGTTGATAGAGTAAAAGGTGAAAAAGTTATGGATAAAACCCTGTTTTTCAGTTTATGCTAATTAGCCGAAAATATTTCCAGGTTGACTTTTATGGTCCTAGAGGCTTTTTTGTAGAGCACCCTAACATACACCTGTGTGAGAAATTTCAAGTCAATCGGACTTACGGTGTGCGGGGCGTGGCCTCTCAAACTTTCTTCAGTCGGGGTTTAATTACAGCGCCCCCTAGCGGAAATTAAAAAAAAATTCCTTGGAGCTATATTGTACAGCATCATGAACTGTACAAGTGTAATCAATTTCAAGTGAATCAGAGTCAGGTGACATTTGTGGCGCCCCCTATGGGTTAATCGCGATAAGCTCAAAGGGACATGCTACCACATGACTTCTGCACATACCCAGCAAGTTTGATGATGAAAGGACCTATGGTTAAGGAGTTATGGCCAATTTGTGTATAGGCCCCGCCCCTTCGTAAACTTTTTGGGCAATGGCGGCGAAAAAAATAATCATGGCTGACCCCTATTGTCCGAGAGGCTATATTGTAGAGCACCATGAGCTGTACATGTGTAGGAAATTGCAAGTGAATCGGAGTCAGGGGGAATTTGTGGCGCCCCCTATGGGTTAATCACGATAAGCTTCGAGGGACATGCTACCACATGTCTTCTGCACATACCCAGCAAGTTTGATGATGATAGGACCTATGGTTAAGGAGTTATGGCCAACGTGTTATTAAGCCCCGCCCCTGCGTAAAGTTTTTGGTCAATGGCGGCCATGTTTTTCAAGTTGTCCTACTAATCTTTTATGGGTATGTTTATTGTAGTCCCCCGGGGCTTCACGAGAAATTTGGTGTTGATACAGTCAAATTGCAGAAAGTTGGGGATAACACGCTGTTTTTCACTTTATGCTAATTACGGAAATATTCCCTGAAGAATTTTTATGGTCCCAGAGGCTTTTTTGTAGAGCACCCTAACATACACCTGTGTGAGAAATTTCAAGTCAATCGGAGTTACGGCGTGCGGGGCGTGGCCTCTCAAAGTTCTTTCAGTCGGGACTTCATTACAGCGCCCCCTAGCGGAAATTCAAAAAACTGTATAATAGCACACGATTCGGGGTAGGGACGGACGTTCTGTGAAATTTTTGCGTTTCTAAGTGAAACGGTGTGGGAGGAGTAGCAGCTCAAAATGTGAGGAAGAATAAAAAGTAAGAAGAAGAATAAGTATGGTGGAGAGTAATAATTACGGGCCCTCAATGCTTGAGTGCCCGTACTTAATAATGAAAAGATATGTCGGTGAATTTCCCGGTCGCGCGCATGCTCCTAGTTGAAAATAGTACTCAAATTGTCGCAAAATGTGAGCATTTGGTCGCAGTCTGGAGCCCTGCAGCTTTGCACACCACTCATCACTTGCAAGCAGCTTTGAGTAATTGGACCTCTCGTTTGTCAGAAAAAAGTTCCTCTCGCAGCTCTCACACACGGGCCAGCACTTTGCCACGCGACAGCCACCGGACCTCTGTGTGGAGCAATAAGACTTTATGTTCCGCTCCCATTTCCTCACACAAAGACACCCGACAATGGTTAATTTGGTGATATTAGATAATTTCCCACGGCACACCTGACGATCCCTCACGGCACACTAGTGTTGAAAATCACTGGTCTAGGATGCTATTGAACAATAACCAGTGGTTGTATGAAGATATATGTTACAGTTCAATTTCTTTTTTTTTTACATTATGTTTATTTTTTATTTTAAGTGAGACAACACAAAAACAAAACAAAAAAAACAAAAAAAGTGACACAAGACATATAAACCACAAGACACAAACAGACAGTCACACAAATAAACAAAATAAAAGTAACATAAACTAAAATATAACTAGCAGTAGCAGTGCCAAATTAAATAAATATCTCGTGTGTCCCTCCAGTCAGTCCTCAAATGCATGTCCCTGAACGCATCACCCTAGCCCATTCCTCCCCCATGTACAACTCTAATGGTGACCATTCCCTCACAAATACATCAAGTGTATTTCGCAAAACATGCGACAGTCTCTCCAATGGCAAGACTGCCATACATTTTTCATACCACATTGCCAGACTCGGTGGATCTTCATCAAGCCACTTCTGCAGTATCGTGAGGCGTGCAGCATATAAAGCAACTCTAAGAATGTATCTATGTCCACGGTCACAATTGTCATCTAATCCCAAAACAAAATGGTATGGGTCCAGTGGAACATCAAACCCAAATATCCCCTTAATCTCATTCTGAACCGATAGCCAGAAACCTGAGACTTTTGGACAAGACCACATGAGATGTTCATACGTGCCACAACTGTTTTTACATTTGACACATAGTGATGAGCAGGTTGGGTCATATTTGCAACGGATAACAGGGGTAACATGCAGTCTGTGAATAATCTTGTATTGAGTCTCATAGGATTTATTAGAGCAAGTAATTTTCTTTGCATTCAACAAGATCTTTTTCCACCTCCTCTCATCCAAATGGGATCCAAAATCTTCACCCCAGGAAGTTTGACTATTGATCGTAGGGATATTAACAAACATTTGAGAGTAAATATAGCTTAAAACTTTCTTCTGTAAGGAAGAGGCCTTTAATAGCGTCTTTTCAAGCGGATTGATATTCAAGCCACTCATATATGTTGGTATAGAATGGATATAGCTCCTAAACTGTAAATAACGAAAGAATTGAGTTTGAGGGAGTTCGAATTCAGTCCTGAGTTGAGAGAAAGATTTCAAAGTCCCATCTGAGAAGAGATCTTGTATTCGAAAGATACCAGCATCATTCAATCTTTTAAAACCCACATCTAAACAGGACAATTCAAAATCAGGGTTGCAAACAATAGGCGCCAGAACAGAGAGTTGATTTTTAATCCCAAAGTGTCTACGTACTTGATTCCATGTTTTAAGGGTATTTCGAACAATAAAATTATCTTTCATTCCCTTCAGTGAGATTGCATTATTAATAAAGGGCAAATCCGACAGTACAGGTTCACATCCAATATTTTCCAAATCCAGGAATGTGGAGTTAGCATCATTGTTTAACCATTCAGTAATATATCTTATTTGTGAGGCCCAATGATAATACATTATATTTGGCAGTGCTAACCCCCCTTTGTCCCTTGGTAACTGCAGTTTCTCCAATTTAAATCTTGGGCGATTGCCCTTCCATACAAATTTACTTATCAAACTGTGTAGTGATTTAAAAAACTTAACTGGAACATAATTGGGTAGCATCTGCAATGGATATAATAGTCTGGGTAAGACATTCATCTTAATGATGGCAACTCTGCCAAGCAATGATATTAACAAAGGGCTCCATCTTTGAAGATTTTTTCTAATTTCATTCACCACTGGGTCTAAATTCATTTTTACCATATCATCGAAATTACAACAGACATTAATTCCCAAGTATCTAAACCCATCAGGAGACAACTGAAAAGGAATGTAACCCAATAAGTCAGAACAATTTAAGTTACCTAGTGGTAAAGCTAATGATTTTCCATAGTTGACTTTATAGCCAGAGAACACCCCAAACTCATTTATTATCTGGACAACAGCTGACACGGAGGATATGGGATTGTTCAAAAATAAAAGAACATCATCTGCATACAATGAAATCTTGTGCATTTGTTTTTTAGTTTGAATACCAACAACTGAGGAGCTAGATCTAATCATCTCCGCCAAAGGTTCCATTGCTAATGCAAATAATAAAGGAGATAAAGGGCATCCTTGTTTGGTACCTTTACTTATAGAGAAAGGAGAAGACATTACCCCCATAATAGAAACAGAAGCTTGTGGTGCAGAATATAGGAACTTAACCCATTCAATAAACCTGTCTCCGAAAGCATACTCCTTTAAAGTTTTAAACAAATAATCCCACTCTATGTGATCAAAAGCTTTTTCGGCATCTAATGATACCACTAATGCATTAAGTTTCTGAACTTTAACATACTGTAAAATACCTAGTAATCTCCTAATGTTTGAATATGATTGCCTGTTTTGGACAAAGCCAGTCTGGTCATGTCCCACAATTTTTGGTATAATATGATTAATCCTAGTAGCAAGAAGTTTAGCTAAAATTTTACAGTCTGTGTTTTGAATACTTATTGGTCTATAGCAGTGGTTCTCAACCGGTGGGGCGCGCCCCCCCGGGGGGGCGCGGACCCTCTACCGGGGGGGCGCGAGGGGGATGAAAAAAAAAAAAAAAAAAATTATCTTAATTTTTTTTTTTTTTTTTTTTTTTTATGATTTCAATTTTTTCCTGATATGTAGCCTAGTTCAGAGATGATATGTATTTTTTTCTTTCTTAACTTTTTTTGATAGGTAGTTGCCAAGTACATCACACAAACACTCCAATCCACTGATATGAGATCAGTTTGCAATTTTCAAGTACTGAATTAATGGTAGGACTGTGGCCACTAGAACTGGTCTCTGGTCAGCAAAGGTCTTGAAAACAGCATAAGTGTGCTTGTGACATGCGTGCCACCCATACACGTGTATGGGCACGTGTCCCAGCAGATTTTTGAAATCTGAATAAAAAAATGTAAGTTTGTAGTTAGCAAGTGTAACTTAGTGTTAGTGTTCTTAGGGCAGAATTTCATAAATAAAGGTTTATTTTTTTAGCAAGATATTTGGTCAAAAGCTAGTTGTCATCCGTCCCTCTGTCCAGTTGTTAGGCATCTGGCTGCTAGCAAGTTATGTTGTCTTGCTAATTTTACTATTCATCTGAACTGAAATGAATATTGACTTTTTCCTTTATTATCTTCCCCAGAATGCACCAGAATGCTTAGATTACATGTTAAAAACACAAAAAAATCTTCTGGGGGGATGCCCCCAGACCCCCCTTCAGGGGTTTAGTTTTCTGACAAACATTACAATGGATACTAACATGATTTGGGCATTTGGGATTATAAATCATCTTTGAATTGGTTGTACAGCATATCACATGCTATTCATTCAGGGGTGCGATGGCCACCCCACTCTAGCTCTGTGGCCCACCTTGGCCACCCCCAGTCAAAATTTCCTGGAATCGCCACTGAGACTCCGCGTTCAGGCTGCACAGCACATTAATCGCAGGTAGCATTTTGAGCTAAATCTGGCCACTTTCCAAATCCAAGACTCAATAGTTGAAACATTCTCTGAACTGGGTTGTCAGACAGCAGTGTTTCCCATTGATCATAGACTTTGTTTTGTGAAGCTTTTTCATAACAGGTATACCTATTGTAGAATTTATTCTGTGTATGTTCTATTTAGGCTACTATTTTCTTCTCTTCTAAGGAGATTTTAAAAAAAAAAAACATTTCCTCAGTGTCTCATTGATACAATCTCATAATTAGCTTTTAAAGTGCACCAGAATTTAACGTTAAAATATAAGAAATTTCCGGACCGCAACCCTAAACCCAATGTTCAACTCAAAGGTCCGCCACTGGCCTAGCCCTTGTGATAATAACAATAATAGATTATCTCTCTATCTATCTATCTATCTATCTATCTATCTATCTATCTATCTATCTATCTATCTATCTATCTATCTATCTATCTATCTATCTATCTATCTATCTATCTATCTATCTATCTGTGTAGGGTGGGGTGTGTGTGTGTGTGTGTGTGTTGTGTGGTGGGGGGGGGGGGGGGGGGGGGGGTTGTCAGGGTTGGTGGGGGGGGCCCAACTGCAATGACCCAGCTTTGGGGGGGCCCAGCTTGCAGAAGGTTGAGAACCCCTGGTCTATAGGATTCAGGATACTCAGGGTCTTTGTTTTCTTTTAGTATCATATTAATAGTAGCCAATTGTAATGATTGAGGAAGTGTTTTGATTGACAGAGAGTGTTTAAGCATTCTAGTAATTATGGGAGAGAGAGTACCTTTAAATGTTTTATAAATCTCTGGAGGAAGACCATCTGGTCCACAAGCCTTTCCAGATGCTAAGGTACCTATCACCTCCTCGACCTCCATACAAGATATATCCATATCACACTTAATCCTATCTTCATCAGATACCTTAGGAAGTTTTATACGTTGAAAAAAAACATTCATTTTATCATCCATGCCCACTGTTTTTGATGTATACAGAGACAAAAAGAATTCATTAAATACATTAGCAATTTCAATATTTGTATAATGCAGCTTCCCATGTTTATCCTTAATTTTATCAATAGATTTGTTTGAAGACGTGTTACTTATAAGATTAGCTAAATACTTCCCTGATCTATTAGCATATTCGTATATCTTGTGCTTTTGTCTAAATAAACCCTTTTCTGCATTCTGAGATAAAAGTGTGTTTAGGGCGGTTCTAATTCTTATAACTTTTTGCCAGTTTGCATTGCAGCCATTGCGTTTATGTTCAGATTCAGCTTTTTGTAATTCCAACTCAAGGCGTTTCTGTTCTTTCAACTTTGTTTTCTTTTTAGCTGAACAATATGATATAATAATGCCCCTTAAATAAGCCTTAGTTGTTTCCTATAAATTTGAGGGATTTGTGCATTCATTATCATTCTCCTGGATAAACCTTTCTAATTCTTTTTGAGCCATGGAACAAAAAGCTGGGTCAGATAATATAGATCTGTTACATTTCCAGCTGTATCTGTTTGATTGATTATATGAAATGTGCATACCCAAAAAGACTGGAGCATGATCTGATATATGAATAGATCCAATATTACATTTTTCAATGTGTTCTATAGAGGATTGTGGAACAAGAAAAAAGTCAATTCTAGAATAGGACTTATGGGGATTGGAGTAAAATGTATAATCTTTACTGTCTGGATTCAGCAGACGCCAAGCATCTATCAGACCAACTTCATCTAACATTTGACGGATCGCTTTTTGTCTACGGGTCGGAATGGTTGATGGATTGCAAGGATGCTTATCTAATTTCCCATCTAACACACAATTCCAGTCACCACCAATAATAATATTAGGGGCACTATATTGTACAAGCAATGAAGTTAATTTTGTAAACAGATTCCAATGGATATTTGGTGCAGCATAAACATTTAAAATACTTATCATTTCGCCATATAGAAAGCCATATAGAAACACAAAGCAACCATCTGGATCAGATTCACAATGCTCAACTTTTAGTGGGAGGTCCTTATTAATTAAAATAGCAACTCCCCTACTTTTGCTGTTATATGAGGCAGAAAAAACTTGCCCAACCCAGTTTCTCTTTAGTTTTGAATGTTCAGCCTTTGTTAGATGAGTCTCCTGTACCATTCCAATAGCTACATTCTCTTTTTTCAAATAAGACAAGATTTTGCTCCTTTTTATGGGGTGTTTGCATCCTTTGACGTTCCAGGAACAAGTTAAAATGGAATTATTGAATGACATGAGGGATTACATTTTATATATTTTACTGAGGTTTATATTCCACCACATAATATAAAGTAATGTACGGGGCACTGCTCTGCTGATAACATGCATAAATACACCTATCTCATTTACAACATAGAAAAAACAAAAACACAATAAGACACTGACTTCACAATACATGAAACACATAACCCATCTCCTCCCACCCCAACAGCAAAAGGCCCAGACCAAGTCCAAAGGACATGAGCTGTGCCCAGCCATACCCTAATCACTACAGGAAGGAGCCCATGTCTGCCAATTATTTTAAGTAGCAACAGAATTCAAGCAAGAACTGCTGATTTACAAAATACAAATAAAAAGAAAAGAAAAAACAGACCATAGTATAATCCTTACCATCCTGATAAAGCAAATCATCAATTAATATAATTTAGTTAGGACCTAATTCAAGAGTTTGTCTGTTATGTTATGTTAACTGGGGAAGGGAAGAGAGAAAAGAGGAGAAAAAAGAGAAAAAAAAAGAAAAAAAAATCTGTCAGCACCAAGTGCTATTATTTCACGTGTACATAGGCTTGTTTTCTTCACTTTTCACCCCTCAGTGAGTTTTCTCCTTCACTTCTGACAACATTAAATGACAACAATATTCAAGCGATTACACTATCATTGGTGCGCACGGGGATCTAATAATAGACACCGATATGACCCTGTCAGTCCATAGGTGATGCAGGTTCACTGACCTGTATTCTATTTACGTAGATTTCTGCCTCTTCTGGTGAATGAAACCTCGATTGAATACCATCATGCTCAATAGATAATATCGCTGGGAAGATCATAGCATACCGTATTCTCAGTTTCTGGAGTCTCTGTTTCACCGCCTGGAATGCCCTGCGCTTGGATTGCACTGCTTCGCTGAAGTCGGGGAAAAAGTGAACTCTGTTATCTTTGAACCGGAGCTCTCTTTTCTCACATGCCAGCCGAAGGATCTTCATCTTATCCTGGTAGTTCAGGAACTTCACGATGATCGGCCGAGGTCGCTTAGATGTGTCGGTCCTGTTGCGCACACCGAGCCGGTGGCTCCGCTCCATGCACGGTGGCTCTGTGAAGTTTTCCTTCCCGAGTAGATCCGGGATCAGGCGTCGCAGGAAAGTTGTAGTATTCGTATCTTCGGAACCCTCCGGAATGCCAACGACCAACAGATTTGACTGCCTGCTCTTGTTTTCCATGTAGTCCACCTTGGATTGTAGCAAGGCCGTGTTTTTCTCCAGAGCGTGAATGCGTTTGAGCACATCTGCCACGTCATCTTCGGCTTTACTAATTCTTTGCTGCATTTCAACATATTGTTCTGCCAAATTGTTCATAGAGGTGTCCAGCTGGTTAACCTTTTTGTCCAGTGCTTGGATGTTTGACAGAACCTCCTTTTTGCTGTCCTCGATTGCGCGGAGGATTGTCTCCATTGTGTTTTCCATTGTTCTACTCGCGGCCAAACTTTTCACGCAGGCAGAGTTTCAAATACACACACACACCTGCAGCTTTCCGGTAAATAATGCTCGGTCCAGGTTCGGAACTTGGTCTAATATCCTTTTCAATTAATTATTTGCATATTTAGTTCAATATAGTTTGAACAGACAGGCCCGAGTGCAGAGCTCACTCATGCACGTCCTTCCACTCTACCATCTTGCATGACAGTTCAATTTTTAATGAGATTTTTTTCAAAGTATTCCTCCACTGAAATAGCCATATTAGGACATTCCGAATAGCCTATAGTCCAGCAGATATGTGAATGCATTGTGCTTTTTATGATACAAACATGAGCTTTGGCACACTGTTAGAGCATGCCCTAAGGAAGATTTTTAGCTATAGGGCCATCGCTAATTTTTCCTATGGCCCCCACGGCGGCCATTTCTAAAAATGTACTTATATAGTACCAGTAGCTTGGGTTGTAGAGCACCTAGGATCTTGATTATGGTGTCTAATCCCACATTTTCAAGGATGGACAAGGCAGTGGTGCTATTTAAAACATGCTAGAAAGTACCCAACTTCATATATCTGGCATTCAGGGAACAAAATTGTGGTAAAACCTTCAAATATTAGCGGAGTTATGCATATTTTCATGAATTACAGAATCAGTTCATGAGTTGTATGCTGACCTCATATTGTAAGCATATAAGGTCAGCATACAACTAAAGTAAATATCTTTTTCAAAGCCTGAACAATACATCAGTTTAGCCTGTTTGATAGGTTGCTGTTTTATCCGTGTAACCCTCTCTGAGTAAGTCAACATTGCTCTAGGTTCTGAAGGAGCTAAGTGATATAAACAGTTACCACAATGAAAGTACCAGGCACGGTAAGTTGCAAGCAGTAACTTTTACTCACATAAAGTTGTAGGTCACACCCAAAACACATATGCATATAAATCATTTGAACATACAAAATTGGCCTAATTCTACTTGATTTCACTTCCGTGCAAAGTGCACGGAAGTGCTGCCTTGACACATTTGCAATGTCCACTGCACCCCTTTTTGCATCCACAGCGGAGGAGTTTACAACAGGCCTGTATCGATCCTGGTAGTGTGGCCCTGTGGCCTTCCACTTCCACCCCCATTGGTGATGGGAGTTGAGGGGCTGAAACCATCATATGTCCCCAACAGTGAACAGCTTGGTAGGCAGCCCTCTTTTTGTGTTGCATCAGTGCTGCTTGTGTTGGAAGTCCCTCAATTGATGTTCCTTTCTGGGTGAAGAGCTGCTTTCTTGCCTGATAGACAGATTCCTGGCTGCTGGTGCGGTCATATAGCAATACAACACATCTCTTCAGAGGCTCCATCCAGTTGTCTATGGAGTCAGGTGTGACAGCAAAGGCACAGAAGGCTTTTGTGACATCTTCAAAGCTCCTCCATGTATCCCACACATTTTTCTTACCCCTGCCACCAAGAGATGACATTGTGTCACATCCAGTAAAGACATGGAACCCCGGCAAGGCGATACATCGTTCTGGACAAGGCTGAACTGTTCTCTTTCATGGCATCTATCTTGCTGCTTGTTTCCGCCTTTAAATGTCAGGAAAATATAGATCCCACACAACATTCACTCTGCTGACATGCTCCAGCTTAGACAGGATGTATGGTGAGAACACCTTCTGTGAATATTTAGAAAAGGTCTCAGCAGCACCAGGTCGTAGCATGTTTACGAGCCCCATCAAGTATGTTGACCTGTACTATGGGGTTGGATTTGTTCTCTTGTGATGAAATCAGGTTCGCAACACCACCAAGTCTGACTTGGTTCCAGTTCTTAGCTTGCCCATTTGTGACAGTGCCAGTGGACATGCCTGGTTTTTCGAGCTAAAAGAAACTCATCCAGACTTCCATCACGTATCTGGGATACAATATAAAGCCTAGAGAACAGGGAGCAGTCACTCTTCAAAAGGAAAATATATTGCAGGCGGCCGGTGCTGTATGACGGCAGCTCAGGAATAGAAGGCGTGTGGAGAGTAAACCAGGAGAATGGACTTCCTGGTTAATTCAGTGAATGTATGCGGCTGTGCTTTAGCCGATAAAACAAGTTAGCGCCGTATAGCATTAGTTAACTCACCCTGTTGTGTGCCGCTAGCGCCTCATATTATGAACCCAAACATGACGGCCATGTCCGGGGGACTATCACGACAAGTACAGCGAAGCACCGGTGTTGATCTACGCCAGCCACGGTCCCCTGTCACCATAGACGGATTATGAGATAATGGGCCCCTGGGCACAATCTCTTAAAGGGCCCCCCACATGCCCCCCTGGATTTTTTTTTACCTTTTTAAAGTAAAATACTAGTTGAGGGGCCCATGATGATTTCTATCTTGTTCAATTTTAATGAGTATCCTTATATTTAGGCTATTCCTTTTTGGACCCTGTTATTGACATCAGCTCTTTGACTATGTAACATGAAAAGTTACTATCAGTATCTCTGGCTAGGGCCCCCTGAGCCCTTGGGCCCCTGGGCCTGTGCCCGGTGTGCCCGTGCAGTAATCCACCCCTGCCTGTCACAGCCAGGTAGGGTAATGTTGGCTACTTGCCTTTATGTTGTGCCGCCGTGCACCGATGCTGCTGTAACCGTGTCTGTTATGTAGCTGCCGTGAATATGCAATGCTGTTTTAATGCTAGGCTATTTGTGCTGTTCAGTTTGTCTTTTGGCACAGTTGTTGGCCGCGTTGTTGTTGTTTTGTGCGGACATGTACGCTGTTGTGTCGGGTCGGGTCTGATCACACACTACACGCGTTACCCGCGTATGCTTTACGTGCATAACGCAGCTAAAATGTTGCTTGATCATTTAGTGTCAAAAATGGTTATACGCGCGTAACGTGCCTAGTCTCCCTCCCGATAATGTATGTCCCCTAATCAACCATGAAAAGTAAAGTTTCATTTTGATAGGGGTAAAGGAAAAAAATAGCCCCATTGGGTTGTATTGATGTCTCGCCTTATTGGCACACATCTCGGATTGATGAGAATTAAACATATTTCTTCAACTAGGATTTCTTAGGACTTTTAGTATGTTGTTCTGGGCACCTCATAGAAATGATCTGAGCTGAAAAAAATTATTTTACAATTAATTCCTTTACAATATTAAGCTCCTCCCCTTTACCATTCAAGCTCCTCCCCTTTACCATGTTAGGCTCCTCCTCTTTACCATATTAAGCTCCTCCCCTTAACCACTTAGACTCCTCTTTACCATATTAAGCGCCTCCCCTTTACCACATTAAGCTCCTCCCCTTAACCATGTTAGGCTCCTCCTCTTTACCATTGTAAGCTCCTCTCCTTTGTCATATTAGGCTCCTCCCTTCACATTAGTCTCCTTAACATGTTAGGCTCCTCCTTGTACCATAATAGCTCCTCCCTTTACCACATAGGCCCTCCCCTTACACATTAGCTCCCCATTTACCATATTAAGCTCCTCCCCTTTACCATGTTAGGCTCCTCCCCTTTACCATGTTAAGCTCCTCCCTTTAACCATGTTAGGCCTCCTCTTACCACTAGCCCTCTCTTAACCATATTAGCTCCTCCTATTTACCATATTAAGCTCCTCCCTTTACCACATTAAATCTCCCCTTAACCACGTTAGACTCCTCTTTTACCATATTAAGCCCTCCCCTTTACCACATTAAGCTCCTCCCCTTAACCATGGTAGCTCCTCCTCTTTACCATTGTAAGCTCCTTCTTGTCACATACTCCTCCTTAACCATGTTAGGCTCCTCCCTGTACCATATTAGCTCTCCCCTTTACACACTAGGCCTCCCTTTACCATGTTAGGCCCTCCTCTTTACCACTTAAGCCCTCTCCTTACCCTATTAAGCTCCTCCTATTTACCATATTAAGCTCCTCCCTTTACACATTAAACTCCTCCCCTTTACCATGTTAAGCTCCTCCCTTAACCAGTTAGACTCCTCCTCTTTACCATATTAAGCGCCTCCCCTTTACCACATTAAGCTCCTCCCCTTAACCATGTTAGGCTCCTCCTCTTTACCATTGTAAGCTCCTCCCCTTGTCATACTAGGCTCCTCCCTTTACCATGTTAGGTCCTCCCCTAACCTATTAGCCCCCTTGTCATATTAGGCTCCTCCCCTTTGCCACATTAAGCTCCTCCCTTAACCATGTTAGGCTCCTCCTCTGTACCATAATAAGCTCCTCCCTTTACCACACTAGGCCCCTCCCTTTACCACATTAAGCTCCCCATTAACCATATTAAGCTCCTCCCTTTACCATGTTAGGCTCCTCCCCTTTACCATGTTAAGCTCCTCCCTTTACCACATTAGGCCCCTCCTCTTTACCACATTAAGCTCCTCTCCTTAACCATATTAAGCTCCTCATATTTACCATATTAAGCTCCTCCCCTTTACCACATTAAACTCCTCCTCTTAACCATATTAGGCTCCTCCCCTTTGCCACGTTAGGCTCCTCCCCTTTACCATGTTAGGCTCCTCATATTTACCATATTAAACTCCTCCTCTTAACCATATTAGGCTCCTCCCTTTGCCACGTTAGGCTCCTCCCTTTACCATGTTAGGCTCCTCTATTTACCATATTCCCTTTACCGCATTAAGCTCCTCCCCTCAACCATATTAAGCCCCTCCCTCTGTATATTAGCTCTCCTTTGCCACATTGAGCTCCTCCCTTAACCTGTTAGGCTCTCTCTTTACCATATTAGCTCCTCCCCTTTACACATTAGGCTCCTCCCCTTTACAACATTAGGCTCCTCCTCTTTACCACATTAAGCTCCTCCCCTTAACCATGTTAGGCTCCTCCTCTTTACCATATTAAGCTCCTCCCCTTTACCACGTAGGGGCCATAGGAAAAATTGGCGATGGCCCTATAGCCAGAAATCTTCCTTAGGGCATGCTCTAACAGTGTGCCAAAGCTCATGTTTGTATCATAAAAAGCACAATGCATTCACATATCTGCTGGACTATAGGCTATTCGGAATGTCCTAATATGGCTATTTCAGTGGAGGAGTACTTCTAGAAAAATCTCATTAGAAATTGAACTGTAATATATATCTTCATACAACCACTGGTTATTGTTCAATAGCATCCTAGACAATACATAAATGGTATATTTGGCAGGGATTTATGTTTTGGTGATATTTGAGAGAAAAGTAAAGGAACCCTCTTTTCCTATCACCACAAAAGTACCATTTCCGCCTAAACTAAAGCTCTGTATACAGGACTCTATTTCAATAAATGTTTTGGTAAATTACATTCTAACTTTTTGGTGATGTGGGACAGACACCTGGTTAGTACCTCAGCAAATCTGATGAAGAAAACAGTGAGCATTCCCAAGTTATGGGCTTTTTTGTCACATATCCCCTATTCGGAATGGCCTAATTTGGCTCTTTTTGAGGGACTGGGGTAGTTCTAAAGAATAACCAAAAAAACATATTTCGCCCAAAGATAAAAGTGCTCAAGAATCAATTTCATGAACAGGACATTCTAAAGATTTAAAAAATCATTGTTGAGGTTTGTTCTACCTCGGGTAGGGGTACCTGGAAATCTGAGGGCCCCTCCTGCTAGTCTACAAGGTTAAACCCATTTAAGTACAGCGCCATTTAAACTAATTAATGAAACTGACCACGAAGGTTAAAAATGTGTAATTAAACTATTTGGTGTTGTTTTTTCTCCTAACTCTGATAAATGCAAATCCCTGAGTCAAATGTTTCCCCCTGTATCACTCACATTCCTCCTTTCATTGTTGTGTCTGTTGGTAATTACTCTTGTTGTTTCACTAGAACGTATTGAGGGTCTGATGTTTAGTATTTACCTAATGAAGATGATTGTCAGGTGGACTAGACTTATATTGCTCTTAGTCCTAACCTATATTTTCCCTAATTGATCATACATTAATACGTATGAATTGAGGGATTTGACAGGAAAAATTGATTTGATAGAATCAACTAATAATAAATATATATATATATATATTAACTGATAATTACGCAAGACAGAGAAAGGACAGGCTCACATGAATCTCATGTGAGAGAGGAGGTTATTCCCAGCAGAAGGGAGAGTTCTGTATCTCCTAACAAAGGACTACTTATTCAACTGACTAACCCAAGGCAGATAGATACAATACATCCAAGGACGCAAGACGCAAGAAAGAAGACAACCAATCATAAGAGACGTCTAATGTAATAACTGCATGAGCATTTTGTAACCAGGCTCTCTCTTCTCCCCCTGAACTTGATGTGATCACATCAACTTGCCTTGTCATTTTTACTCAAATAAAACTGAGGCCTGGATACCGAATTTTAAACCTTTTTCCCATGGCATTTATTCCTTCATACATAAGGCTAAGAACACGATTTATTATAGTTATTATCACACGAATAATTCCCAGTCTAAATATTTCACATTGTCACGCGGTACTAGACAGGGCTGTCCCCACTCCCCCCTACTTTTCGCTTTGGCCATAGAACCCCTCTCAATTGCTTTAAGATCCCTCCCCCACTTTCACAGCATTCCTCGTTCAATCGTTCTGGCATTGACTTAAAATTGTCTCTTTATGCTGACGACCTTCTTTTGTATATATCGGACCCCCTGACTACTATCCCGCCAATTGTATCATTGCTGGAGAGATTTGGTTCTTTCTCAGGCTATAAAGTCAGTGTTTCCCCTACCATTCTACAGGCGGGGCCGCCAGGCCAACGGGACCCCCCGCCAGGCCAACAGCAGCCTGACTTAAAAAAATAAAAATAAAAAATGTTTTTTTTTTTTTTTTTCATTGATTCCATAATAATCATTTGCGAGCTTCTGCACGGCACTGTCGGTCTACCCCTCGTGTGCGCCTGTCTTTACAACCTCTTGTTTGATCATCCCATCATCTGATCTGTGTGCCTCATGTGTGCCTGCGTGTGTGTGTAGGCTATGTGTTCTGCGCGCGGCGCGATGCGCGTGTGCATTCGGTGCGCACTTTTTGACACGGAAGCCAATGAGCAGGAGCATGACTAGCAAGCAAACGTTGAACTAGTGGCGAAAATAAAACCAGCGCCTGCTCTATGGAGATATTAAGGACTCAGTAACAGGGACATTGAACAGGAAAAAGTGCTGAGCAAAACTTAGAAAGTTAAAATCGCTACGTCGCCGTGGCAACACAACTAATCTGTATCAACAGCAGCTCAGCGCTGAAAAAACGGCATGCACTCGTTTCAGTAAGTTTACAGAAGTGCCTCACTGCTACTGCCTTTGGCATTCTTCTCAGAAAAGCATTCATTTATTTTCAGGGGACATATTCATTAATTTATTGTTTTAACTGTGAAGTTATCTTGAAAACAGCAGGCCATAGTAGGCCTACAAGCTTTATTTTTTTGCATTTTCAATGCTAGGCCTAGCCTATTTTATTTTTATGTTTTAAATTGAGAAATAGGCTAGATGAAATATAATGGTCGGAATAGGGAATTTGCCTTATATAGCACACATGTTGATAGGCTAATCATGATGTGTAGCCTATGTTAATTCATTTATTTTCAACAAGGCTATTTGCATAAAAAAAATGTTTTCAATAGGCTAGCTTCAAGGTGAGGTGATTCAGATTATTCCAGAAATTAGTAGGCCTACTAGACAGGACCTGTCTATATTAGATCTTAGTGTTTATTGTTTTTAATTGAAATCCACGTGTTTTTCTTCAATAGTTTACATGGCTTGTGTCTCCAAATTATTACAGAAAAGTTATAGGCAGGACATAATGACAGTTGTTTACAGAGCACAGAATTAAACAGATTTCGCCTCTCAAAGTGCACCAGATTGATGTATTTAACTTTAAAAGGATAAAGTTTTCTTCTGCAGGGGGATGCCCCCAGACTCCCCTAGAAGGTCCATTCTCACCCAGCAGGATCTAAAAATCCTGTGAGAAACACCACATGTACAAACGTACTGAATGTGAAAGTATAACCCTATGCCCTCATTTTTTTGGCATTTTTATGCTTTATTGATAGTGTAGAGACAGAGTTGAAGTGGGGCAGAGGGGGTAGTGACATGCAGAGAGCGACCGTGGGCTGGAATCGAACCCGGGTCCGCTGCTGGCCGAGGCCAATGGGGGGGACGCCCTACCAACTGAGCAAAGGGGTGCCCCATGCCCTAATTTTTAACGGGGCTGTCAAAAGAGGCTCATCCCAAATGGGGTTCGCTTTGGTCCATTTCCTCTAGAAATCTGGTACGTACGCGGCGCGCATATCAGCTCTTACCACCGGGCCTAAAAAAAATTCTAGGGGAATCACTGAAAGTTAATCTACTTAAACACCCTAGCTTTACAACTCAAACAGTCCGATATTCCGTTTAAGCTCAGCCCCTCAGGGTTTAAATATTTAGGGATTATGTGACCCGCACCTTGCCTTCTCTCTATTCTGCCAATTTTGCCCCTCTGGTTACCAAGCTTGGACTAGATTTCAAGAGGTGGAATTCTCTTCCTCTGTCATTGATAGGTAGGATTAATGTGGTAAAAATTAATGTCTTGCCAAGATTTCTTTTTCAATGCTCTCCTTTATTTTTGTCCAAAAAGTTTTTTAAGTCATTGGATGAGACTGTTACTTCCTTCCTGTGGGGAGGTAAGACTCCCAGGGTAAGAAAGTCATTACTGCAAAAATTCAAATCTGACGGTGGTCTCACCTTACCAAATTTTCTTCCATATTATTGGTCTGCACAAATACATAAATTAACTTATTGGCTTCAAGGAGTTTCCTGTCTGTGAGTTTGAATTGTCTGTGAATTGTTTGGTACTTGGCTTTTTAACACTTTTCTGGATTATCGACCACTGATTTTGGATTTTGGACATTGGACTGATTGATACACGGTAAAGACCCCTGCCTGGTTTACGACTTTGGAACAACGGACTGTGAAAACAGTAGCAGAGCTAGCGACGACTAGCATCTGGCTGCTAGGCTACCAGCCGACAGTGCTAACAGCTGGCCGGCTGACAGCTGCCAAAAGCAGGAGAAAGTTTGACACCGGGAAGAATGGCTTTCACGGCCGAAGAAGCCAAGGACATTAAAAGGTCTCTCGACTTCCTTTCTGGAGAGAGAGGTGGCAGTTGGTTCCACAAGGGAACCAACTGCCACCTGACAAATGTGATTCCCCTACATTTCTGCCTTTAAATCAAGGCTCAAAACCCATATGTACAACCTGGTGTTTCCTCCCCATTAACTATCTTACCTCTGCACTACTATCTGTGTTTATGTGGATGTATGGGCTTTACGTCTTTTATTTTGGTTATTGTTATTTTACCTTCATTGTTTACCTACTGAATGCACTATGTACAGCACTTTGGACAGTGCAAACACAAATAGATGTGCTTTTATAAATACATTTTACTTACTTACTTATAACTCACCCAGGCCCTTTGGCACAAATCACCCCAATCCCAGAAATTTGGATAATAAGCATGATGCAGCAATTTAGGGCTGACATCGTGCTAACTGTATAGACTCAAAATGTAGCATACCAAAGCACTAAAACATGTGTCAAATGTTTTCAAACTTGTCTATAATTGTTCAGACACAATAATCAAAAAACCTTGATCATGGAAATTTTATTTTGAAAGGCAAAACACAGTTTTTTGAGCTTAAATGTGCTTATATCTTATTCCTTGTGTCTCCCTTCTTTACAGGATGAGTCAATTGGATGGCTCTTCTTAAATATGTGGTCACATTTCCAATTTCTTCCACGGTTTTCTAGAAACAAGGGGTGGCACAACTTCCAAAATGCACAACTTAGGCCACTCTCCCCTATATTTGTATTGTTTTTTTTTGTTATTGTTCTTGTGAAAAAGAAAAGAAAATACCAATAAATACATTGATAAAAAAAAAGGGGGACCAGGCCAGCCACTGCTCTCTACTGTTTTTTATATTTTCTTTATGTTTGTCTGTGTTATTTTGGTAGGACTCCATAAGTGGATCTTATTGCTAGAATTGTGTAACTCGGATTACTCTCCTTCTACATTTCAGGGATCTCTGTACAAGGCTGGGCCCGTGGCGACACATGTCTAAGCTTTCTGTGGTGGACTGCACGGTTTGACACTTTTTATTATTTACTTCTTGTGTTACGTATTTTGTAGATAGTGCATGTGTTTTCCCTCTTGTTTGGTGTTGGCTTTTGTTGCTTACATTTCTTTTGTCCTTCACAGTGGCTTGTCAGTGTGCACGTGCAGAACAGACCTTTTTATACCAAAAGGAGAGTACGCTGTTATCTGAGACTTCTACTATTGCACCCCTCTTTTAAGATGGTTTTAATCTAGTCTACTTCAATAAATAAGATAGCCTGGTCCAACCAGACCATCGTACTTCATTTCATTTGTACAGAAGGTCTGGCAGTGCTGTAATTGGCAAACGTTCACTCACTTGGAGGCGGGTGTCTGTCGAAGTTTAAAACTATTGGATCTGCCCAGTGCCACTTTGGATTAGCCAACCAATCGCATCACGTTTGGTCGTCACGTGTGTCATGAGCCGGCTTTTGACGGTGCGTTCCAGTTGGACAGGAAACTCCGAAATTTCCGACTTCACTACATATTGTAGTCTATGAATCTAGCAACAGTAACTTGTTAGAGCCTAACGTTTAGTTATTTGGACGAGAAAGGTTTTAGGCGTCCATACTTTCGCGAGCAGATGCACTGGAACACAGACAGGTCGGAACTCGGAACTACCAAGTCGGAAATCTCCTTCTTCCGAGTATAAAGGAACGCAGCATTCAACTGAGCCACTCGCTTTGTTCGCTGATTGGACGCCCAGAAATCTGAGTCGAGCAGGATCCCACTGATACACCCCATCACCAGACTGACTACTGAAGGGAAAATGAAATTTGGGCGGAAGTAGGTAGGCGGGCGGAGCCAGGCTATAAATAAGATATAATTTTGCACCAATGCATGCCTCCCATTCATTGTTCTTGTAAGGGGAAGATACATCGGTAAAAACGATAGCACTCTCATAGCTAATGTAAACGGGTTCCTCCTGCCCATCAAATTGGAGGTGGCGTTGTCAGGCATAGAAGGTAATATCGTACTTATGGTTACCACATTTTTGGCGTTGTCGGCAGGATATATTAAGGGGCATGAATTTCTGCATTTTTGTTTTGTTTTCTTTCTTTATTTTTTGGTTGAAATAGAAACAGTGACTGTAGCTGGACATCGGGACACAGACGCCGGGATGCAGATGAACCGGTAATGGGATCCAAAGGCCGATGACAACAAATTGACTCTATTGTTGGATTCCCTGTATTCTGATTTATAACGAACTCTGTGTATTTCATTTCTGTTGTTGTACACCACCCTACAGAAATGAGTGTCGATCAGGAAGTAGAGGAACTTTTGGCTCTGCGTGAGGAGGTACAGAGACTACGAGTGGCTAATGAGCAATTCGTTCAAGAAAGATGTGCCAATTCAGGTGCAGGTACTAATTTTGCTAGCACAAGTGCTGATGCTAGTGGGCTACCCCCCAATGAAAATGTATCTTTACCCAACCAGACTGTTACACAATCTGGACGTTTTGTATTTATTCAGAGGGAAAGAAAGTGCCCCCACTTTTCAGGCTCAAAATCAAAGTTTGACTTGTCCATTTACGATTGGGTAGAACATGTAAAGTCCTCCCTAAAGGTGCGAACACACTACACGCGTTGCCCGCGTAAGATTTACGTGCGTAACGCAGCTAAAATGTTGCTTGATCATTTTGTGTCAAAAATGGTTGTACGCGCGTAACGTGCCTAGTCTACCTACCGATATTGTATTTCCCCTAATCAACCATGGCTGCGATCAGACCCGACCCGACACAATAGCGTGCATGTCCGCGCTAAAACAACAACATCACGGCCAACAACTGTGCCAAAAGACAAACTGAACAGCACAAATAGCCTAGCATTAACAGCATTGCATATTCACGGCAGCTACATAACAAACAGTTACAGCAGCATCGGTGCACGGCGGCACAACATAAAGCCAAGTAGCCAACATTACCCTACCTGGCTGTGACAGGGGACCGTGGCTGGCGTAGAACAACACCGGTGCTTCGCTGTACTTGTTGTGAAAGTCCCCTGGACATAGCCGTCATGTTTGGGTTCATAATATGAGGCGCTAGCCGCCCGCACACAACAGGGTGAGTTAACTAATGCTATACGGCGCTAACTTGTTTTATCGACTTAAGCACAGCCGCACATATTCACTGAATTAACCAGGAAGTCCATTCTCCTGGTTTACTCTCCCCACGTCTTCTATTCCCGAGCTGCTGTCATACAGCACCGGCTCGGCTGCCTGCAATACATTTTCCTCCTCGGTGTCTCTCATCAGCCTCTGTGTACAGTACACTGTTCTCCGACCGTGCCAATGTATGTGACGTCGGGTCAAGCCCAACGCTGATTGGCCAACGCGGCTAATCGTCATGCGTTGGAGCGTAAAAAGTTAAATTTTTTGAACTCCGTGCGTAGCTGCGTAGGTGCGTATATACGCGGCTCATACACGGCTAAAATGTTGCTTTAGCGCGAGTGACGCATCTACGCGCCATGTACGCGCGTAAACCAATGGTTCCCTATGGAAAAATAGCCGATTTTATACGCGTCTGTACGCGTGTAACGGGTGTAGTGTGTTCGCACCTAATAACAATAAAAAACCGTGTTCTAAACGAACACGGTTTTTATGGAAGAAAAAATATGACAGGAAAAAGTTTCAAAGTTCTCAAGAGTGATGTTTAATGAAGTGATATCACAAAACAGGTGATGCAAGCAATTTCGACAGGACAAAAAAGTGAAGTTCTCTCTCTACAGCAGAGTCTTTTAACGTATCTTGACAATATCTATTGATTGGTTGAACTCGTTGCCATGCGTTTTCTCTGACCAATCCTGACCTCGTCGTCTTTTCCCGAAAAGTGAAACTATGCTCCTAACCTTGGCTTTTTACTTCTTATCTATGATAATTGGGATGAGTCAGGTCTGTACCATCCACCAAACTTTCTTCTAAGGCCTGAGACTTTCCTCCTTTCTCCACTCCCTGCTCTGTACTGAAATGAGAACATTTAGGTCACGTTATAATTGTATTTGATTATTAGTTGAGTATATAAGAATAATGTAATATTATGTGGTTGGCTATAACATGAATAATATTTGAAATATAAATGCTGACACACCTTAAGAGATCGGCATATGACTGCCATAGAAAAGGCCCTCTTTCTGTATGACCATTTGGAAGGGGAAGCAAAAGCGGAAATCAGGTTTTGTTCATTGGCAGAGCGGGAGAACCCAGAAACAATGTTTAGGGGAGAGTGGGGTGAGATGTGCCACTTTTTACTCAAAGTGACTTTAAAGTGAGGCCTTGACAGTAAAGTCTCTAACTCAAATATGTACATATATTTCAGGGTGTTGTGCATCCCTGGCAATAACAACTTTGGATCTCGAATAAACTGTGCCCCCGGTGTGGTGTAAGTTGTGCCGTTGGAGAGAATACCATGGGGTAAATTGTGCCATTGATATATATCTCATAAACTGTAATGCAAGACAAATCCATTAGACAATCACTTATTTAAGGTTTATTTAAAGTAAATAAAGTAAATATTTTACAAAGATTGAAGGACAATTTTCTTAAACAAGGCCTAGCAGATCTAATGGTTTTACCTGCAAAGCTCACAATGACAAAGTCACCATCATCATCTTTCTGGCCATCTGAACTCTCATCAGTGGTGTCGTTAAGTGGAATGGAGATGTCAGGCAAGCTGCCTCTGAATGGCGGCCGCGATTCAATAATGGCAAGTAATAAAAGACAACAGGAATCTGGCGCAGAAAAGCGGAAGAAAAAAAAGCTTAAAGATGACACCCGTGCATCCCTTGTTGGTAATGTGTGTGAGAATTATAGGTCTAATTGTTTTGCTAACGTTCAGTGATATTGTAATGCTAGCATATGACAGTTAGACTACTCAGTGGCAGAAGCTAATAACTGTGTGACGGCGTGTCATCTTAAAAATCACTTTCTGTCACAAACGCTACTCATCAGCTGTGTAGTCTGAAGCATATTCTAGCTTTTCACAATGCATGTGACACGTTTGCAAATAGTTGAAGGTTGTCACTGTAGACATTATTTATATGAAGCCTATTTTATGAAGTCAACAACATTCTAGTGAGGCTATGGAAAGGGCGACATCTGCTGGCCAATTTAAAATATGGTATCTTCACTTTTGGTCATTTAAAAAATGCCACCATTGTTTTGTTTAATGTGTATAATTGGAGTGTATATATATATAGGTATTCAAGGTTTTGTCTATGTTCCACTAAATGCATATAATATAATAGTTTAATATACTTTCATAGTGACTAGATAGCAATGGAATAATGAAGTGTTTTACAGATAAACAGCAGATTTAAGATTACGCATAATATGGTGTTTTATAGTGACTTTTTATCCTATTATAAACAGTAGTGCGACATGATATTTTTGTTATCGGAAAATCCTAATGTTTTGGTTATTTTATTTAGCTTTTGCTAATCACATTTTTTTGTATTTCAAAAATATTCACAGGGTCAATGCTAAAATATGTCAAAGGAGCCACACGTAGCCAGGAGGAAGATGATGAGCAACCTGAACAACTCCAGCAACCATCCACAAGCCGCCAGCATACTGAACAACCCCAGCAACCATCCACAAGCCGCCAGCATACTGAACAACCCCAGCAACCATCCACAAGCCGCCAGCATACTGAACAACTCCAGCAACCATCCACAAGCCGCCAGCATACTGAACAACCCCAGCAACCATCCACAAGCCGCCAGCATACTGAACAACTCCAGCAACCATCCACAAGCCGCCAGGATACTGAACAACTCCAGCAACCATCCACAAGCCGCCAGCATACTGAACAACTCCAGCAACCGTCCACCGTGTCTGAAGGCTCCATCACTGAAAGCCTTCCAGCAGATGATGAAGAGACAAATGTGCCATCTCCAACAGACCCCGCATTTTGGCCCGCACATATTTCAGACACTGACAGGGTAGAGATTGTTAGAAGAGGACCATTTAAAGTTCCAGCAGAATTTTCTTTTCCAAGGGTGGATGGAAGGGCATTTCACCCAAACTACCAATTGAAATCCCTTTCTAATAAAGAAAAAATCCAAAGAAGCTGGCTTGTCTACTCTCCAGAGAACAATACTGTGTTCTGTTTTGCATGCAAGCTGTTTGGGTCAAAGAGTATAAAGCTGACAGAAACAGGCTATGGCGACTGGTCCAACATTAACATCTACTTGAAGAGCCATGAATGTAGCCCAGACCATACCAAGTGCATGTTGAAATGGAAGGAACTGGATATGCGACTGAAGAAGAATCTGGCTATAGATCAGCAGGAGCTGGCCTTAATTGAGACAGAGAAGAAAAGATGGCGAGATGTCCTGAAACGCTTGTTCTCAATAACCCTGTCTCTAGCCACCAGAAATTTGGCTTTTAGGGGCTCTTCGCAAAAACTATATGACCAAGATAATGGCAATTTCCTGAAAGAGGTGGAGCTGCTGGCTGAATTTGATCCAGTTACAGAGAGACATGTGGCCAAAATTAAAGACAAGGCTTCCAGAACGCACTATCTTGGACAACAGACTCAAAATGAAATAATAGAGATTATCTCCTCCCACACAGTTCAAACCATTGTCAAAAAAATCCAAGAACCAAAATATTATGCCATCATCCTTGATTGCACCCCAGACATCAGCCACAAGGAACAAATGTCACTTGTTGTGCGCATTGTTGAATTGGTGCCTAAGCCAGACATCAAAGAATACTTCCTTGGATATATGAACGTGGTGGAAACGACAGGCCTCAATCTGTCAAATGTTGTTCTGGAAAAGTTGAGGGAACTCAGCATTTCCTTTGACGATTGCAGAGGACAGTCCTACGATAATGGAGCCAATATGAAGGGAAAGAGACAAGGAGTGCAGGCCAGACTGCTACAACTGAATTCAAGGGCAGTCTTTGTCCCTTGTGCTGCACATACGATGAATCTGGTCATATCAGATGCGGCTAAGTCATCTACGGATGCTATTGGCTATTTTGGATACCTTCAGAGGCTGTTTTGTTTTTTCTCAGCAGCCATACAGCGGTGGGACATCTTACTCAAACATGTCACGTTGACTCTGAAATCCTGGAGTGATGTAAGGTGGGAGAGTAGGCTTCAGAGTGTTATAGCTGTCAGAAGTCAAGTTAAAGAAGTCCGAGAAGCTCTCTTGGAAGCAAGACAAGCTGTCACTGAACCTGTTGCAAGGTCAGAGGCTCAAAGCCTGGCAGAAGAGGTTGGCTCGTTCAGATTTCTGATCTGCACCATTGTTTGGGCTGAAGTTCTTTCAGTCACCAACCAGGTGAACAAGCTGCTGCAGTCATCATCAATGCAGCTTGACGTTGCAGCCGGGCTCATTGAGACTGCAAAAGCCTCCCTTACAAAATACAGGCAGTCTGGGTTTTCTGAGGCCATAGCAACTGCCAAGGAGCTGTGTGAGGCTCTAAACCTCGAACCCGAGCTAAAAAAGAAGCGGTTGAGAAGCACAAAAAGGCAGTTCGGCTACGAAGCTCCTGACGAGCCCTTCATTGATGCACAGAAGAGACTTGAAGTTGAATTTTTCAACCGAGTTGTGGACTCCGCTCTGACGTCGCTGCAGGAGCGGTTTGAGACCCTGAGTCAGGTGAGAGACACATTTGGACTGTTACTTGACTTTCAAAAAGTACATGGGATATCCAAGGAGGACCTGCGCAAACACTGTCTCGATGTGGAGAAGGCTCTCACAGATAAAGGCGAAGCTGATGTTGATGGACTGGAGATGATGCAGGAGATGATCAACCTCCCTCAACTGCCACCAAAGACTACTGCCATGGAGATGCTGACCATTCTTCATGACAGTAACCTGCAAGAAGTGTATCCAAACCTCTCGATTGCTTTAAGGATTTCTTTGACCCTTCCAGTCACCGTTGCCTCAGCTGAGCGCAGTTTTTCGAAACTGAAACTTATCAAAACCTACCTACGGTCAACAATGGCACGAGAACGCTTAAGTGGCCTTGCTGTCATCAGCATCAATGCAGAAGTGGCACATAGCGTGTCATACGATGACTTGATTGGTGATTTTGCTGCCAGGAAAAGTCGCCGTGCACCTTTCTGAAGCCTCCTGCAGTTGCAGGACAATATTGCACTTTTTTTTTTTTTTTTTTTTGTGAAAACCAGGGATTTTCTCAAAATATTGACAGTGCCTTGGCAAAAAACTGTGCATTTTGTAAATGTGAATATCAGCATAAAAGTGCAGTGGTGAACAAAATCTAACAATGTAACCAAGAACTTTTCAAAACATATTTCATCATTTATGAAGCATGGTTGGCTACACAAACATTTTTCATGCCTCCATAACAATATGTTTGATATAAATATGTATGTGTCCAACTTTTGACCTATGAACAGCTTGCACTGTGTAGCAGGTCTTTATTTCATAATACACATTTTTCCTGTTGTCTTCAGAGCATCCCATAGAAACAGACTAACAGTCTCAGACAGTGAAGGGAAGTTTTTTTGTTGCCCTTTATTAGTTTCTAGTGTTTAGGTCCTGTGACTGCGGAGATCAAGCCCCAATTGGCACTCTTTGCTCCTCCTTCAGGTTTCACAGTCCTAGCATAGTTTCCATCCATGGGGGCCGGGTCCTCCTGGAAAACTGGAGAACAATAGATAATATGGATGATGTGGTTGATGGTTTTAACACATTTTTTGTAAATGTGGGACCACATTTGGCAGAAAAAATAAATGACCCAGGATCTGTGAGATCTGAAGACAATAATTATGATTTAATAGACATCAATCCAAAATCAATGTTTCTAAAAGCAGTGGAAGAGAGTGAAATTATAGAGATTGTTCATAATTGTAAAAATAAGACTTCTACCGACTATAATGACATTGACATGAGAATAGTTAAACATGTCATTGAAGCAGTGACGTGCGGTCAGGTAGCAGGGTAGGCAGTGCCTACCCTGGCGCCGTGTGCAAAAAATAAAAAATAAAATAAAATAAAATATTTTTTTTATTTAATAAACTTATATTTGTATTATTACTGTTAATTATTTCGATCTTTACATGTAATCCGCGATTACTTTAAAAAAGTGTAGACGTTTTGATTAGAAACGTGGCAGTTAGTAAGTTACGCCAAACAAATATTGTGCCTTTGCTGTTTCCCATTCATTTTGTACGGCAAAGAATCAGTGCCTTTGCGCCTATTCATTGTGGACGGCAAGTTTTCGCGCATGCGCACTTGATTCTGTATTATTTAACATGTTCGCAAATAAGCATAATTCTTTGTGCCTTTTTTACGTAAATGGTATACCACATAAGCCTTTACGTTACATATCATTCATGGACCAATTAAAATCGAGATATTACTAGACATTTACGCAGCTTAGGCCAACGTCATTACGTTGGCTATGCTCATTCACGTCGCGTTACCCCCGCGGATTTTTAAGTCAACATTGCAGCTGCTGTGTCCGTGCCCGCAGATATTTCACACTGGAGGAATTTTAACAAATTGGATTATAATTTAAAAAGGAACAGAATGAATAGCAAGAGAAAGGCCTGCGCCAGCCGTGGACGGTGTACAGCAGCAACAGGGACAAACAATGTTCGAGCATTTCAAACGGACAGGTAGCCTACATGAACGGAAGGATGCTAGCTAGCTGTGCTGTCAGTCAGACTGTCACTGGATTACTATCGTCTTGCTTATTTCTACAGCCAGGGAGTCAGATTGGTGAGTCAGAAACTTTTTGGGGGTTTATTTAATAATAAAGTTGGATGAATTGATACCAAGTGCAATCCATTCTGCATTTTATATTCAATTGAGCAGTTGTGTTTTCATTGTTACTGACGGACAAACCTAAGCTCTGCAATGTGGATAAATGGTTACATTCTGATGCTGGACAGGTCCATGGGGCATATGCTACTGGTACTTTATCTATTAAGATAAAGTTTATGGAGTGGAGTTGCCATCAGTTATGCTGTAGTCCTACATAATGATGAATGCTGTCTTTTATTTTTAAGTTGAATAGAAGTAGTACCGGTAGTTTGAATCGGCGAAGGTTTGACTTGTTGCCTTACGTTTTTTCGGCCCTCGGTGTGACGGGTTAAGTCGATGGATGCGATGTTTAATCATTTAGACCAAACTACAGTAGGCTACGGGCAAACCTGAAGTCACCGTCGTGACATTTCATATACGTCCCGTCTGTGTGTGTGTGTGTGTGTGAGTGTGTGAGTGAGTGAGTGAGTGAGTGAGGAGAGAAAGAAAGAAAGAAAGGGAGGAACTTATTTGAAATCGGCCGTGCGTGCCTGTTTGTTGTTTATTGTTTTTGATTTAACAATATATAGGTTTAGAGAAATCTGGCTTTCAGAACTCAGTGCCTACCCACTCACTGACCTCACCGCACGTCACTGCATTGAAGGAATTGCAAAACCACTTACGCACATCTGTAACTTATCATTTCAAACTGGTAAATTCCCCCAAAAAATGAAAATTGCAAAAGTCTTACCGCTGTACAAAACTGGAGACAAACACCACTTCACAAACTACAGGCCTGTTTCACTGCTTTCTCAATTTTCAAAAATTTTAGAAAAACTCTTTGCTGCCAGATTTAACAATTTCATCAATAAACACAATTTACTAACTGACAGCCAATACGGCTTCAGACCCAACCGATCCACTTCATTAGCAGTCATTGAGCTAATTGAAAAGATATCAAATTCCCTGGACCAAAAGAAATATGCAGCCGGTGTTTTTATTGATCTCAAAAAAGCATTTGATACCATAAATCATGACAGAATAATCAATAAATTAGAACGGTATGGTATCAGGGGGGTTGTATTAAACTGGCTGAGGAGCTATTTACAGAACAGGCAACAGTTTGTGAAGATGGGTGAACATATGTCATCTTGTTTGGACATTGCCTGTGGGGTCCCCCAGGGGTCAGTATTAGGGCCAATTCTTTTTATTCTCTACATTAATGATATATGCAAAACATCAAAGATTTTACAATTCGTGTTATTTGCAGACGACACTAATATTTTTTGTGCGGGAGAGGACTTGCAGCAGCTTCTGGAGTTAATTACAACTGAAATGTGCAAATTAAAAAAGTGGTTTGACAATAATAAATTGTCATTGAATCTCAGTAAAACAAAAATCATGTTGTTTGGAAATTGTAATTTAAATAATGACGTAAATGTTAAAATTGACGGTGTTAATACTGAAAGAGTGTATGTAAAGAAATTCCTTGGTGTGACAATAGACCATAAGCTCAGCTGGAAACCTCACATAAAACATGTTAAATCTAAACTGTCACGAAGCATCTTAGTCCTGTGTAAAGCAACGCATATATTGGATCAAAAATCATTGCATATTCTTTACTGCTCAATGATCTTACCTTATTTAAATTACTGTGTGGAGGTCTGGGGGACCACTTACAAAAGCTCACTGCTACCATTAGTCACAATACAAAAACGAGCCATAAGAATAATCAATAAAGCTGGATATTATGATCACACCAACCTCCTCTTTTTACATTCCCGTATCATAAAGTTCAATGACCTGGTTGAATATCAAGTTGCACAAATCATGTTCAAAGCTAGAAATAAACTGCTACCAGGTAACATACAAAAACTTTTTTTTGACCGAGAGGGGGGTTACAATTTGAGGCAACAGTTAAACTTTAAGACACTGGAGGTACGCTCGACTTTAAAATGTCATTGCATCTCAATTGGGGGTGTGAAACTGTGGAATGGGTTGAGCACGGAGCTAAAGCAATGTCCAAACATGTTCCAGTTTAAAAAAAGGTTCAAAGCAATGATTTTCATAAGGTACAGGGATGAGGGTGTGTAGTAAGAAGGTAATTATAATTATATGGATATATATATTGATTGTATAGATATGTATGTAGATATGGATATATTGATTGTTTATAAATATAAATATAGATATATGCATTGTATAAATATATAAAATATAAAAAATGTATAGTATATTAAGTTGTATGTAAATGGCTAATATAGTATAGATATGTATGTAGATGTGGATATATTGATTGTTTATAAATATAAATATAGATATATGCATTGTATAAATATATTAAATATAAAAAATGTATAGTATATTAAGTTGTATGTAAATGGCTAATATAGTATCGCCAATAGTACAGAGATAAGAGAAGCGAATATAATTATTATTTTTATTTTATTTTATTTTTATTTTTTTATTTAATAAATATTGTGATTTTTTTTATTTTTTTGTTTAAGGAAAAGGGGTTGGATTAGATAAGTGTATACTTCTTCCTGCTCCTTTTCAGGCATACCTCGACAACACAGATAATTTGTTTGTTTGTTTTTTTTTTTTTTTTGTGAAAACATAATTTTTGTTTGTTGTATGTCTGAAATAAACTAAATCAAAATCAAAACCCCTCTTCTTCGTAACTTAAAACAAGGTCTGTTTATGACTACGCAGTAGTGAAGTAAATAACTCCTTCGGTTATGTTCAAATGTAGCTACTGTTTTGTCCAAATATAGCTGTTTGTCTGTAAAAATTGTGTGAAAAATAGTTGATTTTTGATATTTTGTTTTAATGATGTTTTGATGACTCCTGTTGTTGCTGTTTTGTTTTTGTTTTATATATTACTTAATATACATGTTCATATTTATATATATATATATATATTATACGTTAACTTATAATAAATAGCAACAGTTTGATTGCAAATTCTGAAGGTTTTGTGTGTGTGTGTTTGGGGGGGCACCCTGACCAGCCCTGCTTAGGGCACCCAAAAGCTTAGCAGCGGCCCTGCCTGGACGGGACAACTTCTTGAGGTTGAAATCGAGCAACAGAATGGGGAAGAAAGGGGTTTTAAGTAGGGATGTTAAATGACTCATTATTTGCATGTCGACGTGTCGGAGGCATGAATCGACAAATCGATCGATTTACTGTGCCATTAAAAAAAAAAAAAAAGACAGCGCTTTCCTTTAAACAACACTGCTGCCGCCCGCTGTGTGTGTTCAGACTTCATCTGCATCAAAGCCTTTTTGATAATAAAATGAGAGCCTTTAATTTTAAAAACGCTGTCCATGCGTCGGAGGCGAATGTAACTTACTCGGCTGAAAACAGAAACTAACGGAGGAGAGCGGCTCACTGTACAGTCCCTTCAGTCGCACTGTCAGCTTGCCGACATGCCTCTGTGTATTTAGATTCGAGACATACACACAGATCGCGGAAGCCGTTCCTGTAGACAACGATAACGGGCAGGATCAGGGGCGTAGCACCAAATTCTGGGCCCCTATACAAAAAGTCCTGATGGGCCCCCTGAAAAGCGGTCTTACAATACACATGGCTCTCTGAGCCAGACAACTCCACAATATTTCATCTGATGAATGACCAAATCATTACTTTTACCGGTGTTTCCCCCATAATATGTCTTAGTCAAGGTGGTCACTGGCCAGGGTCACAGGAGGCGAACATTTTGGGGGTATTTTGCTCAAAGATGCCAATGCGCACTATAGCAACTGTTTATTTGAATACAGTTGTGCAATTTTGTTTGCTATGTGCAGGTATTACAGACAGTACAAAACACAATTAAAGAAAACTTCTACTGTTTTGGTGCAATACTACGGAGCCCCTAAAGCAGTGGTTCTCAAAGTGCGGCCCGCGGAAACATATCTGGCGGCCCGCATTGAATTATGAATTATTAAATTTTTTTTTTTTTTTTTTTTTTTTTTTTTTTTTTTTTTTTTTTTTTGGAAACGCACGGAGGGGATGCGTCCCTCGTAACAGTAAAAACAGTACAGGGGTCGAAACACTTGAATATCCCTCCTAATTGTTTATATTCATTCCCCAATTATTAATAATAACACGCCTACAGTGGACCGTACCATCTTAAACTTGCGACGTTCGGCTGGCCTCTGCCTCTCGTTGCAGACGGCTGGTCAGCCTCCCGCAGTGCAGCAGGCAGTGTAGTGGTCCCAATGTAAGTTGTTAGATAGTGAGCAGCCCAATACGATGCACTTTCTCACCTTCAAGGTGAATTAGATTAGGCCAAGTGTCTAAGGATAGATGCTAACAACATTATCTGGTTTCTAACTCTTTTGCCTAAAGTTTAGCTAACAAGCTAACGTTAGCTAGCTGCTGATAGCCATGGAACTATCTGCCTAGTTGACTGCTGATAGCCCACCCTGTTTATTTCCAATGTATAGAGTCATAATAATTAACACTGCTGCTGCATTATGAGAAGTGAGTCCTACAAAAAAACATTCCAAAAGGTGATACGTTTTCAATGTGCTGAAAGTTTTGAACAATAAAGTAGAATAAATATTTGAATGCAATACAGAATGCTTCAGTGCCTTACTGATTTATATTCCATTAGATGTGTGTCAATGGGAGCTAGTTGTCTTTTCCTCAACATGTCCACCATAAATAAATACAGAAGACACAAATTACTGCATAAAAATTAACCAAAATGCACAAAATGAAGTGTTCAAACCTCAAATTTTTCTGGGGGACAACCCCCAGACCCCCGCTTTTAATGTGTCACCCCCAATGTTTAAATTAAATCTAGCCCTTCATTTATTAATTAAAAGTATTGGATGCAGACCAATACAAGTAAACTGTAAAGACGCTGGCCATTGAAATTATTTAATTTTTTTTCAATTTTTTTCCTTTTGCGGCCCTCGGCCCAATGTTGGGTTCCTAAATTGGCCCTCAGCTATCAAAAGTTTGAGAACCCCTGCCCTAAAGGGACATGGAGGGGGAAAAAAAATTTTGGTTGAGAAAAAAATAAAAATAAAAATCAAAGTCGAGATCAAAGTCGAGATCTCGAGTTTAAAGTCGAGATCTCGACTTTGCCTTCAAACCTCACTCACCGTCACCAATGGTCCATGCATCAAAGGCATATCAATTAATTTATGGGAAACCACACAACAGTGTCATGGAGGAGTACTTGGAGCATTCTTTTCTCACACTAACACCAAACTACAACCTATTAGTCCTAAATCTAACGTTTATTATGCACATTGGAGAGAAAAGTGACAATGCTTCACTTCATTTTGGCGCACCATGGACCGAGAGCGGAGGTCTAATTGTCAATACACACACACACACACACACACACACACACACACACACACACACACACACACACACACACACACACACACACACACACACACACACACACACACACACACACACACACACACACACACACACACACACACACACCACACACACACACAGGCCATATGAAATTCAACCGGATTATGCGAACTTTCTATTTTTCCTCACTTGGAGAGAGAAAAAGCGCTGTTCCTGTGCGCTCTGGCACTACACCAGCTGTGCCCGCCGTGAGCCTCAAACTGTGTCTTAATAGAAAAGATAACTGCAGGTCATATGACAAAACTAGCGATTGGACTAAATTAGTAACGCCTCATTCACACTTTCAGCCTTTCCCAGGAAGGGATCGTGTGTGATTAAACACAGTCTGGACTACAATAATAACTAGAAATCCCGCGGAGATTTTGATAGTACGGGCCGCCCGTGTAAATCGGCAAAGAAAAAAAATCACGGCCGACCCCTGTGGTCCGAGAGACTTTATCGTAGAGCAGCGTGAGCTGTACATGTCTGACAAATAATAAGTCAATGAAAGTCAGGGGGAAAGGGGCGTGGCCTGTCAAACATATCATTTTTGAATGATGGTTTTCGCATTTGTGGCGCCCCCTATGGGTTAATGCAGTTTGAGGCTCACGTCGGGCACAGGTGTAGTGCTGCCAGAGCGCACGGGAACAGCGCTTTTTCTCTCTCCAAGTGAAGAAAAATAGAAAGTTCGCATAATCCGATTGAATTTCATATTGTGCCTGCACTATTGTGAGTGCTTCAAGATCCGATCATATGGAGTCACTGGAGAATGCGGACATAATCTAATCCGGTGCAAATCACTCTTTGCGACTCATAGCCTTCATCAGACCAGCCAATACAGCCAAACAGAGTTCTCCTCAAGTGTAGGCGGCATTGTGTCTTGGAAACGTTCACGTTTTGATATAGTCAAATGTATACCGTCTACATATTGTGTGTGTGTGTGTGTGTGTGTGTGTGTGTGTGTGTGTTGACAATTAGACCTCCGCTCTCGGTCCATGGTGCGCCAAAATGAAGTGAAGCATTGTCACTTTTCTCTCCAATGTGCATAATAAACGTTAGATTTAGGCCTAATAGGTTGTAGTTTGGTGTTAGTGTGAGAGAGAATGCTCCAAGTACTCCTCCATGACACTGTTGTGTGGTTTCCCATAAATTAATTGGTATGCCTTTGATGCATGGACCATTGGTGACGGTGAGTGAGGTTTGAAGGCAAAGTTGAGATCTCGACTTTGAACTCGAGATCTCGACTTTAAACTCGAGATCTCGACTTTGATTTATTTATTTTTTTCTCAACCAAAAATTTTTTTTCCCCTCAATGTCCCTTTAGGGGCTCCGTACAATACTATGCAGACACACGAAATACAAATGATAGACCATACACTTGTGTAGGCACATCAAGTGCAAATTCAACTTTTTAAAGTTCCTTTATGGATGGGGGGGCTGTGATTATTGTGGACAATAGGCCTACTATTATGCGATAGCCTATCATTCATTAATGGTTATTATTAGCCTACTTGCTTGATTTATTTTTAAATACAGGTCGTTTTGGAACATGTCTTTCCCAATTTAAAACATAAAAATAAAGCAGCATTGAAAATTCAGAAAATAAATCTTGTTGGCCTACACTAGCATGCTGTTCTACAAATAACTCAATAGTTGAAATAATAAATACAATGTGTTTTCCCCTTAAAATGTCTAAATGCATTTCAAAGACAGTAACAGTGTGGCACTTCTTTAAACTTACTGAAACTTGCAGGGGCCATCACTCTCATGTATTCATCAGACTTTTCTTTGCGCTGTCTGAGCTGATAGATAGGTGTGTGTTGCCACAGTGATGTGGAGTCTTAAACTGTCCCTAGCTTTGCCAGCACTTATTTCTGTACAGCTAAACATCCCCATAGAAACATCGCTGCGTTTATTTTCGCCACCAGTTCAATTCAATGTTGGCTTGCTCCTGCTTACTCTCCCACACACATGCCTTAGTCATGCGCAGGCCCCTGATCTCCTTGCAAGGGTCAGGGGCCTATCACGAGCCAGTCAATTATTTCTTTTTTTGGAATGGCATTGTTCAGGGCCTTCGAAGATCGGGGCCCCACATTTAGCTTGTTAAAAAAAAAAATTATGGGCCCCCCTCTGCCTTGGGCCCCCCCACGACTGTATCACTTTCCCCCCCAGTCTGTCGGCCCTGGGCAGGATACCCGCGGTTATCATTTTATCCATCAAACCACAGCTTGATTTCTTGAGAGCTTTTTCTGAGCGGCGACTCACTCGCTCATACTTGCCAGGTCTCCCGGTGATCGTCACCGTCACAGCGCTACTCGCTGCTTTTTCCGGGCGGAGGCTTTGTGTGAAGATTTAACATCACGGTCGTAGATGAATGCTATAACTTTATGCTGCATATGTTGCACTGCACTGTTGACCCACACTGGACATGTTATGCGCGCACATTGCAGAAATGAAGCGCCTGTGAACCACACATGAACTCTCATAACGGACGTCTCCATGTCCCCAAAACATCTAATAAAGTAAAACCCCCGATTTACTGATTTCTATTTTTAGAGTCGTCTTGAGCACGAGTCGACAATCGAGCCGAGAATCGACACATTGTTCACATCCCTAGTTTTAAGTGACTTTGAAAATGGCAATGTTGAGGGTGCCAGGAGGGCTGGTATGAGCATTTCAGAAACTGCTGATCTACTGGGATTTTCACTCTAAACCATCTCTAGGGTTTAAAGAGAATGGTCAGAAAAAGAAAAAGTATACAGTGAGCGACATTTGTGTGGGCGTAAAATGCCTTGTTGAAGTCAGAGGTCAGTGGAGGATGGGCATACTGGTTCGAGTTGATAGAAAGGCAACAGTAACTCAAATAACCACAACCAGGGTATGCAGAATACCATCTCTGAACCCAAAACACGACCAACCTTGAAACAGATGGGCTACAGCAACAGAAGCCCCCACCGGGTGCCACTCCTGTCAGCTAAAAACAGGAAAATTAGGGTACAATTCTCACAGGATCACCAATATTGTACAATAGAAGATTGAAAAATCATGCTTGGTCTGATGAGTCTCGATTTCAGTTGCGAAATTCAGATGGCAGGTTCAGAATTTGGCGTTAGCAACATGAAAGTATGGCTCCATCCTGCTGTGCACCATCAACCATGCCATGTTCAAAGTCACTTTAACCCACTTTCTTCCCCATTCTGATGCTCGGTTTGATTTCAGTACATTGGCTTGACCACGTCTAAATGCATAAATGCATTAAATTGCTGCCCTGTGATTGGCTGATAAGCTTTTTGTTATTATAAGCCATTGAACAGGTGTACCTAATAAAGTGGCCAGTGTGTGTGTGTGTGTGTGTGTGTTGTGTTGTATATATATTTATAGGGGAGAACGGGGGAATCTGAGGCATCGGGTAATGTGAGCCACCCCCTGTATCTAGGCAGCGGAAAACATTTTTGGTCATGTGAGATATATGTTTTCAAGCCCCTCTCATTTCCCCATGGCCCTGAAAGAGAGGACCTTATGGTGCTGTGGTAAGCATGTTTTTTTCACCAAAATAGGTATTTTGCATGTAAAAGTAAATTTTCTTGCTGTCAACTTAATCAACTGTTGTGCCAAAGCAAATTTATTCACGTAGAAAAACTTCTATCATACGTGTTGATGAACTACCAACATATAAAAACCATGTGATGATATTAGCTAAAGATTAGCCTGAAATGCTAAGAGAGGTAGTTTTTTCTCAAATTGTGGTGGTGGGGGAAAGTGAGCCAAATGCTGTGGGGGAAAGTGAGCCACTGTCTCACTTTCCCCCACCATGAGGCACAAGTTAAGTTTAGTCTTAAACATATTTTAATGTAATATCACATAACATATGTTTTATTTTGATGTCATACACATTGTAGAAAAGCCATCATGCCAAGGAAATACACCAGGAAGACGACCTGGGGCAACCACACGGAAAGAGCACTTCTCATCTTTCCCTGTAACCTTCAGGGCTGGAATGTAGAGTAGGCCTAGTTGTAGAGTATGACAGGCTGATGTTATAATCCAGTTGGGTCTTCTCCTGTGTTCTGAGTCCCAGGCTGTTCTCGCTGGTTCTGATTTTCCTATGCTTTGACCCCCAGACACAAGGGTGTTCTGACCCCCGGACTGTGTTCTAATCTAACTGGTTCTATCTTTCATTTGAATCTTAATAAAGCCTTTTGAATTATATGTTGTATTTGATTGTGTTCAGAGTTACTTTCAAGTGTTAAGAAAATTTGCTTTGCTTAATTGACCAAACCCCATCATTCTTTTACTAGTCCGACATTAGTTCTGGAATGTGTGGCTAGCTTTCAGGATTCTAATTGTCACAATATATGTTGTTATGGTAGTTTCAGAGTGGAAAAAGTAAGTGGATCAGTTTACCCCCTTGATTGTTCTGGTCTGTCTCAGTTTACCCCACAGCTGGGGTAAAATGAACCACATGACAACTTTTTTTTAAACAATCATATTTTCACTGCCCTTTGTCTTGAAAAAATTCTGCTAATGCCCATTTCTAGGAAACATCCTGAATTAATGGGAAATGTGTAAATTTGAGTGATAAATAATTTTAGCTCGCTTAGAGGGGAGCAAATGTAAAAAGTCTCTCAGATTACCCCGTTCTCCCCTATATATATATTTTTTTTTTTATTATTTTTTTTTATGGACCCGGCCCGGCCAAGTCACACAGCCGAGGGCCGAGGTCCCTTCCCTCTCGGGAGTGCCATGGACATATAAAGGTGCGTGCAGGCTGTCAACTTCACCTGAAAGTTAAATAAAACTTTATCCCAGGCGGTCCCAGGCCTTTACTCATTACTCATTATGATTGACCTCAGCGGTCAATCAGTCCCGTCACTAACTGACAGAAAAATGGAGAAAAAACAGAAAGGAGGTGCAGAGAAACTCCGAGATAAAAAGAGACAAGCCCTAGAGGCAAACGCTGCAAAATGTGCTAAGATATCGCACATGTTTGCTGCGACAGCTGGCCCGGCTTCATTAGCACCTACTACGGTGGAAATTGTGGTGGCGGAGGCTGAGCAGGATGTCGGTGATGGGGACGGAAAGGTGAATGAATGGTGGCCGAGGCCAAGAGCAGAGATGGATGGCGCTGGCGGCGGCCCGTGCTCAGGCGAAGTGGCGGTAAGAAGTTGAAAATTAAGTTATGTTGAAAAATATATGTTAAGCTAGCTTGCTAAATTTTAACACAGTAAACATGTAGTTTGCTAACAGTTAGCTGCCTGCGTTATAACATCATGTTGTACAGAGTAGTCTATAGAGCCACTGAACAAAGATGGGTAGCTCGGGGGCACCTTTAGCTCAGTTGGTAAGGCGTCTCCCCCATGGGCCTCGGCCAGCAGCAGACCCGGGTTCGATTCCAGCCCGCGGTCGTTCTCTGCATGTCACTCCCCTCTCTGCCCCATTTCAACTCTGTCTCTACACTATCAATAAAAGCATAAAAATGCAAAAAAAAAGATTAAAAAAAAAAAAAATGGGTAGCTCAATTGGCAGCTTTTGACTTTACCGGGCAGTACAAACCAGTGAAAAGTAATGGAAATGCTGACTCTCTTTCTCGCCAGTACAGTGAGCACGAAGTTTAACGACAGTAGCCGGACCATCACACCAGAGGCACTCAAAATGCACAGGACGACCAGGAGGGACCTGATGTTGTAACGCAGCATCAAATTGGAGTTTTTCCGAGCTGATCAAAAACTGAACTGGCAACCGTACAGAGCACTGACCCTGTAATCAAAGTATTTCTTTCTTTCTGGCAGATGGGAAAGCCACCAAAAAAGGAAGAGCGATTGCAACTCCTGCAGGCGGTAAAGAGTCTCCTCAAACAGTGGGACCGCATTTTAGAAAGAGACGGCGTACTCTATAGGAAAGTAACCGCCCCACATGGTGAGCCCTATATTCAACTGTTGTTGCCCACATGCCTTCACCAGGAACTCCTAAACAACCTCCAACCATGGGCACCAAGGGGTCGGACGAACGACTGATCTAGCCAGGCAGAGATGTTATTGGCCAGGGATAGGAGCTGATATAGAGAACCACTGTCAGAGCTGTCAGCGCTGTGTACTCTCCAAAGCCGTTCATCCTGGGGTAAGAACTTACCAGGGCAGCCTCGGCCACTCAGCCATTGGAGGTGCTCGCAATAGATTTCACATTGTTTGAACCTGCTACTGACGGGAGAGAGAACGTGCTTGTCATGACAGATTTAGATGTTTTCTCTAAGTATACTCAGGCTGTGACAACCAAGGATCAGACGGCCGTCACTGTAGCAAAGATCCTGGTCGATAGCTGGTTCAACGGGTTTGGTGTTCCCAAACGGATACACTCAGATCAGGGGAGGAACTTTGAAAGTGCTCTAATCCGCCAAGTCTGCCAGCTGTATGGTATTGAAAAGTCAAGGACCACGCCATACCACCCACAGGGAAAAGGCCAATGTGAGAGATTTATCAGAACACTCCACGACCTGCTCCGATCTCTCCCCCCTGAGAAGAAGCGGTACTGGCCAAAGTACATTTCTCAGCTTGTGTGGGCTTATAACACCTCGACGCATCGCTCCACTGGCCATTCCCCTTACTCCCTAATGTTCGGGGTATCACCACGGCTTCCCATGGATTTCCTTCTCGGATCAGATGACCCAGAAGCAACCACCGGCTCTTGGGATGAGTGGGTCCAGCAGCACCAGGAGCGACTACAGGTGACACAAAATCTTGCCCAAAAGAATCTGAAAGCGGCTTCCGGCAGGGGCAGCTGATTTACCTTAAAGATCACCACTGCCAGTGTCATCGGAAGATCCAAGATGTCTGGTCACCAGTCCTGTACAGAGTGGTCCAGGAGCCAACCAAAGCTGGTAACCCCTATATTGTCACCAAGGCTGACGGCACTGGAAGTGTTAGATGGGTGAGTAGGACCAAGATGAGGGCGGCACAGCTGGAAGGTCTACCGTCGGTGCCAGTGGCGCCCGGGCCAGATCCAAGGGCTCCCCATCAGGAGGATAGTCCCGGCAGCAGTGATGATAGGAAATATTCTATGGCGGCGCATGTAGATGCAGCGACCTCTCTCTGTCCCAACCATGCGGTGTTTTGTTCGTTTAATAAGTGTTTGTCCGAAAGTTTTCCGTGTTCGTCTCGTATGTCTATATTGGAGTATTACAAATACAGTCGAGAGGCTTTGCCTTTTTGCACAATTAATTAACCCCTTCCAATTTGCATATAAAGCAAACAGATCTACTGATGATGCCATCTCCACAGCCCTCCACACAGCACTCAGCCACCTAGAACACCCGGGGACCTACGTAAGGATGCTCTTTGTCGACTACAGCGCGGCATTTAACACCATCATCCCGGACATCCTTGTGAGCAAGCTGTCCGCCCTGGACTTCCCCCCTGCCACCTGTGCCTGGATAAAAGATTTTCTAACAAATCGACCGCAGTCTGTTAAGATTGGCACCCACAGCTCCTCCACCCTCATGCTCAGTACGGGTTCTCCACAAGGCTGCGTGCTGAGCCCACTCCTGTATGCCATCTACACACATGACTGTACTCCTACCCACCCCACCAACACAATAGTCAAATTTGCGGATGATACGACTGTGGTGGGGCTCATAACCGGAGGAGACGAGTCGGCCTACAGGGATGAGGTGCAGCGGCTGGTGGAGTGGTGTGCTGCAAACAACTTGTCCCTTAACACCACAAAAACGAAGGAGGTCATAATGGATTTCAGGAGACACAGAGCTGACCCCGCTCCTCTCCACATAAACGGTGACTGCGTGGAGAGAGTTTCCACCTTTAAGTTCCTGGGAACTCACATCTCAGAGGACACATCCTGGTCAGCTAACACCAAAGCGGTGGTGAAGAAGGCCCAACAACGACTCCACTTTCTGAGGGTTCTCAAGAGGAACAGACTGGAGGAGAAGCTGCTGGTGACCTTTTTACCGCTCAACCATCGAGAGTGTGCTGGCCTTCTCCATCACTGTGTGGTATGCTGGCTGCACAGTGGCTGACAGGAAAAGGCTGCAGAGGGTGATAAGGTCAGCTGAAAAGACCATTGGCTCTCCTTTGCCCTCCTTAGATGACATCGCCAGCTCTCGATGCCTCTCGAGAGCAAAGAAAATCATCCGTGACCACCTCCATCCCAGCCACCACCTGCTCAGCCTACTGCCCTCTGGTAGGAGGTACAGGAGCCTGCAGAGCAGAACCAACAGACTGGCAAACAGCTTCTTCCCTTGGGCAATTAGGACACTGAACACTCAAAAAACATAAACACATTAAACAGACATACACATAGGCTACCTCACTTACACAAGTGCAATATGCTTTCTGCTTTTTAGATTTATTTATTATGACATGCCTGTCCTTGTCTTGTTTCTTGTGTTATTTATGTGTCTTGTTTTTATACTGTTTTTATCTTAAATTGCTTGTCTGTTTTTTCTGTGTGTAATAATGCACCTTCAGTTGGCAATCCCAATTTCGTTGTATGGGTGACTGTACAGTGACAATAAAGACTATCTTATCTTATCTTATCTTATCTTAATTACTTATTTTTTCATACAGAAACTCCTATATTTTATGTCATTGTCTATCTTGTCTATTTTTAGTGTTGTCTCGTATATTTGTTGTTTGTGCCTGTGCACTTTTTATATGTTCACCACGGGATAGGGGGAAACGTTTTCTCGATTCCCTTACATGTCTTGTGACGTGTTGACAATAAAGCTGACTTTGACTTTGAGCTTTGCATCAGCATTTAAAAGTGATATGGGTTGATATGATTCACATTTAGATGGTTGTTTACCAGGCTTCAGAATGTTCATAATAAGAGCTTTAGAAAGAGAAGGTGGCAAGGAATTTATTTTGAATGCTTCTTCAAGCATGTTCAAAGAGGGAGGCAGCAGCTTATCTTTAAAAGTCTTTAATATATCGATGGGAAGTCCATCAGGGCCCGCCGCTTCCCCCCCCTTCATAGCTGCAAGTGCAACTTCTAGCTCTGAAAGCTTCATTGGAGAGAAGTTCCTGGTCCTCAACAGAAAGAGTTTGAAAATCAAGACTATTAAGAAAACTAGTTCTTGTGATCTTGTTCGTGTTACTAGGCAGTTCAGATTTATAAAGTTTTTCATAATATAATTTAAATCTCTCATTTATTTCCTTTTGGTCATTTGTAATAACCCCAATTGAATTTTCAATTTCACGTATCATTTTTTCCTTCTGTAATTTTTTTATTCGCCAGGCAAGCAGTTTACCAGCTTTTTCCCCTTGGTCATAAAAGGACAGCTTTAATTTATTTAAATTAGTTAGGGCCTTGTTTGCTGACTTTTCATTATAATGGGCTCTCAGTATGGTTAGTTTATGTTCAAATGCTGGGGTATGCTTAATTATGACCTCTCTTTCCAACTCCTTAATTTGGTTTTCAATCTCCATCATTTTATTTTTGAATTGTTTAGATTTAAAGCTGGTATAACTAACGATCTAGCCTCAGATATACGCCTTAAAAGCTTCCCATCTAATTAAAGAAGAAGTTTCAGTGGTATTGACGAGAAAGAAGAAATCTACAGTGGAGGAAATAAGTATTTGATCCCTCACTGATTTTGTAAATTGGCCCACTTACAAAGAAATGAGCAGTCTATAATTTTAAAGCTAGGTTTATTTTTACAGTGAGACACAGAATATGAAAAAGAAAATCACATTAAAAAAAAGATATAAATTATTTTGAATTTCATTGAGTGAAATAAGTATTTGATCCCCTACCAACCATAAAGGATGTTGGCCCCCCTAGATTAGTTCTTGTGCTTTTATAAAGTATTCCTAATCTCAACTAGTTTCCTGTATAAAACACACCTGTCTCAACGTGTTACCTCTATAAAAGACACCTGTCCACATGATCAATAAATCAAACTTCAACATCTCCATCATGGGCAAGACCAAAGAGCTGTCTAGGGACATCAGGGACAAGATTGTAGACTTGCACAAGGCCGGAATAGACTACAAGACCATTGGCGAGATGCTGGGTGAGAAGGAGACAACTGTTGGTGCGATTATTCGAAAATGAAAGAAACACAAAATGACCATCCCTTGGTCTGGGGCTCCATGCAAGATCTCACCTTGTGGGGTATCAATGAACATGAGAAAGGTGAGGGATCAGCCCAGATCTACACAGGAGGAGCTTGTTTATGATCCCAAGGCAGCTGGGACCACAGTCACCAAGAAAACCATTGGTAACACACTATGCCGTAATGGATTGAAATCCTGTAGTGCCCGTAAGGTCCCCCTGCTCAAGAAGGGACATGTACAGGCCCGTCTGAAGTTTGCCAATGAACACCTGAACAACTCAGAGAATGCTTGGGAGAAGGTGATGTGGTCAGATTAGAACAAAATCAAGTTATTTGGTATCATAGTAACTCGCCATGCTTGGAGGAAGAGGAATTCTGACTATGACCCCAAGAACACCATACCCACAGTCAAGCATGGAGGTTGAAGCATTATGCTTTGGGGGTGTTTCTCTTCTTCTTTTTTTTTTTTAAGATATTTTTTGGGCATTTTTATGCTTTATTTGATAGTGCAGAGAGACAGAGGTGAAATGGGGCAGAGAGGGGAGTGACATGCAGAGAACGACCGCGTGTGGGAATCGAACCCGGGTCTGCTGCTGGGCCCAGCCCGGGAGGGGGACGCCTTACCAACTGAGCTAAAGGCGCCCCCGTGTTTCTCTTCTAAGGGGACAGGTGGACTTCACTGCATCGAGGGAACTATGGATGGGGCCATGTACCATGAAATACTGGGTGACAACCTCTTTCTCTCAGCCAGGTCCGTATAAATGGGTCGTGGATGGGTCTTCCACCCTAAAAATACAGCAAAGGCAACAAAGGAGTGGCTCAAAAAGAAGCACATTAAGTTCATGGAGTGGCCTAGCCAGTCTCCAGACCTTAATCCAATAGATCTGTGGAGGGAACTGAAGCTCAAGTGACAGCCTCAAAGCCTTAAAGATTAGGAGAGGATCTGCAAAGAGGAGTTGTCCAAATATCCTCCTGAGATGTGTGCAAACCTGGGGCCTATTTCAGGTAGCTGGTTTTACATACTCTGAGTTTAATCCTGCGCTCTGAGTTGGTCAACTCAGAGCGCAGGGTTGATGAGCAACTCTGGGTTTTCGGTTACAGAACAGTGGATCAGCGCTGGGTCAATCAACTCTGAGCGTGTTCACTCTGGGTGGAGCGTGTGCATAAAAGCCATCGTCAATGGATCGCTGATAACATGATTCACCGTGGAAACAGAAGAAACAAATGCGTGATCCTCCCATTTCTCCACTTCTCTCAAAAAAAAAAAAACTTCTCCGCTACTCCCACTGGAGTTAGAAATATTAACGAATGAGTTTATGGTAGCCTATGGAGAAGAATTAACGGGGATATTGTCACATAACTCTGATCTAATCTCCTCGGCAATTCAGAAAAAAACAGAGCAATCATTTCGCTTCCGTATGAGAAGCCATAGTCTATTTTAAAAAGTTACGCATATCAGCAGTAAAGTAATAAAGCTGGCGCGGCACAGCATTTCTGACAGTGTTTTATATTCGCTGTATAATATGTTGGGAAGCTATAGCCTAATAGCCCACTATGCAGTAAACAGACTGTCGCTTCTTTTAAATGGGGAGTGAAAGACATTAACGTCTGACACATAAGGTGACAGTTTCCATTGAAGAGCCTGATTGATTTATTACCAGATCCATTTTCCTCAAGTGATCACAGTTTAAATTATTATATCATTTTTATATTCATATTAGGCTATTTAACGAGGCTCGTCTGTGACTTTAGGATTGCACAAGTGAACAGTAACAATCGCGTGCAGCCGCAGCGTTACATGAATCCACCTGACATAAATCTGTTCAGTGGCACAGACGTTAAAAAGCATACAATACAAATAGGTTTATTAATCTGAATGTAGAGCATGTCACGATGTGTAAGGT
>CM047514.1:31803130-32081372 GCA_026122265.1 Ammodytes dubius | reverse complement strand
CTCTGTATACAGGACTCTATTTCAATAAATGTTTTGGTAAATTACATTCTAACTTTTTGGTGATGTAGGACAGACACCTGGTTAGTACCTCAGCAAATCTGATGAAGAAAAGAGTGAGCATTCCCAAGTTATGGGCTTTTTTGTCACATATCCCCTATTCGGAATGGCCTAATTTGGCTGTTTTTGAGGGACTGGGGTAGTTCTAAAGAATAACCAAAAAAACATATTTCGCCCAAAGATAAAAGTGCTCAAGAATCAATTTCATGAACAGGACATTCTAAAGATAAAAAAAATCATTGTTGAGGTTTGTTCTACCTCGGGTAGGGGTATCTCGAAAACTAAAGCCTTTTTTGAGCACTTGCTGCTAGACTATGTGAAATGAAAGATGGAATAATAGTGTCTTTGAGCATTTGGAAAAGAGCTATATGTTATATAAATCCCAATTATTATTATTATTATTATTATTATTATTATTATTATTATTATTATTATTATTATTAGGGGGCCAAGCCCGAGTAGGGCTGGGAACCGCGTTATGCAGAGCAACGCGGTTCCCAGCCCGCAGGGCTGGGAACCCTATTGATTTTGTAGGGATTATTATTAGGGGGCCAAGCCCGAGAAGGGCTGGGACCGCGTTTTGCAGAGCAACGCGGTTCCCAAGCCCTGCGGGGCAGGGAACCCTATTGTTTTTGCTGGGATTATTCTTTATTCTTATTCTTCCATGCGTAAAAGTGGTGCTGCAGCCCAAACCGTAAAGGGTTGGGACATGCCACTTGCATGGCTTATCCAGGTCCATGGTACGTACGCAGACGAAAAAATTCAGACATCCCGGCCACTAGGTGGCGCTCCAACAGCAGAAAAACACGTTTGGGGCTATAACTTCCACACCGAAAGTCCGACAGTCAAAAACTCTATATCCACAGATGCCCACAAGTCAGCTGCATCTTTTGAGATAGGCCACGCCCATTTGCGTATATATACATTTTTCGCTACATCGCAAAAACTGTGTCAGTCACCAAAACATACTCCTCCTACAGTTTTCGCCCGATTTGGACCAAACCAAAAGCATTATGCTCTACCGACTCCCACGAGCAAAAATAGGATAAATAATTTTTCTACGACCATCGGAAGACCAAACGGTAGCGCTTTAAAGATTTGCGAAAATTCCTTAAAAAAAAAAAAAAAAGGGATTTTCCTGAAACTCAAGGGAGACTATCATGGGGCATACCTGAGTCTATAAAAACAATATGGGCAAGAAATTCCTATGTATGCCGGACTTATTAAAAAAAAGAGTTTTTCAATTTTTTTGCCTCTTTTCGCCATTTCCTAAGTCTTTCGGCGGGAAAATGGGAAAATTCAAAAAAGTCTCTTTACAATGGAGAGGTTCACAATTTCATTTTGCTCATAACTCCCCAACCAAACATCGCACATTGAAACATTTAACATCCACTTGTTCGGTACATTGAGCTGCATCTTTCTATCAAACACAGTTTTGCGAATGTCATCCATAGGGGGCACCAAAACCACAAAAAGCAAAGAAAACGTGTTTGGGCCTATAACTCCCACACCGAACATCGCACATTCAAAAACTTTACATCCCCGGATTCCGTGAAGCGAGGGGCCGGCGCCGCGGACGACGACGCCCGATCCCGAGTCGCGTGGGAGGCTTGGCCCCCGTTCACAACTGCTTGCAGTTCTAGTTATTATTATTCTCCGCGAGAAAGTGGTGCTGCAGCCCAAACCGTAAAAGGTTGGGACATGCGACTTGCATGGCTTATCCAGGTCCATCCAAGGAACGCAGACAAAAAAATTCAGACATACTGGCCACTAGGTGGCGCTACAACAGAAAAAACGCGTTTTGGCCTTTAACTTCCACACCGAACGTCCGACAGTCAAAAACTTTATATCCACAGATGCCCAAAAGTCAGCTGCATCTTTTGAGATAGGCCACGCCCATTTGCGTATATATACATTTTTTGCTATATCGCAAAAACCGTGTCAGTCACCAAAACCTACTCCTCCTACAGTTTTCGCCCGATTTGGACGAAACCAAAAGCATTATGTTCTACCGACTCCCACGAGCAAAGACAGGATAAATAATTTTTCTACGACCATCGGAAGACCAAACGGTAGCGCTTTAAAGATTTGCGAAAATTCCTTAAAAAAAAAAAAAAAGAGGATTTTCTTGAAACTCAAGGGAGACTATCATGGGGCATACCTGAGCCTATGGCAAAAATATGGGCAAGAAATTCTTATTTGGCCCGGACTTATTAAAAAAAAGAGTTTTTCAATTTTTTTGCCTCTTTTCGCCATTTCCTAAGTCTTTCGGCGGGAAAATGGGAAAATTCAAAAAAGTTTCTTTACTATGGAGAGGCTGACAATCTGCTTTTGCTCATAAATCCCCAACCAAACATCGCACATTCAAAAACTTGACATCCACTTGTTCGGTACATTGAGCTGCATCTTTCTATCAAACACAGTTTTGCAAATGTCATCCATAGGGGGCACCAAAACCACAAAAAGCATAGAAAACACGTTTGGGGCTATAACTCCCAGACCGAACATCCCACATTCAAAAACTTTACATCCCCGGATTCCGTAAATCGAGGGGCCGGCGCCGCGGACGACGACGCCCGATCCCGAGTCGCGTCGAGTTGGCCCCCGTTCATAACTGCTTGCAGTTCTAGTTATTATTATTATTATTATTATTATTATTAGGGGGCCAAGCCCGAGTAGGGCTGGGAACCGCGTTATGCAGAGCAACGCGGTTCCCAGCCCGCAGGGCTGGGAACCCTATTGTTTTTGCTGGGATTATTAGGGGGCCAAGCCCGAGTAGGGCTGGGAACCGCGTTTTGCAGAGCAACGCGGTTCCCAGCCCGCAGGGCTGGGAACCCTATTGATCTTGCTGGGATTATTATTATTATTATTATTTTTCCTTACGTAAAAGTGGTGCTGCAGCCCAAACCGTAAAGGGTTGGGACATGCCACTTGCAGGGCTCATCCAGGTCCGTGCCTGGTACGCAGACAAAAAAATTCAGACATGTCAGCCACTAGGTGGCGCTACAACAAAGGAAAAGGCGTTTTGGGCTATAACTCCCACACCGAACATCGCACATTCAAAAACTTTACATCCCCGGATTCCGTAAATCGAGGGGCCGGCGCCGCGGACGACGACGCCCGATCCCGAGTCGCGTCGAGTTGGCCCCCGTTCATAACTGCTTGCAGTTCTAGTTCTTATTATTCTTCTCCACATAAAAGTGGTGCTGCAGCCCAAACCGTAAAGGGTTGGGACATGCCACTTCCATGGCTTATCCAGGTCCGTACCCCGTACGCAGACAAAAAAATTCAGACATCCCGGCCACTAGGTGGCGCTACAACAAAGGAAAAGGCGTTTTGGGCTATAACTTCTGCACCGGAAGTCCGACAGTCAAAAACTTTATATCCACAGATGCCCACAAGTCAGCTGCATCTTTTCAGATAGGCCACGCCCATTTGCGTATATATACATTTTTCGCCACATCGCAAAAACTGTGTCGGTCATCAAAACATACTCCTCCTACAGTTTTCTCACGATTTGGACGAAACCAAAAGCATTATGCTCTCCCGACTCCCACGAGCAAAGGAAGGTCAAATGAATTTTCTACGACCATCGGAAGACCAAACGGTAGCGCTTTAAAGATTTGCGAAAATTCCTTAAAAAAAAAAAAAAAGAGGATTTTCTTGAAACTCAAGGGAGACTATCATGGGGCATACCTGAGCCTATGGCAAAAATATGGGCAAGAAATTCTTATTTGGGCCGGACTTATTAAAAAAAAGAGTTTTTCAATTTTTTTGCCTCTTTTCGCCATTTCCTAAGTCTTTCGGCGGGAAAATGGGAAAATTCAAAAAAGTTTCTTTACTATGGAGAGGCTGACAATCTGCTTTTGCTCATAAATCCCCAACCAAACATCGCACATTCAAAAACTTGACATCCACTTGTTCGGTACATTGAGCTGCATCTTTCTATCAAACACAGTTTTGCGAATGTCATCCATAGGGGGCACCAAAACCACAAAAAGCATAGAAAACACGTTTGGGGCTATAACTCCCAGACCGAACATCCCACATTCAAAAACTTTACATCCCCGGATTCCGTAAATCGAGGGGCCGGCGCCGCGGACGACGACGCCCGATCCCGAGTCGCGTCGAGTTGGCCCCCGTTCATAACTGCTTGCAGTTCTAGTTATTATTATTATTATTAGAGTTGTAGATAGTTTGGTTGAACAGTGGGAAAAGGACCTCCAAGCAGTTTATGGGAATGATGTCTATAAAAAGTATTTCCAAACCTCTGGAAAGTCCATATTGAATATTACATAGGCTGTGTCTTGATTCAGGGGTTGCGGGCTACGTAGGCTGCATTTGAAGACCGATTGCGTCATAGCGGCGCGCAAAGGCTGTCCCATTTGCAAGGCTCCTTGCAAGGCTCCTCATATGCAGCCGTGAAATGCAGCCTTCGTTTCACGGTTTTGAAGGCTGCATCAGATGGATCCTTCGTGGCCCAACATATCCCAAGATTCATTGCGTTTTTTTCAGAGATTGCATAAAATAAAATAAAAAATAACAAAACAGCAACGTGTTGCTCCATCTTCTTAACTTTTATCTTCCTTTCTTTTTTTCTTGTACTTTTTTTTCTTTTCGTCTGGTAGGCAACTTCTTTTTCTTTTTTCCTCCATTGACAGGGCTGTTTCCGTTGGCAGCAATCAGGGTCGCTAGGCAGCACAGGAGTGGCGAGTCGTAACGCAAGGTAACGGCTTGTTACATAAACCGGAAATGCTCGTAAACGGAGACCTGCGGAGACTGTCACATTTAACAAGGCTCGTTGGCCTTGGAATTGGCCTTCATAGGCTATAGCCTTCATAGACCGCGAGACTGCGTCTTACCAAGGGTGCAATACCTGAATCAAGACACAGCTATAGACAACACAGAACACCTCAAATACTAAACAAAAGTGATCCAAGCAGATCTGCCCAATGTACCAAATGTCAATTGGAACTGATATGCACTGTTTCTGGGACTGTTCTAAAATCTCTCATTTCTGGTCTTGTATTGTGGATCAAATATACATTGAAATGTAAAATCTGTATAGATCCTGGTTAGTGCTTATAAGGGCTGCCATTCAAAAATGAAAAGGTTCAAATCAGAATCAGAATCACTTTTATTAGATCTTATTGTACAATACAAACTACTAGATAAACTAGTCTTCATGGCAAGAAAATGTATAGGGGAAAGTGGGGTGAGTTGTGCAACTTTTTACTCAAAGTGATTTTAAAGTGAGGCCTTGACAGTTATGTCTCCAACTCAAATATGTACATATATTTCAGGATGTTGTGCATCCCTGGCAATAAAAACTTTGGATCTGGAATAAACTGTTTAAGAAATATAGCTTTCGGAAAAAAAGTTGTCTTGTTGCACAAATCACCCCTACGTGGGGTGATTTGTGCATTTGGAGAAAATAAGGTGGGGTGAATTGTGCCAATTTATATATATCTCAAAAACTGTAATGCAAGACAAATCCATTAGACAATGACTTATTTAAGGTGTATTTAAAGTAAATAAAGTAAATAGTTGACAAAGATTGAAGGTACATTTTCTTAAACAAGGCCTAGCAGATCTAGGTGGTTTTGCCTGCAAAGCTCACAATGACAAAGTCACCATCATCATCTTTCTGGCCATCTGAACTCTCATCAGTGGTGTCGTTAAGTGGAATTGAGATGTCACTCTCTTCTGAGCTACTGTAGACAATCACTTTCTTTTGGTGACCAGCGTATACAACCATGCCACTGGCACGACTCTCAGAAATGTACTTTGCAGTAGTTGCTCCGTGCTTGTGGAACCAACTGCCACCTGACAAATGTGATTCCCCCTACATTTCCGCCTTTAAATCAAGGCTCAAAACCCATATGTACACCCTGGTGTTTCCTCCCCATTAACTATCTTACCTCTGCACTACTATCTGTGTTTATGTGGATGTATGGGCTTTACGTCTTTTATTTTGGTTATTGTTATTTTACCTTCATTGTTTACCTACTGAATGCACTATGTACAGCACTTTGGACAGTGCAAACTGTCATAAATGTGCTTTTATAAATACATTTTACTTACTTACTTATAACTCACCTAGGCCATTTGGCACAAATCACCCCATCCCCAGAATTTTGGATAATAGGCATGATGCAGCAATTTAGGGCTGACATCGTGCTAACTATATAGACTCAAAGTGTAGCATACCAAAGCACTAAAACATGTGTCAAATGTTTTCAAACGTGTCTATAATTGTTCAGACACAATAATCAAAAAACCTTGATCATGGAAATTTTACTTTGAAAGGCAAAACACAGTTTTTTGAGCTTAAATGTGCTTATATCTTATTCCTTGTGTCTCCCTTCTTTACAGGATGAGTCAAATGGATGGCTCTTCTTAAATATGTGGTCACATTTCCCATTTCTTCCACGGTTTTCTAGAAACAAGGGTTTTGCAACTTCCAAAATGCACAACTCACCCCACTTTCCCCTATTACTGAATTGGATTCAAGAAAAAAACACAATCTGTGATGCAATGGTAAAGAGAAATCTTTGAAGTATTTCCTATGGAAATAAGAGGAAATGAGAGCAGCTTTATTAATACAACGATCTTATACAACTTCATTTAGAATGCAGATTCAATGAAATGATCCTAGTGTGTGTATATAGCAGTATGATCACAGCTGCTTCACCTGTGCGTGAAACGTATTGATTTTTTTCCAAAATGACAATCATGTGTTCTTCTCAAATGTATTATAATTCATTAATCTATTTATGCATTTATTATTATTTATTATTATTATTATTATTATTATTATTATTATTATTATTATTATTATTATTATTATTATTATGGATTGGATTTGCAGAGCGCTTTTCAAGGCACTCAAAGCGCTTTACAGGGTTCCAGGTTCAATTCATTCACACACAGTCATACTGGTGGTGGTAAATTACGATAGTAGCCACAGATGCCCTGGGGCAGACTGACGGAAGCGTGGCTGCCATTCAGCGCCCCCTCCGACCACCACCTCAAACATACAGCAGTCATACACATTCACACCAGGCAAGGTGGGTGAAGTGTCTTGCCCAATGACACATCAACCATGACACAAGTGGCAGAGCGGGGATCAAACCGCCAACCCTAGGATCATTGGCCAACCCGCTCTACCACCTGAGCCACGGTCCTTTTTCTTAATTTTTCTTTAATTCTTTTCACTTTAACTTTTTTCTTTATTGTATTAAGCTCAGGCTTGTGAAATGAAATTAATTGATACTGTTACTACCTTTATGTATTGTATGTTGATAGTAAAGAAAAGAAAAAGAGAATTTCATTATAAAAAAATACTAGAGTTGTCGTGCACGCGTTGAGCTAGTTCAACCTGCAGTCGGTGGAAAGTTTGTAGTGACATAAGTCGTAGATACAGTAGGAATGGGCAAGCAATTAGGACAGATGTTTGTTCCTTATCCAAAGTGAAGGTGTAAGGACAGAGCATGTTGAATACTGTAGCAGATCGTCATGTTGTGATACTGAGCTATAGGAATACATTGTACTGACTGATTGAACATACCTGAGTAAACACCCTGCTCACTTGTATGTAAAAGCCTGTACAGTAATATAAAGTATGCTCTGTTTGTGCTATGAACAACCTATTGGATTGACTTTGCTTGTTCATTGTGCTGCCGCTCTCTGGTGATGTGGACAACAGAATAGTGTTTAGGTTGACCTATAAACAGTTCTGTCATGAAGCCAGTAATGTTTCTGTGTTTTGAAGAGACCTCCACACCTGACGGTCAATGGTGGTACACATTTTTATAAGAACTAAAAGTATCATAAATCAGACAATGAACAACATATGAACAAATCCTTCTGTAATAACCCTCAGAATAGTGCTAAGAATGACTATGGAAAGTTTAGTTGATGTAAGTGCTTTAGAAATTGAGTAGAATTTTTGGTTGAGAGTATTGTTTTGCCTGCATTGTCTGGCCTTAAGGATCGCCACTTCAATATAGTTTCAGCAAGACCTGATAATCATGAATTCTATTGACAACCTCCTCTAGACTAAGAGATGAAACAGTTCTGCTCTACAGTGACTAAAGGAGCCATTGCTGATTGTACTCACTATGAAAACCCTTGTCAGTGCCTTCCCACACTGTTACTTATTAATCAGATGGAAGAAAGATCTGATCTGCCACGGAGAAGATAAAGGTTTGCTGAGGTTTAGGCTAGGTGAGGAGATGAAGCAAGTTCAAGGTGCCAACCTGGTGTTGACTTAAGTATTTGGACATGCTCTTAAATGACTGTTGTGTCCTGCTTGTTGGTTGGTGCCTTTTCAGTGTCAGTCCCATCACATACAATGGTAAGAAGGAACCAGTGATATATCTTTAAGCTTCTGATTGACGTTAATTATTTGGAACATTAAGTTTGGAAAGCTGACATCCACTGTGAGAGCTGGCATGTCTAATGTTCTCCACTGGAGATCCTCTGTCTGTCCGCTCTGAAACAGCAGGGACTGGTTCAATGACCATCCTGTTTATATAGTAACAAAGGGAAATGGCAGCCACACAAGGGCACTTACCTTCATGAACCCCACAACATCTCTGCTTCCCCTCGCACGCACGCACACATGCTCACACGCTCACACACACGCTCACACACATCATGTTGTAGACTTACTGTATATAGGCATACATATTCTCATGGATATAAGCTGTTTTTGTTTTATTCCATATGCATATGCCATCTCCCATTGTATTTACAAAGAAGAATGTACAGTAAGAATGTTGGCACTTCACACACGGTTTGTAAAAGATATCTGTGGTTGAAATGATAAGGTGGATATGAAATATTGATGAGAGACATAACCATAGAGGAAACCTTTGCTTGTTAGTTTGTCTGACAATTTCACCGATTATGTATTTTGCAGGCTACACCTAATTCTGTAAAATGTCACTCAAAGGCCGATTTGAAGACATAATTTTAAATAATTGAGTGATGCCTTTTATAATTATTTAGATTTACATTTGACTCGTTATTTCCCGGTGCAGTTGGAGAAACTTGCAGATGGTGGATTTGCACTGTTCCTTTGGAGTTCTTCTCATTGACAGGTCCAATAAGACCCTGTTTCCACCTGGCATTAACATCTGACTTTTTGAATCTGGTTACAAGTGGACAGCTCTCAGTCCGTGTGTTCCCACTTGTATTTTCAAATGTGACTTCTCTGTCTACTTGTGATCGGATTCCATTTACCCGCGCTGTATTTAAATCAACACGTTCATCATTTCCGTTTGCATTGCTGTTTTTAACCGGTGGGGTTCAAACAAGTAAACATACAGGGCTGTACAGTGCCACAGTTTGAATCGCATTTGCTATAAAAATGCATTACATGCGAAGATAATTACCAGTCTAGGTTGACGAGATAGGCTAGTCTATCTCATTTAGACAATGAGGAGCGATGCACAATACTGCTTAGAGGGCCCTTACATTAACACTCGCCAAATGCGGGAAATATCATAGTATAGGTAAAGTATAAAAGTAAAAACTCTTATATATTAGGCGAGTAAGTTATTACGCCACTTTGGCTGGTGAAAGATGTGTGCTCGCTGTTTGGCTATTCTAACGTCTGCCTCTGTTAAACTCTTGTCACCGCAACCAGTCCATAGCTTTCACAGTTAAGTTATTCCTTGTGCAAACAGAACGTTTCCTGTACACCTTCACATTAAAAGCCTGTTACTAGCCAAGCGCGAGTTGACCTTTATTTTGAAGCAGATAAGAACAGGAAGTTAGCGCTCCACATGACTGCAGCTTGCATGGCGCCAGAAAAAAAAATCAGCGACTTCCGTGTTATCACAGTTTTACTCGGTGAAATGAAAACAGAGGACAGATAGCTTGTCATTTGCAATACTTTTAACTGGGCGCACACTAAAACCTTTTTTTCTACGTATTTCCGCTCAGGCAGTTGAGTAGGAGGTCCCTAATGTGGACACAAACCACATTCGTGTTTCCACTACCAAATGAATGCGGATACAAGCGACACAAGCGACGTAAACCACCTCCGAATGTGGTTTTTGTGATCCGATCTCAATGCGTCTTGAGAGTGTTCTCACCTGTAGTTAGAGCTGTATTCATGTGATCGGATCACAAAAACCACATGTTAATGCCAGGTGGAAACAGGGTCTAAGAAGTGGACCAGGATCAGTTTGTAAATGCATGATTAAGGCCGTGTCAACATCTATTTGCTATGTGTAGGAGTGGGAATGAGGCATGTGCACGTGCCACCCGTTCCATAATGATTGATATTATAACAGTATCTGTACTGTACGTGCACCATTATATATCCAACAAAAAGAATGTTTGTGTATATTTCTCATCTGTCGTTATTTGGTAATACCCAGGGCTTTAGTCATTTTCCACTTAGAAATAAAAGCAGGTTTACAATGAGAAAAGTTTTAATTTCAGTCTGAATAAAAAACATTCAAAACATGTGCGATCACGCCACATGAGCACCATGGATATTGAAAGGACACTATAGGCTGCTATGTCACATACAGTGCTGCTTGAAAGTATGTGAACCCCTTGAACATTTTGGAATTTTATTCAGTTTTACCAATAATAATTTATTTTGATCAATACCAGTATTTTTTATATGAAATAACAGATGTTTGTTATTATCAACATTTTTCTTTTCTGGAAATCAATTGTTAAAGCAGATAAAACAAATGATTTGCCAACATTTGTATGCGCAAAAGTTTGTGAACCCTGAGCTGCATTGCTTGCAGTTTTTCACAATTGTTTAAACACATTTTTTGGAACATCAGAAACAATGTGCACAATCTGAAACTAATTTACCAACTGCTTAACCAATTCTGCTGAACTCCAAACACATTTCCTGCCTTAGACTCATATTCTCATTCCAAAACACACATTTTTCACAACACTACACACAATTCTCTATATCTTGCACACTCTTCCTGAATTCTCTCTCTTGGTATTCACACAGAACACACTGCCAATCACATTTCTAAACTCAAAAGGCTTTTGTGCAGTTAGCTATAGAAGGGTCAGAGATGAGCTCCTGTTTGCTGTGATTTACAGTAGACTCTACATTTTGGTACAAATACAGTTTTTGCCGAATACTGTAAACACTAAAAGTGACTGCTATGACCACAGCATTACAACCTCTAACTTTTGTAATCATGCCCTAAACCAAAGCACCAACCCGACAAACACGATATATGCTTTGCACTGTGTTCGACATTCTCCAACACACTTCTTGAAAAAAAAAAACGTAAACTAATTGAATACCAATCAGTCTAGACCTTAGCACTACAAATAGACCCCAGGTGAGCTCAGATCCTTTCTGAGACAGTAAGAGTCAGGGGAAGAGGAGGAGAGAGAGTGACAGGAGGACGAGGACAAAGAAGGCAACAGACGGAGACACATACAACAGGGACACTATAGTGGACCATGTTATAGATCATGGCCTATCAATGAGGGAGCCTGGACAGAGAGTGCAGCCCAACCTCAGTCGCTCCATAATTAGGAGATTTAGACTGGATATCAGGTGATCATTTCCCTGTTGCTTCTCAAAGGATGACATTGAGTGTGATGTTGATGAGGCGATTTGGCCAGATGCAAACAGGAGGCGGTATCTATAAAAGGATTCATAATCCAACCACCCAATTCCTTAGAACACTGTTTTTTTTTACCATTGTTCCCTAATTTTACTGTAATTTTTTCTTAGTTTATACTGACACACTGAATTGCTTGAACTGCAGTCCTACCTATTCATTGTGTTTGTTTGAAATGGCAAAATAAACTATTCTGCAACATGTGTGTTGTTAGCATTTGTAAAGTATTTGTTGCTACTGTAGGTGAAAGTGTATGAACATGCAAAGGCATAATTCTACTGATAAAGCATTCATATAGTGTTTTGCATTTATGCTATAGTGTTTTCCATTCTGCACACCAGTGTTTACAGTTTTTCACAATTGCTTAAACACATTTCCTGATAGACTACCTCACTTTTTCAAAACCCTAAACACAAATTTCAAAACTCAAACACAAAATGCAAAATCCTTCACTTCTCTTGCAAAAGCACACTTTACCCTCAAAACAATGTTAACTCTTCACTAAATGGTGTTTTCTTTTCAAATGACAAACACATACATCATATGACTAGACATTTCTAGCACTCATTGAACACTGGTGTGCAGAATGGAAAACACTATAGTATAAATGCAAACCACTATATGAATGCTTTATCAGTAGAATTATGCCTTTGCATGTTCATACACTTTCACCTACAGTAACAACAAATAATTTACGGTTTTTGCCAAATGCTAACACACATGTTGCAGAATAGTTTATTTTGCCATTTCAAACAAACACAATGAATAGGTAGGACTGCAGTTCAAGCATTTCAGTGTGTCAGTATAAACTACTGTACTGTACAGTAAAAAACAATTACAGTAAAATTAGGGAACAATGGTAAAAAAAACAGCGTTGTAAGGAATTGGGTGGTTGGATTATGAATCCTATTATGGATACGCCTCCTGTTTGCGTCTGGCCACATCGTCTCATCAACATCACACTCAATTTCATCTTTTGAGAAGCAACAGGGAAATGATCACCTGATATCCAGTCTAAATCTCCTAATTATGGAGCGACTCAGGTTGGGCTGCACTCTCTGTCCAGGCTCCCTCATTTATAGGCCATGATCTATAACATGGTCCACTATAGTGTCCCTGTTGTATGTGTCTCTGTCTGTTGCCTTCTTTGTCCTCGTCCTCCTGTCGCTCTCTCTCCTCCTCTTTCCTTGACTCTTACCGTCTCAGAAAGGAGCTGAGCTCACCTGAGGTCTATTTGTAGTGCTAAGGTTTAGACTGATTGGTATTCAATTTTTTTTTTTTTTTTCAAGAAGTGTGTTAGAGAATTTCAAACACAGTGCAAAGCATAAATTGTGTTTGTAGGGTTGGTGCTTTGGTTTAGGGCATAGTTACACAAGTTAGAGGTTGTGATGCTGTGGTCATAGCAGTCACTTTTAGTGTTTACAGTATTCGGCAAAAACTGTATTTGTACTAAAATGTGCAGTCTACTGTAAATCACAGTAAACAGGAGCTCATCTCTGACCCTTCTATAGCTAACTGCACAAAAGCCTTTTGAGTTTAGAAATTTGATTGGCAGTGTGTTCTGTGTGAATACCATGAGAGAGAATTCAGGAAGAGTGTGCAAGATATAGAGAATTGTGTGTAGTGTTGTGAAAAATGTGTGTTTTGGAATGAAAATATGAGTCTAAGGCAGGAAATGTGTTTGGAGTTCAGCTGAATTGGTTAAGCAGTTGGTAAATCAGTTTCAGATTGTAAACATTGTGTCTGATGTTCCAAAAAATGTGTTTAAACAATTGTGAAAAACTGTAATGAGTGCTAGAAATGTCTAGTCATATGATGTATGTGTTTGTCATTTGAAAAGAAAACACCATTTAGTGAAGAGTTAACATTGTTTTGAGGGTACAGTGCTTTTGCAAGAGAAGTGAAGGATTTTGCATTTTGTGTTTGAGTTTTGAGATGTGTGTTGATGTGTTGAAAAAGTGAGATAGTCTATCATGAAATGTGTTTAAGCAATTGTGAAAAACCGTAAAGGTGCTGTAAGCGGAATGGTTCTTTTAGCTAACTTCCTGTCAGTTACTGCATTTAGCGGTCCCCTCGCTCGTCCCTACGTCACTACACTTTGGGTGGTAGGATGGCCTAGAGGTAAGGCGGCCGACCAGTAACCATGAGGTCGCTGGTTCGATCCCCAGCAGGAGAGTGTGAGTCAGTGAGGACAGGAGGGTGTGAGTCGTAAAACTAGCAGAGGCTGGTATTGTGTCTACGGTGCCCACCATCTCTACCATTGTGTCCTTGAGCAAGACACTTAACCCCAAAACTGCTCCAGGGGCGCTGTACTGCGGCTGACCCTGCGCTCTGACCCCCTCCGAAGTGTGGTAACTTGAGAGGGGATATGCGAAAAGACAAATTTCAATGTGCCTCGTGTACAACTGACAAATAAAGATAACTTAACTTAACTTAACTTAACTTAACTACGTTAAAGCCACTACGAGTAACATGGCAGGTTAGCGTCCCCTTTGGACAAAAGCGGTAGTATTTTTACGACACCCGCTGTCGCAAAGCTGTTTTCTAGCTCGTGCCAGGCGTGCGAGTGGGAACTGAGAAGGGCGCAATATAGTGCATGTCCGTGTGTTGAAAGTGTGAGGACTCTTTTTGGCTCCGTGAGAGTGGTTTTGACACTGCATCAGCTAATGCCAGTCACTGCCACACACACCTGATTGCAATGAGTTGATGCAGCAGCGTCACCTAACTACTCTCTCTCACGGAGCTCCTCACAGAAAGCGAATGAACGAGAGACGGCAGTTAGTATGGATCACGATGAGGTAATGTGTTTGTGTTGTTGATGTAAATAATGACTATTTCAGATAATGGTTATCTGATGATGGTGAAGCAAAGCAAACTTTGTGTTAGTACCAACCGCTCATTCATTTAGGAGTAAACACTGCAGTCTAGTTTCGCTCTCGTGAAATTGTATACACGTTGCTTGGCAACGCCCTCGTCCCGCCCGTAGCCTATATCACTCTCCCTTTTAGCTTTTCTTCATTGCATTCTTTTTTTCTTTGATGGTTTAGCCCCGTTATCAGTCATTATGACGACAAATAACTGTCTCAAACAAGGCTCCCGCTCCCCTTCCCTCACCTGGAGGGATAGGCTCCTCAAATCGCGTTGCTGCTCCACACTGAAATCTGCGACCAATACGGATATGTGACCATAGAGCCTGCACGAGCGAACCGAAAATCGGACTGGGTGTGCGACCAGACCAAAAGCAGTAATAAAAACTATATAAAAACGTCTTTCTTTGCACTGATGGTCTCGTTTGCTGTTAAAGGTAATTTATGATTATCAGAGGAAACATGAGGCTGTTTAAAAGATATTTAAATGTTACTCGTAGCCGCTTTAATGCACTGCGGTCTTCAAGTAGCGAGTTATCAAGCATAATCTCAGAACCATAAGTGTGATAAAACATGACAAAAACCATCAAAACAGACATTGGGAAGGATTTTACCTACTCCGCCATTGTAGGCGCATAAACATTCACCCATCTGTCGCTCTGGCGTGCACCGGCAGTGCGACCATGAGTGAGACGGGTGTCGGTTTGTAGCATTCTCTCTTGTGATTGGATATCAATTTCGGGATCCCCCGAAAAGTTTATTTGCCGATTACATGCAGAGCAGCTGACTGAGCGATCGGCTTTATGAAACGCGCACACTATATAAGTGATCACTGTATGAATAAAGAGCGATTTATCACTTACATAAATAAATCGCTTACTTCACCTTTAAAAGGAGCAGGTAAACACAATCAGGTGGGCCAAATTGAGTGATGAGGTGGTAGGCTGCTCTTTATGAGAAAAAGACACTGCACAACATTCAGCTTAACATTTTATTTATTTGACGCACTTGAGATTTAAGTTTCTTATGATTGTGTCACCGAGTGCTGCAAGCGATTTATTTCCACCATTGAGCGACACCTTTCGGCTTGTTTTTCTGATCCGGGTCACGCTTTTTTAGAGGCGATTTTAAGTCAGACCAATTTTTCATCACCTAAAGAAATAGCGACAGTAACTTTTATATTACGCTTAATCATATTATTTGAGCGATAACACTGATCAATGAAATAAAAATAAACAAAGCTCAGCTGGAGATATATAGGTGACTTTTAGAAAGCAAGTCACCATCAGTCAGATTTTTTCAAAAATAACCTTCAAATGAAAACCTGAAGAAGGTTTGTTGCATAATTCTGAGCTGTGATTAAACTAATGAATGATGTGGTCATGTGTAGGTGCCCTGACCATTTGGCTCATGGGACATCTGGACAGCATTCTTTCTCTTGTTAAACAGCCAGGAGCTGATAGAGAAGTGAGTGAGACCAGGGACACCTCAATGGTCAGCATTCTTTATTTGTACTATAGTTTTTACTCAACCTCTAGTCAGTGGAAAGTGAATAGCTACAGTGGCTTGCAAAAGTATTCATACCCCTTGTACATTTATTTTAATGGGATTTCATGTGATAGACCAACACAAAGTGGAGAATAATTATGAAGTGGAATGAAAATGAAACATAATTTACAATTTTTTTTATAAATGAAAAACTGAAAAGTGTGGCATGCAAAAGTATTCAGCCCCCCTGAGTCAATACATTGTAGAACCACCTATCCCTGCAATTACAGCTCCAAGTCTATTGGGGTATGTCTCTACCAGCTCTGTACATCTACAGTCTGAAATGTTTGCCCATTCTTTTTTGCAAAATAGCTCAAGCTTCAGATTCAGCGTCAGATTGGATGGAGAGCGTCTGTGACCAGCAATTTTAAAGTCTTTCCAGATATTCTCAATTGTATTTAGGTCTGGAATTTGACTGGGCCATTCTAACACATGCCTATGCTTTGATTTAAACCATTCCATTGTAGATATGGCTGTATGTTTAGGGTAGTAGTCCTCCTTGAAGGTGAACCTACACCCCAGGCTCAAGTCTCTTGTAGACTCAAACAGGTTGTGTGCCCTGTATTTTGCTCCTTCCATCTTCCCATCAACTCTGAGCAGCTTCCCTGTCCCTGATGAAGAAAAGCACCCCCACAGCATGATGCAGCCACCACCATGTTTCAAGGTAGGGATGGTGTGTTCATGGTGATGTGCAGTGTTAGTTTTCCACCACACATTGCATTTTGAATCAACGCCAAAAACTTCACGTTTGGTCTCATCTGACTATGCTGTGTCCCCTGAATGGTTTGTGGCAAGGGTTGGAGGAAGGTGCTCTGGTCAGATGAGACCAAATATGAAGTTTTTGGCCTTGAAAAAACTCTTAACAGGGCAGAAAACCTGTTAAGAGGCTGCAAGAGACTTGAGAATGGGGCAGAGTTATAGTAGTTATAGTAGTTATCCTTCCAGCAGGGTAACTACCCTAAACATACAGCCATATCGACAATGGAATGGTTTACATCAAAGCATAGTCATGTGTTGGAATGGCCCAGTCAAAGTCCAGACCTAAATACAATTGAGAATATCTGGAAAGACTTGAAAATTGCTGTTCACAGACACTCTCCATCCAATCTGACACTGAATCTGAAGCTCGAGCTATTTTGCAAAGAAAAATTGGCAAAAATGTCAGTCTGTAGATGTACAAAGCTGATAGAGACATACCCCAATAGACTGGAGCTGTAATTGCAGTGATAGGTGGTTCTAGAACGTATTGACTCAGGGGGGCTGAATACTTATGCACGCCACATTTTTCATCTTTTTATCTAAAAAAAATAATTAAAAACATGGTTCATTCCACCCCCCATCTGACCCTAGCATGTCACCCCGCATATGCGCACTGCCAATGCGCACATTGAGTATCTGTCTTAAGTGTCTTAACTCTCTCCGACAGGCCTGCTATTATAGTAGTAAGATACTGACATTCATATTAAAATGTTCAATACAAAGAAAGAAAACAAACAGAACAACACAGCCAGGCACAAACATTAGATCTACTTCTTCCATCTTGCTGTGTACAGATCTTTTTGAAATCTAAGCAGTGGTCAGTCTCTCCATTTCCTGGACTCTTAAATCATTTGGAGACAGTTTTCTATAGAAGGAGGGTCTACCTGTAACCATTTGTGATGAATGGCTTTTTTTGCCACTATATTTTTAAGATGTATCTATCGTTTCCTGTTATTCCTTCTGGTAGTTCACCCAAAGTGACACACATGGCTTTGATAGTGTTCATTGAATTATTGGTAAAGCCTAAACGATCCAATATCAAAAACAAATATCCCAGCTGATACAATCAAAAGCTTTCTCAGCATCTTAACTTATCAATCTGATGTTTTGTATAATGTGAAGTGAGTGTTGGGACACTGATGGCTGGAGCTTCAGTCACACAGACTGACAACATGCTAGGCATTCCATGGGAACAGTAAAGTAACATCTACACTAAGGGAAAGTAAAAAGGTTCAGAAAGTGTTGTCGACAGTGAGCATTAGATGAGCGTGATGCTCAGTGTGATATGTGAGGAAGAGCAACTCTTCTTCAGGTGACAGTGTGTCATCAAGAACATTCTGTCCACAGTTAGAGAGAGAGAGAGAGAGAGAGAGAGAGAGAGAGAGAGAGAGAGAGAGAGAGAGAGAGAGAGAGAGAGATGCTCTCTTGTAGGATGACAACAATGCCTCTATCAATAGGACACACGAGGCCTTTGCAGTAACTAGATTTCAACCCAATAGAACACATCTGGAAGATTTTGGACCAACGTATTTCGGACTGAAATGGAGTCCATCCCTCCAGTAAGAGACCTGGAGAATCAATGACACATTACTATGCCACTTTGCCATTCATTTGTCACACATCTGTATATTCTCATATTAGTTACTTGGCTTTGGTTTGTTATAATAAGTAAGTATTTATTAGAAGGGTTGTATTGGTGCACAGATAAACAGAAGCCAATAGGGCTCACAGTGATTCCCATGGTCCAATGCTTTTCCCATATAAGGCCTTCCTGTCAGTCAGGTTCAGTGTGGTTGACCTTTAGAGGAGAATAGATGATGGGAGGAATAGTGGGCTCTGTGAGACTGAGGCTGATGCTTGGCCTGAGCGCACAAAGCTGAAGATGAAAAAAGATTAAGCAGGCCTTTATGAGGGATCATTCCACAGCATTCATTCCCTCATTACAATATTCACATCAGCAGTTCCTGCTAGCATCAATTCATTCCACTCTTCTTTCACTTTTCTAAAAAAATTAAAAAATAATAATTGAGAGACACAACCTATTCAACATATCTTTGATACACATCTCTTTCCAAAAGCCAGAGGCGAATATCATTAAGGAAATACCTAAATCATTTCAAAACACAAGGAAGGGCCCAAAGAAATTGTTTGTGTTTATACGTGACCTCACAGCCGTTCACTCTATACATTCAAATAATTTCCTTTTTCCCCTGCATATAACGGACACACTTGCATACTATTGCTTTTGAGTATCTGAGGGAATATTGTATCTCAACAAAGGTAAAGAGAAGAGTGTAATTCTGCCTATAGGACAACAGTTCCATGTTTCATCCATTGTACAGGCCAGTGTGTCTCAAAGACTAACATGTCAGTCACCTTAGAACAGATCAGTTAGTGTTGAGTGTGTTAAGGTTATCAAAGTCTCTCGATCAAACAGATAAAGAGTACAGAACATTGTTAGAATTACAAACGACCTGCAGAAAATGGTGCAGCTCCAAACCTAAAATCACTTTAATTCGATGGGTTGCAAGTAGAATTTTAAAGTGTACATTAAAATTAATCAAATATTAAATAACTGAGTGAATTGTTCAATGTTATTATGCAGCACTCAATCTGTCGCCCCTATACCCACAGTTAGGGCAACATGGGTCATAGGAGCTGCAGTCAGACACAACACCAGAGCTGTGATACTGCAGTGCCTCATGTGAAATGTCTCTCTTTAGACCAAACACAATCTATCACACATCCACACTATGAAACCATCAGTGTCTAGTGACCAAGTCAACATTCCAGCATTATGACGCAGGACGCTCTCCGCAGGATCAACACAAAGCTGTCCTGGCTTCCACACACCTTTTTATATGTCAGGCATTTTGAACCGTAAAAAACATCCCCAATTATAACTCAAATTTAGCTTTTTCATTGTTATCACCATATCCTCACAGCCAAACAGAGAAATAGTGCTAAATATTTTGTTTTCTTCTTCCAGTTTTCAGTTTGAGTTAGGTTGAACTGTTTTCCATAACAACACGTGCTCTTGCAACTGCTAACTGCATCATATTTCTTCATTCATAAAAACTGAAAATATATCTAGATTCATTCAGTGAACTTTTCTTGCTACATGCTTTGATATTAAGAGAACTTTTAATCTTTCTTTTTATGCCAATGTAGCTGACCTGCTCTTACCCAGAAAAGCAAATGAACTTTAAGTATAAAGCTGTTTCTTATTGTCAAATGTTATACTAGGATGTGAAACTAGTTAGGTACATTGGCCCTCATTTATCAAACTTGCGTGGAAACTGGTGCAGATTCTGGCGCAAATACCTCCCTACGACAGGTATCGCGTGGGATTTATCAAACAGTCGTATTTCGCCAATCTCGGCGTACGCCACGCCATTATTGATAAATGCGGCAGCTGAAAACAATCGTACCACGCCCCTATATTTTCTCAGTTTAGAGGCCTCGCCCAGAGGTTTTGCGACATGGATAAGCGCATTACGGCACAAAAGAGGAACTTATCTGAAGTAGAAATTGACAGAATAACAGCGAAAGTAGAAAAATAAAGAGTTTCATTTCGGAGCATTAGGCCTAAGCGGCATCAAAGAACGACAGAAGGCAGCAGTTAGGAAGAAAATAACTGCTGCGGTCAACAGCGTTGGTGTTGACAACAAACGATCTCCAGCTGAGGATTTTGCATTTTAGGTTTACATAATGGCTATTGCTCAAATGCTATAAAACAGCATATACAATTATATGTCGCCATTTCTTTGAATAGATGAAGAAAAAGTGGTCTGACTCAAAAATCGCCACTAAAAAAAGTGTGTTGCTGTTCTGAAATGCAACCAACTGAGGGTGCGGGCATAATATAGGCTAAGTGGTAGAGGAGAAACAGACGCACCAACTGTCCGGTAATGGTCCCCATAAAATAAATACAGGTCTGCAGAGATTTGAATGATTAGAATGTATTGGCCCTTTTAGATAGCACTACTCAAAAGGGTTGTAAAAACTAAAAATAACACATTTCGCGTTTTACTGTATGACAGCACGAGTGGTCAGCCCGGCCGTCAGCTGCACAAGCCGACCCGGCAACGATCAGCTGTGAGAGCGCCCACTGTCCTGCTCCACCAGCAGATCGGAAAAACGTGCCGGTTAACGGTGGAAATAAATAGCTCGCTTAAGCGATCAATGACACATTAAAAGAGGAATTAACATCTAAAAAGTGCGTCAAATAAATAAAATGTTAAGCTGAATGTTGTGCCGTGTATTTTTTATCATAAAGAGCAGTGTAGGCCTACTACATATTTAATACTGTGGCTAACATTTTGAATGAATGCAGACCCCGTGCCTCCGTGTCCCCCCAGCTGCTCCGGACGGAGACAACTGCCCTTACGCAGTCCCATGCAGCGCTCCTAAGTGGCCGGTGTGTGCACTATTAAATCAGTGCTCCTACTCAGTTGCACACCATAAGCTGCACATTTTTAAGTGATTAATATCTTTATTTCGGTCTGAGCAAACACTGCATTTGTATTATCTTCTAATAATTGTCCAACAAAGTAATCGGCTACCCGGCACAGCCTGCACTGCGAGTCCATGCTGTTTACAAACTTGCGTACACGAGCTGAGAGCTGGCGTGGGATTTGAGCGTATCCTACGCTCACGTCCATATTGATAAATGCCGAGGTTTGCGTGGAAATGTACGTACACCCAAATTTCTGGTCTACGCAAGGTTGATAAATGAGGGCCAATGTCTTTCATTTTATGCCGCTTTTTTGTTGCAAGAAGTCTTGGAGTCCTGTTGGACAACAATTTATGTTTTAAACTACACATCCCTAAGCTTGTAAAATTATGTTTTTCTCAATATGATCTATTTTTAATTTCAGAGACGCAGAAAGCATTCAATTCTTTTATCTCCTCTAACCTTGACAAAAGCCTTTTCAGCAGACTGAATCCAAACACATGAGGTCATATCAAGCCTGATCCAGTGTCTTTGCATTGGCTTTAGCTTTGTTTTAGGATGAATTTGAAGATTTGATTGGCTCTTCATGTGCTTCACTCATTGTCTCTCCTCTAAACCTTCTAGAGCTTGTCCAGATTTGACTTGAGACAGTTTCTGTTATTTGATGTGTTTTAATGTCTCTTGAATTGTTTTAATCCTTTCTTTTTATTCCCTTTATATTGCATGGGGCATTCGCATGTTTGTGGATTTCATGTCCTGTTGTTTTTATTTGTGCTTTTTAGCCTTTAGCACTTTGTAACTGTGTCTTGAAAAGTGCTTTATACAATTCATATTTATCATTATTATTATTTGTAAAATTCAAATAGAATTATATTTTAAAAAAAAACTTTCAAGAAAACTGTTGGAGTACGTCAGTGACTACAATACATTCAGTCAATCCTGAAGCAGGAAGGGATGAGTGACTTTGGGTGATAACTTTATGCTTTACTTTTGTCTTTTCTATTGTGAATACTGTTATGATCCTGCTTGGGCCTCTAGCCCTTGTGTTGTTTTTCCCTTTTACCCTTGTCTATGTGCTGGTCTAATTGCAGGGTTCGAGTCAGGTGTGCTGGAGTCAATCACCAGCATTCACAGCTGCCATCAATCATCATCAACTGCTCTTCATATACCCGGCCCTTCCTTCCAGACACTGCCAGATTGTAGATTCTGTTTCCACACAGTCAGTTCTCTCTCTAAGCTAACCTGTTTGCAGCTCCGCTTTTTGCATTTTTCCTGGCTAACTCCTGTTTTTATGCCACAGCTCTCCCGGCCTGACTCCAGCCACCAGCTCCAGCCCTCGCCCGCCAGCACTGCCTGCCTGCTCTAGCCCGCTCCCACTCAGCCCCCCTGGACTTGCCCCGTTGCTCTCTCCCTGGAGCCCCCATGACAGCCAGCCTCCCCGCCGGATCCCGGTCCTAACCCCCCTGCTGGTTACTTCCAAAATAAATCTTCTTAATACTGATACTGTCTCCGCGCCTGTGTCCTCCTGATCCAGCCGTTACAAATACATTTGTAAAACGTGGAGCTTTGTTTCCAACCAGATTATCTGACTGTTTGTGTTTATTGACTTGTCATCATGTTCCCAGATCTATTCTATAAAGCTGTTGAATACAATGTGTTTAGTGCTGATAGGAATAATGACCAAAACAACTCATGAATTGGAATGATCTTTTAACACTAGTAGATTTATCAATACACCTTAGATAATCCCCCTCTGATCAAACTTTTGGATATTTTGACAAAATGTTGAGAATTGAAAAAGTTAATGTGAAAGTGTCATTAGGTATAGTGTAACTTTGCGCTCCATCTGGATACCTTGTGAATTCACAGTTCCTGCTTTATCATATGCATTCTTGCTAAAGTCAAATAAAACACTCAAGATAGCTAGGGAACTAGCTTATGGATTCATATCTCTATACCTTCCAGGTACGCTGACACACACACACACACACACCACACACACAAAACTATAGAATATAACACAATACACTTCAGTTCAATACAATACAAAATACTTTATTGTCATTGTATTGTTTTATTGGATAGTTGTACAGGATACAACAAGGAGTGCCACTCCTGGTTGGTGCATAAAAGACTCATTGCATACCAATCACGCACACACACACACACACACACACACACACACACACACACACACACACACACACACACACACACACACACACACACACACACGACAGGTGGAGTGTGTCTGGTGGAACGGTAGCCCCTGTCAGCACCCTGAGGCCCCACCACACTTCTGGTGCATTGTGGGTGTCTCTGTCCTGTGTGGGAGTGTGTGTGTGCTTCCTGTCGTCTGTGTCTCAGTGAGTGGGATGACTTTCCACTTGTCATCCAGGAGACAGATGGGACTATCCTGCTGGACTCACCTTCTGTCTGTGACACTTATTTAGGTTCTTCTGAAAGTAAGAGCTGAGGATAACGCTGTGGGTTTGTGGATGCATTTTTAACAATTTGTGGGACATTTTTGGATGTAGTTTGTATCATCAAGAGAAATCCCTTACAGTTTTTGCCTTATGCTTACACACTAAAAGTGGTTGCTATGCCCAAAGTATCACAACCTCTAACTTTGGTGACCATGCCCTAACACAGTTTTTTACTTACAGTTTTTGCCGAATGCTTACACACATGTTGCAGACTTTGGCCCACTGTGTCAAAACTTAACACACAGGCCGAATAGGACAAAGCACATGGAGATAAACTTCTAACTTATATGGCAAAACGAAACTCTTGAAACAAAACCTAACAATCCCATTTCAAAACTGTTTTTAGCATCAAAACAATACACACATGCACTTTTGAATTACTCTTTCCTAGCAGCAACAACACACAGGTGTGCTTTATGCAAAACACAGCTGTATTCAGTACTTTGGATGGTTTTTGACTTTAAAAGTCTCATACAGATTTTTTTTTTGTGAAAGGTTGATCCACTACAGTTGATCTAGACACATGAAAACTAAATGTAAACACTTCAGATTTTTAATTTTATTTTGCCATTTCAGGTTTTTGCAAAAGTAAAAAAGAAATGGTACAACTAGAATATTCTACAAAACATAGTGTTCTAAGGGAATGATTGGAAGACATTTAGGCTATGAATCCTGTCTCCTGTTGGCGTCTCACCTCATCCACGTCACAGGCAATGTCCTCCCTTGCCAAGCAACAGGGGAAATATCGCCTTGCGTGCCGTATCAAACCTTTTGCAGAATTTTTTGGAAAGATTGATCCACTATATTTTCAATTAGAAAAGAAAACAAGTTTATATTGCAATTTCATGGTTTTGGCCAACAAAAGAAAAAAACACAACGAATAGGTAGGATCGCAGTTCAACAAGCAATTCAGTGTGTCACTATGAACTCTGAAACAATTACAGTAAAAAAAAAGATGTGTTGTAAGGAATGGGGCGAGTGGATTATGAATCCTTTGGATACCGCCTCCTGTTTGTGTCTGGCTACATCGCCTCATCGACATCACATGCAATGTAATCCTTTCAGAAGCAACAGCAAAAATATTCCTGATATCCAGTCTAAATGTCCTAATTATGGAGCTATTGTGTTGTTGAGCTGGAATCTCAGACCAGCCTCCTATATTGTTAGGCCATGATCTATAACATGGTCCACTATAGTGACCCTGTCTCCGTCTGTTGTCTCCTTTGTCATCGTCCTCCTGCCGCTCTCTTTTGTCCTCTTCCCCTGACTCTTACTGTCTCACAAAGGAGCTGAGCTCACCTGAGGTCTATGTGTAATGCTAAGGCTCACACTGATTGGTATTATATTAGCTTTATTTTTTATTTTTCATGTGTGTGAATCTGCGTGCTTTTCCAATTTTAGTTGTGTTTTGTATTTTAAATAGATGTGTTTTCCAAAGGATTGCAGGTGATTTCCTTTTTGACCAATGTGTCTTATGTAAAACACTGTGTGTAGTGTTTTGCAAAAAGTGTGTTGGAGAATTTCAAACACAGTGCAAAGCACTTATTGTGTTTGTGGGGTTGGTGCTTGTGTTCAGGGCATGGTCACCAAAGTTAGAGGTTGTGATGCTTTGGGCCTAGCAACCACTATTAGTGTGTAAGCATTAGGCAAAAACTGTAAGACACATCGTTCAAAAATGAAATCTCCTGCACTCATTGGGAAAACACATCTATTTAAAATACAAAACACAACTAAAATTGCAAAAGCACACAGACTCACACACATGAAATATACAAAATAAAGCTAATATAATACCAATCAGTGTGAGCCGTAGCATTACAAATAGACCTCAGGTGAGCTCAGCTGCTTTGTGAAACAGTAAGAGTCAGGGGAAGATGAGGCGATGTGGCCAGACGCAAGCGTGAGGCGGTATCCAAAGGATTCATAATCCACCTGCCCCATTCCTTACAACACTGTTTTTTTTTATTTTTACTGTAATTGTTTCAGAGTTTATAGGGACACACTGAATTGCTTGTTGAACTGCAATCCTACCTATTTGTTTTTTTTGTTGGCCAAAACCATGACATTGCAAAATACACTTTTTTTCAGAAGCTTTTTTATTTTTGTTTTCATGTGTCTAGATCAACTGTAGTGGATCAATCTTTCACAAAAAAAATCAGTATGAGACTTTAAAAGTCAAAAACCATCCAAAGGACTAAAAACAGCTGTGTTTTGCATAAAGCACATTGGTGTGTTGTTGCTGCTAGGAAAGAGTAATTCAAAGGTGCATGTGTGTATTGGTTTGATGCTAAAAACTGTTTTGAAATGGGATTGTTAGGTTTTGTTTCAAGAGTTTCATTTTCTAACTTCGTATAAGTTAGAAGTTTATCTCCATGTGTTGTGTGGGGATGTGTCCAGGTGTTGGCCTGTGTGTTAAGTTTTGACACAGTGGGCCAAAGTCTGAAACGTGTGTAAGCAATCGGCAAAAACTGTAACATTTTGATGCTAACAACAGTTTTGAAAAGAGATTGTTAGGTTTTGATTCCAGAGTTTCATTTTGCCGGATATGTGAGACGTTTATCTCCTTGTGCTGTGTCTTGTTCGGCCTGTGTAAAGTTTTGACACAGTAAGACAAATTTTGCAACATGTGTCAAAAGCTTTCAGCAAAAACTGTGTTATGCTCACCTTCAACACAAAGGTTCAGGCTCTGAATGTGCACACATGTATTTGGCCTGTAATGTATTCAAAATGATTCAGCACCATACGCCCAAACCAAACTATAGGATAGAACACAATATAATACAATTCAATACATAGAAAGTCTTTATTGTCACACACACACACTTTAGATCCAGATCATGGTGTGGTCTCCCCAGACTCACTCAGGCTACTGATCCAGGGCCTGCTCCTTTATCTCCTCCTACCTCTTTTTCATGTTACATTTTCCCCTTCTATCTGCGCTCCTTCCCTGTCACTTCATTTAGTTGCAATGTCATGTCACTGACAAACTGAATTGCAGCAGTAGGCTAAGTTATTTTTCCTGATTGTCTTGTGTTTCAGGTTATTCTGGTGTTCTCTGCTCTTATTATAAAAAAGTGACTCAAGGATGTGTGGCATTGGTGAGCTGCACAGCTGAATGAGCAGCTTGTGACACTGCACCCAGTTTAACCTTTTGCAAACTAACAAGTTTTGCATCAACACTGTTTGTAGCTCTCTCTTTCTCTTTCTCTTTCTCTCTCTCTCTCTCTCTCTGTAAGTAATATAGACAGCCAAATGAAGTGGTGTCTAAAAGCAGAAACAGGCAAAAGAAACATACATAGAATTGTGTTTGTGTGTGTGTGTGTGTGTGTGCGTGTTAATTTATTTTTCCCCTTTGGCCCACTGTTTGCGTTTCCAGACGTCAAAGGTCAGCTCTAATTGGCTTAATGGACTGTCCTGACCCACAACAAGCAGATCTCAGGTCAGCCTGGATCAGAGGCCAACCAGGACCTGACAGGAACAACAGGCAGGTAAACACACTGCTGCTAGTCAAAACATTTCCATCAAACAGCCAGATAGAATGACCGAGCTGCTCCACAAGTCTTTATCATCAAAAGAACTAATGAATGGATGGGTGTTTTTTTTTTTTTTTGCATTAGTAAAACACATTTCTGAAATGAAACTGAAGTGCCCAGTAAACCACTGACTAAAGAAAGCTTTTTCCTTGAAATAGATAGATAGATAGATAGATAGATAGATGGATAGACTGGCAGACTTAGACAGCTCCTTATTTTTTGTGTCCTGAGACATCAGTTTTATACACATATTCTCTTTAGTAACAGGCAAACACACTGAATGACAGGAACCAATAGGGTACATAGAGAATGGAATCTTTGAGACATACTGGCCCTTACAACACTGTACACAATCAGAGAAAGAGGCTATCAGTCAACTTCTGACTCATGTTGGTCTGATCATATGGACTTATTTGGACCAGGTGAATGCTGCAGTTTGTCCCCAAGGAGACGAATAGAGAGCCACACTACATGTTGGCTCAACTATGTATTTATGGAGCAGCATCAGTATGTGTGAACTTTGGGCTTTTCAGCTCATAAATATTGCTGAGTGTGATAGTCCTGAGTGGCATGCAGTCAAGAGCTTCCGACCAGCTCCAGGAAGCTGGAGAAACACACTCACCCAAGAGTTATGATAGCTGCTAACTGTTGACCTTGACCTGGAAAGTACATTCCAAAAACATGGTCGCACTATGCCGATTCGTCTTAATGACAGACATTCCCATAGTTATGACCAGAAACTGTCAGGGCTCCTTGAGACGCATGGGTTTCTCCGGATGTGAGGATAAGTTTAGCCCCTTTCTAATTTTGATCAATAGACGGGTGCAGTTTAAATACGTTATATTAGGTCAGAGTTTTTTGAAGAAATTTGGTAACATGAAAATGTTTGGGAACTTTCTCAAGCTGTTTATTTAGCACTTGACTGTTTAGGAAATTGTGTGATTCCTTTTTGTCAAGTATTTTCGAACCATTATGTTGTGCTGCTAATTTACATTAACATTTATAGAGCGCCCATTCACTCACACACAGAGTGCTGACCTGATTATCAGAAGCAATTTGGGATTTAGTGTAGGGATGGGAATCGAGAACCTGGGGCCTATCCGAAAAGTATTTTTTGCATAGGAAATTTCCTTTCCTATCGAGATGAACCGGAAGTACTCGGCGGATAGGTGATCCGAATTCTCAAAATGCTTAGGAAAGGCATAGGAAAGGAGCCTCGATTCATCCTTTAACCCTCCTTTAGCTTAGGTTACTCCGGACCAACCTATGCTAAAGGAAAGGAGATAGTGGTATCCCATAATCCTTTACGGCGGCAAGATTTAAAGCAACAGGCCACCGCCGGAGTTTACCGACTCTACACGAATACGAACCAGAGGTAAAACAGAAGAGAGGAGAGGAGAAGAGAAGAGAGGAAGTTCTATTTCGTTCCTACTGACCGCCAGAGGCGGTGCTTTCAGCACTGGATGTTCCATCGCGCGCATGCGCAGGTCGAGATCTTATACCAAAATAGTCACCCGTGACACCTGGGTGACCCCGGGAATGTCTATATATTCCGGAAGTCACTCTAGGATCTGTTCCTTCTATTTTCTCGCGTACTAGCAGGACACACAAATATTGTTGTGTGATATACCATTAGCATTTTCGCAAGTAGCTTTGTAACCTACGGGTTGGTGCTTCGAGGAGAATTCGTCCACCAAAGGCTGCGATTTGCAGATTTGTTCGACTTCGGCTGCGGCCGGTCAGGGCAGGGGTGAGTAGAAGGTGAAGTCTACGCGTAGCCGCCGGCTACCGCGGAAGCTAATTCACCTTCCCACCTTGCTTTAATTGAGTTTGTCAGGCGGCGGCTGAGTTCACAGTCGCCGTGTTATTCTTTCGTTCGCACCGTTGCTTGTGCGTTGTTCACTAAGCCCGGTTGCTAATTGTATGCTCGAATGTATTGTTTTTCTAGCATTACTGCACGGTGCCCGGGTTGAGTTCGCCGGGACCAGTTGCTTACTTTGATTTAATCGTTGTTTACATCGTTGCTGGGTGCTCTCGCCTTTTGCTCGATTGCCTATTCCGCTTTAATTTGCGCTCCAGTGTGCAGCTTGGTGTTACCGCAGTCGCCGCCGCTGTGTTATATTAGGGGTGTCGCATCGTTGCTGGGTGCTCTCGCCTAAGCCTCGATTGCCTAGCCCGCTTTAATTTGCGCTCCAGTGTGCGGCTTGGTGTTACCGCAGTCGCCACCGCTGTGTTATATTAGGGGTGTCGCATCGTTGCTGGGTGCTCTCGCCTAAGCCTCGATTGCCTAGCCCGCTTTAATTTGTGCTCCAGTGTGCGGCTTTGTGTACAGCAGTCGCTGTCGCTGTGTTATATTAGGGGTGTCGCATCGTTGCTGGGTGCTCTCGCCTAAGCCTCGATTGCCTAGCCCGCTTTAATTTGCACCCCAGTGTACGGCTTGGTGTTTCCGCAGTCGCCGTCACTGTGTTATTGTAGGGGTGTCGCATCGTGCTGGGTGCTCTCGCCTATAGCTCGACTGCCTAGCCCGCTTTAATTTGCACCCCAGTGTACGGCTTGGTGTTTCCGCAGTCGCCGTCACTGTGTTATTGTAGGGGTGTCGCATCGTGCTGGGTGCTCTCGCCTAAGCCTCGATTGCCTAGCCCGCTTTAATTTGCACCCCAGTGTACGGCTTGGTGTTTCCGCAGTCGCCGTCACTGTGTTATTGTAGGGGTGTCGCATCGTGCTGGGTGCTCTCGCCTATAGCTCGACTGCCTAGACTGCTTTGATTTGCTCGCCAGTGCGCGGCTTCGGTGTACGGCAGTCGCCGTCACTGTTATTTTAGGGGGGTCGCATCGTTGCTGGGTGCTCTCGCCTATAGCTCGATCGCCTAGCCTGCCTTAATTTGCTCCCCAGTGGGCGACTCGGAGTTCTAGCAGGACTCGCCGTCACTGTTTAATTTAGAGATATCGCATCGGTGCTTGGGTGCTCCCGCCTACAGCCGGTTGCATAGCCTACTTATTTACTTACGGAGTAATTGCTTGACATAGGCTAATTTATTTGCCATTATGTTAAGCGCCCATAATTGCCTTGCCTGCATGGCCTCCCTGCAAGCGGAGGATGGCCATGACCAGTGCCCTGCATGCCTTGGGGTTGAGCACCTGAGAGAGGCAGTATCGGACAACCCAAGCATGAACTGTAGTTTCATGCCTCATGCATTGAGGTTAGCTAGGTTGGCCGAGGTGGAGGGCGTACCAGGGTTGCCCCCTTCGGGTGTGGCTCCGAGGGCCGCCAGGCGTCGTTCCTCGGCAGCTGGGGGACCCCCCGGGAAGTCCCGCAAGGTTGACAATTTGGCAGACCAGGTAGAGACGCTGTCTAGCGACGTTGCGCAGATCAAGGCCCTCCTGCAGAGCCTCCAACCAGCTCATGGTGCACCAGCCGCAGCGTGTCCCCCTGCAACTGCGGAACCTGCCTACCCGGAGGATGATGTGCTGTCCACATCGGCATCTTGTAGCTTTTTTGCCGAGGAGGGAGAGAAGTTTGACGAGGTAGGGTCCGTTGCTTCACTGCCTTTCTCTCAGGGGTCGGTCGCCGGATCGGCTAGGGGGTCAGTGTCCGGCCAGGACACTGTTAGGCCAGCCATGCGTGTGGCGCTGGCAAAACTGGGGTTGGATGAAGCTCCTGCTTCATCTGCACCTGTCAATGCTTTTTTCCCACAGGCAGCTCAGCCATCTGTGGTCGCTTTGCCCCCCTCTGAACCGTACATCGCGGAGCTTCAGAGATGCTGGCTAGATGCAAAGGTCCTATCGCATCACACTGGTGATAGCAGAGCCCTGGCGAATATGCACAATGCTGGGGTTTATGGCTTGGACCGGTTGGCCTCAATTGAGCCGGCGATAGCTTCTCTGGTTGTCTCCCCAGACGAGGCCCTGAGGGCCGATGCACGCTGCCCTCGGCCCCAGTGCCGGATTACGGATGACCTCCTTACCAGGAGTTACAGCATTGCTGCCCGTATGGGCCGTCTGGGGAATTCAATGTCTCATATTATTCTGGCGTTGTCTCAGTCCATACAGGAGTCGGAGGCTGATCCCTCGGCCCAGACCCTCAGTGAGATTTCACTTCAGATCTTCGCATACATGACTAGGGAGCTAGGCAGATTAATGTCGACTGTTACGTGGGCGCACCGCCAGGTTTGGCTTGCACAATCCCCCCTGTCGGAGGTGTGTCGACGGACCCTCCGGTCTCTCCCAGTAGTCCCAGGCCAGACATTTGGGCCAGCAGCTCTGCAGGCCCTTGAGCGAAGTGTACAGGTTGGCCAGGCCAGCCAGCAGTTTGCAAGCTTAAGAAGGCCTCCGCCTTATCCCAGGCCGGTGGCCTCTAGGATACCCAGTGACGGTAACCCTCGACCACGTCCAAGTGGACGATCGAGGGGCCAGCGCTTACCAACGCGGGGTGGCCAGCGCCGTAGCACTGCGCCACGGCCGGAATTTCAAGCGCCAAGAGGGCCAGCGCCCAGCCGCCGCCCCCCCAGAGCCCCTAGGGGCAGGGGGGGTACGTACTGAAGCTCAGAGGCCGGCCGTCGGATGCTTTTCTCAGCAGCACCTGGGCTACTGGGAAGAGCAGACCACAGACCCTTGGATGGTGTCCACGCTATCCAATGGGTACACACTCCAGTTCCGACGTCGGCCCCCAACTTTCAGCGGGATCAAACTTACTGTGGTCAAAGATCCCGACAAATCCCTGGTCCTAAGACAGGAAGTAGCCACCCTCCTGGGGAAGGGTGCCATCGAGGTAGTAGAACCACAGGATCGGCTCAGGGGGTTCTACTCAACCTATTTTCTGGTACCGAAGAAGGATGGCGGGTTTCGCCCCATTCTGGACTTGAGACGACTGAATCGGTACCTCAAGGTTTTTCGCTTCCGCATGCTGCGTGTTGCAGATGTCCTCCAGGCTATCGCTCAGGGGGACTGGTTCGTGTCGATAGACCTGAAAGACGCCTACTTTCACGTCCCTATTACACAGCGTCACAGGCGGTTCCTCCGCTTTGCATTTCTGGGCAAGGTGTACCAATTCAGGGTCCTCCCGTTCGGGTTGTCTCTGGCCCCACGTATATTTACACGGTGTGTGGCAGCAGCCCTGTCCCCATTACAGGCCGGCGGTATGGCGATATTGCCGTACCTAGACGATTGGCTAATCATTTCCCCAACTCGGGAGCAGGCAGTCAGGGACACAGCCAGGCTCCTCAGCCATGTGGATCGGCTTGGCCTCATAGTCAACTTTGCCAAGAGCAACCTAACACCATGTCGGGTGGTGACTTATCTAGGGCTGGTGCTCGACTCGGTGGGCATGCGAGCCTGCCTCTCTACAAAGCGCGTCGTTGCCATTCTGCAGCTTTTACAGCGCTTCAGGCGGGGGAGGTTGCTGGAATACAGCCTCTTCCTGCGGCTGATAGGTATGCTGACCTCAGCATCCATGGTGGTCCCACTAGGCCTTCTCAAGTTGCGGCCTCTGCAGATCTGGGCCAATGGTCTCCACTTGGACCCCAAGTGGCAGGGACACAAGATGGTCAGGGTGTCTGGGCAGTGCCTTCTGGCCCTCCGACCCTGGAGAGAGAGGGCATACCTGATTGCGGGGTCGCCCTTGGGAAGGATAGCTTCCCGGCGGGAGGTTGTAGAGACAGACGCCTCCCTTTCCGGCTGGGGCGCAGTATGGCAGTGCAGGACTGTCAGAGGCAAGTGGGATGCCCAGCAGAGACTGGAGCATATAAATGTGCTGGAACTCCTTGCAGTGTTTTTAGCTCTCAAGCACTTCCTCCCAGTTCTGAGGAACCGACATGTTCTCGTCAGGACAGACAACATTTCCACAGTCTACCATATCAACCACCAGGGGGGCACCAGATCGAGACGGAGCCTGCGAGTCACGCAGCGGCTCCTTCCATGGGCGTTCCCCCACTTTCTAAGCCTGAGGGCTGTCCATGTTCCAGGTGTCCGGAACACAGCGGCAGACCTTCTCTCTCGCCAAGGGCCACCCTCCGGGGAGTGGAGGCTCCATCCAGAGGTAGTGAGCATGATGTGGGACAGGTATGGCAGGGCAGTGGTAGATCTCTTTGCTTCCGAAGAGACGACCCACTGTCCCCTCTGGTTCTCTCTGACGGAGAGGACCAGTCCCTTAGGGCAGGACGCTCTGGCTCATGCTTGGCCAGACAGCCTGCTTTATGCATTTCCTCCAATTCCCCTTTTACTGGCAACACTGGACAGGGTCCAGCGTGGCGGTCACAGCCTACTTCTGGTGGCTCCAAATTGGCCAGGAAGGCCATGGTTCCCAGCATTGCTGAAACTCCTCAACGGAGAGGCTTGGCGCCTTCCAGAGAGACAGGATCTCCTATCTCAGGTCGGCGGATGCATATGGCACACGAATCCGGGGCGCCTGCAGCTGTGCGTGTGGCCCCTGAGAGCCAGGACCCACTGCTGACGTCTTGCGACCAGGCAGTGGTCCGTACCATTTTTAGTGCAAGGGCACTCTCCACTAGGTTGCTCTATGCAAACAGATGGAAGTTATTCTCACAATGGTGCATGGCACAGGGCGAAGTCCCAGAGACTTGCTCGGTGGTGGTGATACTAAACTTTTTGCAGTCTGTGTTGGACAACAACAGAGCTGCTTCGACCCTGCGCGTTTATGTGGCCGCGATCTCGGCTGCACATGCAAGAGTTGATAGCCAGACGGTAGGGTACCACTACCTAGTCAGGCAGTTTCTAAAGGGAGCCCAGAGGCTTCGACCACCACGGCCCTTGAGGGCACCATCATGGGACTTGCAGGTGGTCCTGAGGTCCTTATGTCTACCCCCATTTGAGCCGCTAAGTCAGGCAGATCTGACGCGGCTGTCTATGAAAACGGCATTCCTCCTTGCCATTGCAACTGCTAAACGGGTCGGTGAGCTCCATGCCTTGTCAGTGAGCCAGGCGTGTATGCGCTGGCACGCAGATGGGTCAGGAGTGGTGCTCTGGCCGAACCCATCCTTCCTGCCCAAACGTTTGTCTCCACATCACGCAAACCAACCAATTGAGTTGGCTGCTTTCAATCCACCAGGCTCTCCAGGGGGTGCAGAAAGCGTATCAGACCCACTGTGCCCGGTGCGGGCGCTTAGGGCATATGTTGAAGCTACAACCAGCTTGCGTAAGACGGATAACCTCTTTGTCTGTTACGGGGGCTGCAGGAAGGGGGCTGCCTTGTCTAAGCAGAGACTCTCTCACTGGATTGTGGATCTAGTGTTGAATGCATATAGAGCACAGGGGCTCCCTGTGCCCGTGGCCGTTAAGTGCCACTCTACCAGGAGTATGGCTACATCATGGGCGGCCTTGAAGGGGGTTCCTCTTCAGGACATTTGCTCCGCGGCTACATGGTCCTCATCATGTACGTTTGCGCGGTTCTACAGAGTGAATGTCGCTGCTCCTCATCCGGTGGCGATGGCTGTCTTGTTGATGGCTGCTAGCCCTTAAGTGGTGAGTACTCTTCGTGACCTTTCTGGTATAAGTCATCCAGTGCTGAAAGCACCGCCTCTGGCGGTCAGTAGGAACGAAATAGAACGATAGTTACGTATGTAACTACGGTTCTATGAGTTCCGGATGACCGCCAGAGTTCTCTGTCACTCAGACTTCTCAGATACCGCGAGAAGATCCAGTTGGAACAGATCCTAGAGTGACTTCCGGAATATATAGACATTCCCGGGGTCACCCAGGTGTCACGGGTGACTATTTTGGTATAAGATCTCGACCTGCGCATGCGCGCGATGGAACATCCAGTGCTGAAAGCACCGCCTCTGGCGGTCATCCGGAACTCATAGAACCGTAGTTACATACGTAACTATCGATTTAACTCGGCTAAAACAAAATTCCCCCCCCCCCCCACACACAGACACAGGCTAAAGATAATAAAGAACTCATAAAAGACCAACATCATAATAGTTATTTTCGTAGCACATAATTTACACCATAAGAAAATAAAATACCAACTTCACATTTAATGAAGTTACTGGGGGCAGTTCATTTCAACATCAACATAAGTGTAGCCTCTTTTTATTCCACATGTGAATTGGGATATATGGGAGTGATTCTCACTCTGTTGGCGACAACCTGATTAAAATCAATATGAAAAGAACGCATGGATCAAACGAGCGCTTGTTGTAGTCAATTTTCGGAGAATAGCGTAGTTTCACGTCAGCAATACTCGCCGTCGCGCAATGACGTCGGTTAGGAAAAGTGGAGTCGAATTCATTTGAAACAGCGCTGTCCTTTCCTATGTTCGATAGGAAGCACCTTTCATCTCTCCTTAACCCCGATGACGTTTAGGGGTTAAGGTATAGGAAAGGAGGCTTATAGGTTAGGAGATTGGATTTTTCAGATAGGCCCCGGTTCTTCTTCAGAACCAGTGCCCAGTGAATCAGTTCCTTGGAATCGTCAGCATGCCTGCTTAATGGTTCCGCTTAATGGTTCCGCTCGTTGCAAATGCCTCATGACTTCACACATGCGCTGCTTTGTTTTGTTTCAGAACACAGCAAACATGGCGTCGAGGCAGGACGCTCTACAGTTTGGTTGTATATCATGCGAAAAGGCGACAATATGGCCACTTGCAACAATTGGAAAGTTTCCATTTCGTCAAAAGACACGCGCACAAGCAAGTGTGCAGACGGCGAATCCTGACGGTTAAACGTCTGCTGTCTTACTAGTCAGCACCAGAATTTCCCAACACTTGGACTTGAACATAAAATGTGTGAGAATGAACGTGTGTGTAGGCCTAGGTGTGGGCTAATAAAAGAGGGAGATACATAACAAGGTGAGAGCAGCATGAAGCAAAGCAAAAAGGATTTCTTGAGCGCTGCGTTAAGGCCCGCTGTTTACTCTCGTTCATCAGCTGTTATAATGCTGCCTTTACCAGGGCTGGACTGGCCATCGGGCGTACCGGGCAATGCCCGGTGGGCCGGCAGGCATTTTGGGCCCGGCCAAGTCACACAGCCAAGGGCCAAGGTCCCTTCCCTCTCGGGAGTGCCGTGGACATATAAATGTGCGTGCAGGCTGTCAACTTCACCTGAAAGTTAAATAAAACTTTGTCCCAGGCCATTACTCACTATGAATGGTTCTAGGCTGGGCCTGGCCCAATCACACACACAGCAGAGGGCCACCCATTCAGAGGCTGCATTGAATTGTATTATCACGCATTCAACTTCTACTCGGTAATTATGAGCATCTGACGATGGTCAGTTACGTTCAGGGCCGTCGGACGGCGGATAGGCTTGGGGGGCCCAAGGCAGAGGGGGGCTGCACTCAAAAAATAAAAACTTATTTTTTTAATTTTATTTATTTTTTGTACTGGCTCAATATAGGCCCCTGATCTTTGAAGGCCCCGAAAATTTTTATCTAGGAGAGAAAAAAAAAACAGATATCAGGGGCCTTTCATTCGTCAGTACATTTTTTAAATAACATTGTTCGGGGCTACGAAGATCAGGGGCCTATATTGGGCCATTAAAAAATACAAACAAAAGGTAAAAAAAAAATCCCGAAGCTGACTGGATTTTTTACACATGTACATTTCTTCTTTCTGCTTTTTGGTCATTCTGTGTCTCTAAATTATACCAGAAAATAGTACTAAATAGCTTACATAGGAAATAGTTGATTTAGCCTTAGTTTTCTCCTCACAGTGCACCAGATTGATGAATTTTACTTTAACATTTAAAAAAAAAATTCCGGGGGAGCATTCCCCCGGACCCCCCTAGAAGGTCCAGGGTCCACGACACAGTCTCCCAAATTCCTGTGAGAAACACTGTGTGTGTGCATGTTTATTAAGAGTCATTAGACCAGGGGTTGTGTTCAAGTACGCGTAATGATTTGGTCATTCATCAATAGAAACATTGTGTTGTTATGTTCTGGCTCAGAGAGGGACCAGTCACTCATACGTTTTGGACTATAGACAAACATAGCTTTTACATGTTTGTGTTGTAAGACCGCCTCTCAGAGGGCCCATCAGGACTTCCTGTATAGGGGCACAGAATTTGGTGCAACGCCCCTGCCTCCGCATATCGTATAAATAATCATGGTGGGCTGCCATGGCCAAAAATGCCAGGGCCGATTGTTTGTCCCAGTCCAGCCCTGGCCTTTACGGACGGCGGTGGAGACGAACCCAAAACAACACACAGCGGGACACAGTGGTCCGGTGATAAGGAAACGATAAACAAGACACTTTATAAAGACAGTAAGACACACTTAAAATAACGATCTCTGCCCATACAAAAAGCTCTGACTTGGATAACTTGACGGAGCGATAAATGTGTTTACATCCATCCAGTACATGTGTCTGATGAAGGGCCGTTATATTAATAATAAACAGCGCGCTGCACATTAGAACAGCATGTACATAAAAGATCTCGTATCCTTCCTGAGAGGGCAAACATGTTCATTTTTCGGCACAAAAATTAAAGTTGATAGTTGTGGTCTTATCTTTCCAGAAAACTTCTTTGTATTTTTTTTTATAATAATAATTGATTGGATTTATATAGCGCTTTTCAAGGTACTCAAAGCGCTTTACAGGGTTCCAGGTTTATGACAGTTGAATTTTGTTCAAGTGCAAATGATCACTGTTACAGTTTTTTTCGATCGCTAACCCACAGTGGGCACAACTGTAGCTCCATGTGCAAAACTCTAACTACAGTCTGCACTACCAATAGTCACTGGAGCTGAACAGTTCACTTCACCTGCAAAACAGGTTCAGTGCAGCAAACCCTAACCAGCCTCATTGAGATAACACACACTGTCACTCAGAACATGCTCAGAGTACAAACACTAGCATCAAACCCCAATACACAAATTCAGGGGTGTAAAGTAGCGAATTACATTTACTCGCGTTCCTGTAATTGAGTAGTTTTTTCGTGTACTTGTAATTTTTTAAGTGATTTTTAAAACCTACACTTTTACTTTTACTTTGAGTATGTTTATTTTGAAGTATTGTACTTCGCTACATTTTATATCACCTGCGTTACTGAGTAAAAAAATAGATAGGGAAAGGAGAGAAAAGAAAAGAAATATCGCGGGGGGCTTTTATTTTTACGGCACAATACCGGAAACTAACACAGAGAATGATCGACAGGATCATTGCGACTAAATGATAACAACAAACATTGCTTCCCTCTATCATTAAAACAAAATAATCCTAGTTAAACTGTCATTGTACCGCACGTGAAGACGTGAAGGCTTTTAAATGCAGCAAACCTTTCATGCAGCCGTGCGATCGGCCCCTCCCTCACCTGATAGTTTAGCTTTCAGTTTAACTGCAGAGTAGGATGGAGACGGTGCGTGTTGTCGGGAGCTTTGAAAAACTTCCAGAAGACGGCAGAAAGTCAGCCTTTGGTCGAGAAGAAAGGTAAAAGCAATAGACTAAAACAATGTGCAAGATATGTCATGCGCGGACACGCGAGTCAGATGACATGCCTGACCGTGATAGAGAGAGAAAAAAAGTCATATGCGACCGAGCTGCACCTCAAAACATCACGACCAATTAGTTTACTCACGTTAAGTCGAATCATACCAAGCAATAAAGGAATAAAAACACAGGAAGTTTAAAGCTCCTTGGCTCTTGCCACCACAACAGTCATCAATTAAGAACACTGTAGCCTACAATTTAACTTGCTTATCCAGCCAGCTCCATGAGATATACATTAAAATATGCCCTCACATTCCTGCTAGCAAAAGACGTGCCCTATCGACAACATTTGCAACGGTTTATTTTGATTTTGACACTTATTTAATTTAATTATAAAAAATATGTTTTACTTACGCTATTTGCATTTTCCTTGTTTTCAGTTCAATTAGGATAGGCTATGTTTAAAGTCATGGTTTCAAATGTTAAATAAGTGCATGTTGCAGTTCTTAAATCAATGAATAATTGTCTAATAATTGTGATTACACAATGTCAATCAAAATAATCATGATTATGATTTTTGTCAAAATCGAGCAGCCTAACCTTGCAATTTCCATGGTTTAGATCAATTGTACACAATTACATTATTAGAACTGCAGCTGCAGTCTGTTTAGGTCTGTAGACCGGTTACATTCCCATTCCCCCATTAACAGACTATTTGCTCCATATTTGCGTATCTAAAGTATAATGACACAGTATACATCCATACATGTGTGGTGACATGATTTATTTAATTTGTGCACTTTCATTTGTAAGTGTTGTATTAATTAAACAAAACTCATTTGAGATTTATATCCCCTTGTCTATATATAGAATGCCCTACACTGAAGAGACCCCCGCCCCCTCCCGCTGTTAAAAAGTAACTAGTAACTTGTACTTTAAGTACATTTTAAATCAGCTACTTTTTCACTTTTACTTCAGTAGATTTTTAGACCAGTACTTTTACTTTTACTTAAGTAAAATTTCATCCAAGTAATCATACTTTTACTTGAGTAGAATATTTGTGTACTCTTTCCACCTCTGCACAAATTATAAACTTTTAATCTTTACAGTTTTAATAATTTGAGTTATTTCACACAAATTACGTAATATTTTCTTTGATGAAAGGGTGAAATTATTTCACATGAAATTGTTTATTTTAAAACAAACCAGTTTTTTTTTAGGAAAACAAAAAGAAATGAAAATCAGAAGTTTGCTTCAATAGATACACATTTTTTTTTATATTTTATTAAAACATTTCCAAGTATTAGTATTTATCTGTGTAAATATTCTATAATTGTAATACACCAATTCCTATAATGTTGTAATTTACTGTAAGGATGCAACTCTAAGCTGTTTGTTTGCTGGAAAATTCGTATTACATATGCAACTTTTTTGCAGATTGGGTTGCACTCTCAACCCTGCCTCTCTCAATGAGAGACCATAGCCCCTTTTACACAGAGATTGGGGCATACTGACGAAACGAAAGAGCGGCAATTTGCCGGCTCTCCTTGGTTAGGTGTTATTTACACAGAACCAAGCAAAGGCAGCTTGTTGTGTCCCTTTTACACAGTGTTCCGTTGTGAAAGCACAGAGCTCCACATTCCGGAACGAGGGGAGTGGGGGGAGTGTCATGTGTGACACAACAGCGTAAGCAGCGTTGGGTGTGACGTATAAATTAAGCGCCCACCGGTCAGCTGCTTATTCAACAACAACAATGTAGGGGGTCAAACCTATGGACAACTCTGTGCCGCCACCGTGCGGCCAAAACACTGCAGTGCACCCTTACATCTCCAGGTGGGCGTATCCAAAACGCCAGCCTGAAACCCCACCCCGGATGATAGCCGGGGACTTTAAAAGGACGCGCGTGCTGTTTATTCTCTGTCCTCTGGTGTTCGGCTGTTTAGCTGATCCATATAGAGACAACAAGTTTGTACAAACCTACAGGGCCCTCTTCAATCCCTGAACCAACCACCACGTGTTTTACTAAAGCTTTCGCCTGCGGCCGCGGCGCTCTCCGGAACAACAAAGTGAGTTTGTAAACTGTTCCGTTGGAACGACCAGAAGAAGAACTAGGACACAGGCGGTTTACCTAGAAACTAGCCTTTTGGACAAGCGGACCGTAAGCCGATCGATTTGTCTCCGACCGCCATCCTCCGCACAGAATCAGCTGTGCCCTTTTGCCTCTCTCCTGCGATCTGAAGACCGCAGAGAATCGACTCACCCGCTCCCCGACCGCCAAAGGTTCGGAGCCTGGATTTGGATCGCCGTCTTGCGAGCCCCGCCAGCCCGGAAAGGATTGGCCTGCCCGCCTCAACGACGACGAGCAGTGGACACTAGGCGTCCCCCCAAGTGAGATTTTGGCTTTATAATTACCTGGGCAGATGTTTTAGTTATTGTTACTTTTAAAGTGTTGAACAATACTGTTTATTTTCGAATTTGTGTTTGCTATTTTGAACAAGCTGTGTGATTTATCTCCGTTTGTCCTCCCCCACAGAGAACCAGAACAGGGAAAGTTTGATCATTCCATTCAACGCGAGTGATTGCAGTGTGGTTTAATTCTGCTGTGCGTTTTAAAACCTCACACTTTTCTTTTCCCCCCTCCCCGCGCTCAAGCGTGGTCTTTCCTCCTCTTCCTCTCCTGCACGCACACACACGTTAGATAACCCTAATTGTAGTCTTGATCAGATAGAATTGGTGTTAAGATCGGCGGTAGAATCCATTTAAAGAGCGAGTGGTTTTTCGAAATCCCCCGCCTCCAAAACCCCTTCTTCATGTCCTTTGTTCTGAAGTAGACGCCATTTTGAGTACCCGTGGTAGTTACTTCCCCTATCGGGTGGAGGTAGAATAGCCTAGCCTAGCCCGCCACCATTTTGGGCCTTAATAGCCTAGCTTAGCCTAGCCCGCCGCCATTTTGGGCCTTTCGCCCCTCCCTGTACCTTTGGTAAGGGTTATTCTACACGCCCCCTAGTCTCACTGACCGACTCCCTAGCTCCCCCGCGCGGTCTGACTCACCCCTCGAGTCATAAGTCACGTGGGAACTCCCCCGTCCCTTTTCCTACTTCGCTTCACCCACCCACACACACACACATACTGGTACATGGCTGTACAGACAACAATGTTCTAGACGTTTTCTTTGATTAAGTTTGCTAAGTGTATTTGCTTTATGCGTGTATAAAACGGATGTTACCTTAAGTTTAATTGTGGTTAAAATAAATGTTCTTATATTGTAACCAGAAGTGTTTGTGATTTATTTGTGTGGATATTATTGGAGTGTCAACAATCAACAAGTGAAAGATTCTGTAGCCTTCAGTGTTAAGATCATATTACCAAATTCATAATAGTAATTACTTGATTACATTATTTTATGGAAATGATCATTGAGACTAGGATTTATTAATATTGATTTATTTAACTGAACATTAAACTAATCAACATTTGAGAATAAATCATTGATTAAACGAGACAATTTGCTATTACTTTTCCATTCTTGAATGAATGGTGGTGCCCCTTTTGAACTTTAATAAATTATTAAAGTATTATTAATCTTCAGATTAATTTCTAATAGCTGAATTAATCTGAACCACCTGTACCCGCTACAACAACAACCACGAAGACGTTTGAGTTTGTGGTTGAAATCCTGGAGCCACACATTAGGCGCAAGAAGACCAACTGGCGACAGCCTCTAGAGCCTCGGCTGAGACTGGCAATTGCACTCTGGTGGTACGCTACACCCAGCGAATATAGATCAATTGGCTGCATATTTGGGGTCGGTATCGCCACAGTCTGTGTGGCAGTGCGTCAGGTTACTACAGCGCTGCAGAGGGCCCTGTTAAAACGTTTTGTGGACCTCCCAACTGGTGCCCGCCTCCAGGAGACAATGGACGGATTTGCTCAACGTGGGTATCCCATGTGTGCTGGTGCCATCGACGGTACACACATACCCATCATTGCCCCCCGTGACGACGCATCATCCTACTACAACAGGAAAGGGTGACACTCCATTGTGCTTCAGGCTGTTGTTGACCACAACTGCTGGTAAGAATCACTCTGAATATATTCCCTTTCATGTCTAACTTTTAAAATCTGAATAAAGCCCCCAACTCTTTTACTTAACTTTATTGTTATTATTCTTTTTGTTCCAGCTTCACAGATGTGTATGTTGGCTGGCCTGGTCGCACACATGACACTCGAGTTTTGGTCAATTCGCCCCTCTACAAGAAGGCAGAAGAGCAAGGCGGTTACCTTTTCCCACGTGAAGTAAGTTTTCTTTCAACCGATTTATAAATGATAAAGTATTTTACCTTTTTTATAGCTTTGCAAAGGGTGAGGCAAATACTGCCATAAAGATACACAAGGAAACAAAAATAATACAGAGTGATGGACATGTGCAGCAGTACTACAATCTACTTACCATTTCTAAACACATGCATCTCATTTTTTGCACTGCCTTTTTACATAGGCGTTTTTATATTCATCCATTTATATGCCCCTGATGTAATTTTGTATTGTGTTGATCTACATTGCAGTACTTGATAATGCACACTGATGGTAAATAACTAAGTGGAAATTACATTAGTGCTTGATTTTGATTTGAGCAGCATCACATATGTAACCCAAATGTCCCGCCACCTCTCTATAACCCTGGGACTCTGCGTTGTGTTTTATTGGTTGGTGTGATGGGTAGAGAAGGACAGGACACAGAAGTTCTGGATTGTGGAAGCGACTGGCAATTTATTCCCCAACAGTGGCAATCTTCAAAAGCCGTCCTTGCATTCAGGACCTTGCATTCAGGACATAGTAAAACATTGAAACAAAGAGTTAAAAACACTCTTTTCAGCTGCTCAAATAAAATACTCTTGCTATGTAAAAATAAACCATAAACTATATAATTAAATAAATATTCTCTTTAGTAAAAAAAATATTCTTGTGCAAATAAAAGAAAAGTATGAAAAGACTCAATTAAGCAGCACAGCACTGTTTCACAGTGTAACTCACGATCGCCATGCTAGCCAACACAACATATCAAAATTCTCATATATAAAACGCCAACTCACACATCCCAGATAACACTCAACAGGTAACTAAACATTTCATGTACAATACGAACCAAACAAACCGACCGGATGGGTGGTTTAAACATAGATAATAATACGATTGTGCAAGACATGTAAACACTGCTCACCTTGCATTCAGGACATAGTAAAACATTGAAACAAGATGGCGCTCGCGCACAGAACAATCCTAAACTACGGTGGCTCACACAGGGCATACCATACAAATTGTGGTAAGACAGCGCCACACAGTGGCCTTTCTAGGTAACAACCTTACATCTACCCCTACTCTACTTGATGGCGTCCCAGCCATCAGGACAAGTAAAACAGAACACATATCGCTATGCACAGAAACAAGACAATAAAAACTAATGTGATGACTATGTGTCTTGCATAGAGAATGTATGTGCACCAAGGGCCCTCTCTAGATATGGCTTTTCTTTTGTTTTTACGTAAGCCTTGCTGCTTTTCTCGTTTTGGCCCTTTGCCACAACTCCCATCCCCTTTCTCTCCTTCTCCAGTCCTCTTCTGACATCAAGACATGTGTCTCGTAAGATAACTTTTTCGGGGGATGTCGGTTCCTCTGTGGGTTTCTCCTAGCACTGGGCTTGTCAGGCGATTTGACATCGCTGGCACTTATATTTTCCTCCTCTCCTCGATCCATTTGTCCGTCATCCAAATCCTCTTCCTCCACATTGATTTCCTCCATTTGTGGGTGCTCAACCTGCCCGTTTGTTGTCCCAGGTAGAACTGTCTCCACAACATCCTCTGTATCGTCCATTTCCTCGTCCTCTGTTGTATCCGACTCAACCTCTTCTCCTGTCACTTCACCAGCCTGCTCCACTGGAAGGAACATACACTGTGTAAGGAGGTTGCGGTGTACCACTCTCTCCCTTTCACCATCTTCTGAACGCAACACATACACAGGTGTGCTGGGCTGTTTCTTCACCACAATGTATGGACGTGACTCCCATTTGTCTCCAAGTTTCTGCCGACCCTCCACATGACACACTTTGATGAGAACTCTATCCCCTGGTTTGAAGTCTTGACCCTTAGTTTTCTTGTCATAGTGTTTTTTCTGTTGTGCCTTAGCATGCCGAGAAGTCTGATTAGCCTGGGCATAGGCCTGTGACAGACTGTCATGCAGAGTTTGCACATACTCACTGTACTCGCATGGCTCATTGTGGGTAGAAAGCCCGAAGACCAGGTCAACTGGGAGCCTGGGATGTCTACCGAACATCAGGTAGTATGGTGTGTACCCAGTGGAATCGTGCTGTGTGCAGTTATAGGCATGTGTCATTGCGTCGACATGCTCATGCCAGCTGGGCTTTAAGTGAGGCTCCAACGTCCCCAGCATGTTCATGAGGGTGCGATTGAACCTTTCGGTGGTCCCATTGCCCTGGGGGTGGTAAGGGGTTGTGTGGGTTTTAGTGATGCCAGTACACTTGCACAGCTCCTTAACAATAGCACTTTCAAAGTTGCGCCCTTGATCTGCATGAAGCTTTTGAGGGAAACCAAACCGGCAGAAGAAGTTTCTCCACAGAACTCTGGCCACTGTGCAGGCCTTTTGGTCTTTTGTCGGGTAGGCCTGTGCGTAGCGGGAAAAGTGGTCTGTAACCACGAGCACATTCTCAATGCCACCCTTTGACTTCTCCAGGCACAAAAAGTCCACACACACAAGTTCCATGGGGGTACTGCTGTGGATACTGACCAGGGGAGCCCTGAGGCCTGCAGTTGGAGTCTTCCTGAGACAGCACCTCTCACACTGCTCACACCAAGCCTTGATGTTCTGGAACATTCTTGGCCAGTAGAATCTCTCTCTTATCATCTGCAACGTCCTCTCAAATCCTAGATGCCCTGAGTCATCGTGGAGAGCAGTCTTGACTGTTGCGCGCAGCTTCTCTGGCAATACCAACTGCTCCACTACTCCCCTTTGGCCGTCTTGGATGCGGCGATACATGATACCGTCCCTTATCACCACTCTCCTCCACTCTTTTAAGAGAAGGCACACTTGCCCACCACCACTTATTCTCTCGCTGCGATTTGGTTTTTGGTTTAAAGTTTTAAAGTGCAAGACTGGGCCAATGACAGGGTCCTCTTTCTGTCCCACACGGATCTCCTGTTTTGTCATGGCAGGCAGCGATTCTGTCCCCACCTCCTTATAGGGCTCATTAGACATGGGCGGTTGAGGGTTTGGTGGTTTAGGCTCCACTGTGGCAGTGTTCTGACTGGGGGAGCTGCCTGATTCTTGGGTGGGATGAGCCTCTATGCACTCCTTCTCTCTGGTCGTTACTCGCTGAGGACACGTTTGTAGGACCTGCGTGACCTCCTGGTTGGACATACGGGAGAGAGCGTCAGCATTTGCGTTACTCCGTCCCCTTCGATACTGAATGTCAAAGTCGAACGCAGAAAGTCGAGACACCCACCGCTGGCCTGTTGCATCCAGCTTCGCCGAGGACATCACATATTTGAGTGGGTTGTTGTCTGTTTGGACAGAGAATGGACGCCCATATAGATGGTCATAAAACTTGTCTGTAACGGCCCACTTCAGAGCAAGAAACTCCAGTTTGTGCGCAGGATACCTTGACTCAGCTGGGCTCAAGCCTCTGCTCGCATAGGCTATGACCCTCTCGGTTCCACCCTGGAATTGAGCCAAGACCGCACCAAGCCCCTCTCCTGACGCATCAGTCTGAAGCACAAAAGGCTGGCTGTAATCTGGATAGGCCAGCACTGGAGCAGTTGTCAACTTCTGTCTTAGGGACTGAAAGGCCTCTTCACACTCGGTAGTCCACAAAAAGGGTGGTTCAGGACCCAAATTTTTCTTTCCTCTTATTTTCTTTCTGGGGTCACCAGATGTGAGGCGGTATAAAGGCGCAGCTATACTTGAGTGGCCTTCAACATACCGTCTGTAATATCCAGCGAACCCCAAGAACTGCAGCACTTCTTTCCGGTTTGTGGGCCTCTCCCAGTCCTTAACCCTGCTGATCTTCTCTGGGTCTGTCTTGATCCCCTCTGCAGAGACCAAATGACCCAAGTACTGCACCTCTTTTCTCACAAGATGGCATTTGGAGGGCTTCAACTTCAAGCCATGTTCCTGAAGCCTGTCGAAGACTAGCTGCAACCTCTCCAGGTGTTCGTCAAAGGTTTTGGAGAAAATGATGAGGTCATCGAGATAGATCAGGAGGTGGGTGAAGTTCAAATCCCCGAAGCAGCAGGTCATAAGCCTCTGGAAGGTGGACGGAGCATTCTGCAGCCCAAAGGGCATTCTGTTGGCCTCAAACAGCCCCATGGAGGTGCTGAATGCTGTCTTGTGCTTGTCTTGCTCCGCCACCTCCACCTGCCAGTAACCAGATGTGAGGTCAAGTGTGGAGAAGTACTTTGCTTGGCCCAGGGCTTCCAGAGCCTCCTCAATTCTGGGCAAGGGGAATGCATCTCTCGTGCTGTATGAGTTTAACTTCCTGTAGTCAACGCACAACCTTAGCGACCCATCTTTCTTTGTGACAATCACCACTGGGGAAGCATATGGACTCTTACTAGGCCTGATGACACCTGTTGCCTCCATCTCCGTCAACAGCTTCCTCACGTCTTGCCACTGCGAAGGCGGAATCTTGCGGTATGGGAGTCGAAAGGGCTTAGGGTCAACCAGGGGTATGTCGTGCTGCACTGTTTTTGTGTGACCATAGTCCAGGGGATGCTGGGAGAAAACACCTACATTCCTCTCCACCAGATCATTAAGGAGGGAGCGCTGGTGCTCATTTTCGACTGCTGCTTCACTTAAGTCTACCTTACAACTTGCCACTACATGGTCCAGACTCTGGCATGCCTTCTTACTACCATTACTGTGACAGCCACTCTGCTTGTTGTTTGAAAATTCCACCACATGGTCCACCAGGAATGCATTGGCCAGGTGTGTGTATGGCTTGATCACAATAGCATGCTGGGACAGGTTCATCACTCTGACAGGGGCACAGCCTCTTTTTACATCAGCACACACTTTGGCAACCAGGAGGTTCTGGGGAAGCTGCAGGGAGGAGTTGCTTTCAATCAGGGCAGTATAAGTCTTTTGATATGGGCCAGCTCTTATCTCACACCTTAAGTCTCTTTCTTTTCCTGCAGGAATCCGTATCTTACGGCCAGTATACACAGCAGGGCCCACCATGTCATCTGTTGCACCACAGTCAGAGTTGTCAATCTCCAGTAGAGCGGTGTACCACTCGGGGTGGTTTTCCTTAGCCCTATGAAGAAACTGCTGGCCGTAGGCTGCTTTGAGGTGACTCCTAGAGGCACGGATGACATTTGTTCCCACAAGCAAAGGGACAGAGGAGCGAAACTCAGTATCGGGAACAACAAAGGCAGGCACAGTTTTGAACTCTTTCCCCAGTGCTTTCAAATTAATGTGCAGGACACCATAGTAGGGGACACTCTGACCTGCTGCACCCTCTATAGGTACTTTAGAAGACTGCAGCTTTTGGTTCTTAAGGGTGGGGTGGTTGCACCAATATCCGTGAGTAATACTGGTTATCTGAGAGCCAGAGTCAATGAGAGCTTTGCACTTCATCCCATTGACCTCCACCTCCCCCTCATTCCTCGGACCCACTAATGGGGTGTTCTCACCGCCAGTTTCCTTCATCTGCTGTGGGGGGTCTTGCTCCTTGCCCATGGTTGCCCCGGCGACCACAGGCTCTAGGCGTTTAAATGCTGAGCTGAGTTGGATGTGTTTTCCTCTGCAGGGGTCATAGGCTGTGGTTGGCGAGGCCAGGATGGATTTGGATTAGGGAGCACCGCTCTGCAGACACGGGCTGTATGACCTTGCTTTCCACACCGGTAGCATTCAAAACTCGAGTTCTGGTTTGTAGTGCCAGTAGGTGGCTGGACTCTTAACGGGGGAACAGTGGGTGGGGCAGCAATTTTTGATTCCAGGCGAGACAGTTTGGCCATCTGCTCTTCTTGGTTGAGAGCCAATTTCTTGACCATCTCTGTCAACTCTGACCACTCCGCATTATGCTTTGTCTTTTCTGTCCTCAGATTTGTGCCACCCTCTGGTGTAACATGCACTTGTGCATATGTTTTCTTTGCCTTTTGTTGTGACTGGAACTTATTTGTCTCTTTTGCTAGGTTTCTGAGCTCATCTTGTAGCTCTCGGAAACTGAAAAGCCTGGGCTTCATTGGTGCAATCCTTGCATAGACCACCTCATCATTGAGCCCTCTTAAAAACTGTCGGGTGAGTTTACTATCACGGTCAGGGAAAGGTTTCCCCCCTCTTTGACTTTCTTCCACAGCCCGCAGCTTTGCCTCCAGTGCAATAGCATAAGAGCAGGGGGACTCTCCTGTCTTCTGGCTACGCTCGTAGAAGTCAGCTAGTGGATCTATGGAGCCGTGTGTGTCCCCATACTCCGCCTTCAGTTCCTCAAATGCTTTCTCAGGGGTTTGGTCATTGGGATGTAGATTCAGAACCAGCTTTCTGGCCTCACCACTCAAGTGTCGCACAACAGTAGAGAATCGAAGGTGCATGGGGAGCTCCACTGCCTCCAGGAGATACTGCATGTCACGGACCCAGTCCTCTACGAGAATCTTGCTGTCTGCATGGCCAGTGAAGGCTTGGACATTTTTCACCTGGTGAGTTTGCATGAAGCCACCATATGCAGCCAGTGGAAGGCTCGGGTTGGTGAGAGCTCTGCTAGGAGGTCTTTGTAGTGGCTCAGAAAGACTGGGGTGCATATGTGGGGTGTAGGACGGATGTGTGGGTTGGGGAAAGACATTTGGATATGTGCTGGCTTGAGGGTATGATGCATACGCTGGTAGATAGGCTGGGGCAGGCGCATGGGTAGGGGCTATGTGGTCAGAAGCTGCATAAGTTACATCCAGTTGAGGTGGTCTGGCTGTGTTGGGGCTCCATGCACCGGTGGCAGATTGGAACATGGGGGCTCTTTCACTCCGGGCCAGGTCCTGTGGAAATTGAACAGTAGCTTGTGACATATGCATTTGGGGGTTTGGTCCATAATCTGACTTTGGGAGGGTCTGCCCAGCAGCATGGGGGTTACTCGGAATGTTAACTGTTTGGGGTGTTTGAAAACTTGACACAGGTACTTGGGGTGCAGGGGTGGGATATGCATAACTGGTGTAGACCAGAGAGTTGGGCTGAACAGCATGGGTTGCATAAGGGGGGTTCATTGGGTGATTAATGGGCTGCTGTACAGTTTGCATTTCTGGGAAGGCGGGGAGTGAAAAGCTTTGAGGTGGCAGAATGGTTGTGGGTTCATGCATGCTGGCTTGGGGCCGGGGGGCGGAGACCACCGTTGACTGGACCGCTGGCTGAGGCACTAGAGAGATTACACTTGACAGGCTGTAATCTGACCTGTTGGTCTGGTAACTTGGTTTTGCAGCAGGGCTGTTGTCAAGGCAGAGTGGGGGTACCTGCATTGATGCTCCAGAGCCTGGTGATCTGTACATATGAGCGGGAGTACTACAGTGGTCAGTATAAGGTGATAGAATTGGGGGTTGTGGGGTAGGCTGTGAACCTGAATCTGTGGGGTTCCAGCTGGCCTGATGGTCTGGAGTGTGTGACTGCAGTGGAACATTTGCAAACCTGATTGATCGGTTGGTAGTCTTTGGCCTCACTGATTGGTTATGGTTTGCTGGGTTCCCGTCAGCTGTTGCGCCCTGACTCAAAAGGGGGGTTGGAGGGCCATAGTCGTGGCTTGTTTCAGGCACAGTGGGAGGTTGGACACCTAGTGCCATAACAGAGGGGCCCTCTGGCTTTGATGGGGAATCTACCCTAACACTCAACATTTTTTTTTTTTTTTTTAATATATATATATATTTTTTTTAGTGTATTTCTTATTTTATTTTTAATTATTTTATTTTGCGTTATTGTGAAATGCTGTTTTTAGAATGTTGAAATGGAAGGGAGACTATAAAAATGGTGCGACACAATTATCAACCCGTAACAAACTTCAAGTCAATTCAATCAAAAACACAGCTCTATCACAGTAATAATTAAATAAATCACCAACAATTGCTCAATATCAGTCACAGAGAATTTTCACACAATCAAAATGTACGTGGTTTGGATACCATGAAAAAAGTCCTCAAATCACAGCAAACCAAGGTTCGTAACAGCCTTTAAAGGATATATTGCAGAAGGTTTGTATCCTGCCAACACAGCTTTGCAGGCGATAGTAGCTTGGTCCAACAGTGTCCACAGTGGCAAAACAGTTCAATATTGTGGCAAAGTGGGGGGGTGTTGCCGTCAGTCACTTTCTTTGTAGTCTTGGAGCACCACAATCCGGGTCACGGCACCAAAGATGTAACCCAAATGTCCCGCCACCTCTCTATAACCCTGGGACTCTGCGTTGTGTTTTATTGGTTGGTGTGATGGGTAGAGAAGGACAGGACACAGAAGTTCTGGATTGTGGAAGCGACTGGCAATTTATTCCCCAACAGTGGCAATCTTCAAAAGCCGTCCTTGCATTCAGGACCTTGCATTCAGGACATAGTAAAACATTGAAACAAAGAGTTAAAAACACTCTTTTCAGCTGCTCAAATAAAATACTCTTGCTATGTAAAAATAAACCATAAACTATATAATTAAATAAATATTCTCTTTAGTAAAAAAAATATTCTTGTGCAAATAAAAGAAAAGTATGAAAAGACTCAATTAAGCAGCACAGCACTGTTTCACAGTGTAACTCACGATCGCCATGCTAGCCAACACAACATATCAAAATTCTCATATAAAACGCCAACTCACACATCCCAGATAACACTCAACAGGTAACTAAACATTTCATGTACAATACGAACCAAACAAACCGACCGGATGGGTGGTTTAAACATAGATAATAATACGATTGTGCAAGACATGTAAACACTGCTCACCTTGCATTCAGGACATAGTAAAACATTGAAACAAGATGGCGCTCGCGCACAGAACAATCCTAAACTACGGTGGCTCACACAGGGCATACCATACAAATTGTGGTAAGACAGCGCCACACAGTGGCCTTTCTAGGTAACAACCTTACACATACTTATACATTTTCATTTATCTTCCAACAGCGATCCATCACCGTTGAAGGAGTTGAAGTATCTGCACATATCATTGGAGACCCTGCATACCCCCTGAGGAAGTGGCTGATGAAGGGCTTCACCAACCACCATGCACTCAACCAACAGCAGCGTACATTTAACTACCGCTTGAGCTCAGCAAGGATGGTGGTCGAAAATGCTTTTGGCCGCCTTAAAGGTCGCTGGAGGTGCCTGGGCATAATAAATGATGTTGAAACTGCATTCATGTCAGATGTTGTTGTCGCATGCTGCATTTTACACAACATCTGTGAGATCAACAAGGAACACTTCTTGCCAGAGTGGAACACTGATGAAGCTATTCTCCCTGAGCCTGAGGGAGTAGCCTATGAAGGTGCACAAGCACAAAGCTACACTGCTATCCGTCAAACCTTGATGTCAATGTTATAAATATGCCCATAATTTAACATCACAAGTGTTCTGACTGTTTAAAATGATTGTGAAATGAATAAAAGGCATTAATCAATCAAAATTATGTGTCTTTTTTAATCTTCTGTAAACTGGGAACAGGGCTGGACTGGGACAAAAAATCGGCCCTGGCATTTTTGGCCATGGCAGCCCACCATGATTATTTATACGATATGCGGAGGCAGGGGCGTTGCACCAAATTCTGTGCCCCTATACAGGAAGTCCTGATGGGCCCTCTGAGAGGCGGTCTTACAACACAAACATGTAAAAGCTATGTTTGTCTATAGTCCAAAACGTATGAGTGACTGGTCCCTCTCTGAGCCAGAACATAACAACACAATGTTTCTATTGATGAATGACCAAATCATTACGCGTACTTGAACACAACCCCTGGTCTAATGACTCTTAATAAACATGCACACACACAGTGTTTCTCACAGGAATTTGGGAGACTGTGTCGTGGACCCTGGACCTTCTAGGGGGTCCGGGGGAATGCTCCCCCGGAAGATTTTTTTTTTAAATGTTAAAGTAAAATTCATCAATCTGGTGCACTTTGAGGAGAAAACTAAGGCTAAATCAACTATTTCCTATGTAAGCTATTTAGTACTATTTTCTGGTATAATTTAGAGACACAGAATGACCAAAAAGCAGAAAGAAGAAATGTACATGTGTAAAAAATCCAGTCAGCTTCGGGATTTTTTTTACCTTTTGTTTGTATTTTTTAATGGCCCAATATAGGCCCCTGATCTTCGTAGCCCCGAACAATGTTATTTAAAAAATGTACTGACGAATGAAAGGCCCCTGATATCTGTTTTTTTTTTCTCTCCTAGATAAAATTTTTCGGGGCCTTCAAAGATCAGGGGCCTATATTGAGCCAGTACAAAAAATAAATAAAATTAAAAAAATAAGTTTTTATTTTTTGAGTGCAGCCCCCCTCTGCCTTGGGCCCCCCAAGCCTATCCGCCGTCCGACGGCCCTGAACGTAACTGACCATCGTCAGATGCTCATAATTACCGAGTAGAAGTTGAATGCGTGATAATACAATTCAATGCAGCCTCTGAATGGGTGGCCCTCTGCTGTGTGTGTGATTGGGCCAGGCCCAGCCTAGAACCATTCATAGTGAGTAATGGCCTGGGACAAAGTTTTATTTAACTTTCAGGTGAAGTTGACAGCCCTCACGCACATTTATATGTCCACGGCACTCCCGAGAGGGAAGGGACCTCGGCCCTTGGCTGTGTGACTTGGCCGGGCCGGGCCGAGTCACACAGCCGAGGGTCCAATAAAAAAAAGAATTAAAAAAAAAAAGATTTTTATTTATTTATTTATTTTTTGGACCCGGCCCGGCCCAAAATGCCTGCCGGCCCGGTACGCCAGATGGCCAGTCCAGCCCTGTCCGGTTGCATAACAGCGGAGGGACATAAGTTACCATGGAGATTTATCCTTTACGTTTAGCCTGGTCGGGACCAGGCTAAACGTAAAGGATACACTTATTCTGTTGCCTGATTGGCTCAGTCAGCTGTCACTCTGATCTGAAATCAAGGTGTTTAACAGTTATTCCATGATCTTCTGTGTATTGCTTTATTTTCATTAGCCTGTTTTAAAGTACCACATAAAGGACTACATTCAGTGCGGTTACATGGCACAACTAGATTGGATTATCACATATATCGAACAAGACACTCGAACGGACCGTGTACTTGTCTGAGTATACATGGCCTTTCAGAAATCGGATAAATGTCCGATGCATGGCTGTCTCCACTATGCTAGGTGGCGCTGTAGCCCTTACAACCATGCTTTCAACAAGTGGTTTTAGAGCCACGTCCGGTTCCCTTCCGTCAATAACCCATGGTGTAGCCTATCACGCGCAGGCACACAAGCACAGAACGAGAAGTCCGATATGCGATATCCGATCCCTGTATACATGCAGAGAGAAAGCCGACAATGAACGAATTATCTAGGTGTTCTTATCCGACTTCTCTTGTCCGTTATTGTGCCGATTCGTGTCCGAAGTAGATCGGATAAAGGTGTTTACATGCAGTTTAAAAGTCCTGTTGAGGTCTTATTCGTTTAGTTATCCGATTATCAGTCTGCATGTAAACGCACTGACGAGTGTAATTTAGTTAAATAGTTCTTCTTTTTTATTTATTTAACCTGAACCATTTATAATTAACTTAATTATAATTAGATTAAGATGCAATGATATAAATTATAATAATTTATGTGATAGTCTGTTCATATTGGAGGCTATATTTATACAATTGATTATCGATGGCAGATGACGTTGCAAGTGTGGGTCAAATAAATTCACTTTGTTCTTATAACTATATCTAGGTGCATCTGAAACAAAATTCAATATCAATGAAAAATTCAGTTTTTCTGTAATTTAATTCAAAAGGTGAAACTTAAATATATTCTATAAATTCATTACACATGAAGTGAAATTAATCTAGAATAAACATACTTTTCAGAAGGTCGACATCCTTTTTCTGATTGGTTGTATGTAACATTCTAATATTTTGAGATACTGGATTTTTTATTCCATGATCAATCAATCATCCAAAAAAAGGCCTGACATATTTCACTTTGTGTAATGAATCTATGAAAGTTTCACTTTTTGAATGGACTTTCCATGATATTCATTTTTTTAGATGCACCTGCAGACTGCTCACTGTCAACTATTTTATCATAAAACAATGCAGGGACATCAAGAACAGTTGGCAGAGAATACATCTCCTATATGAAATGAACTGACCCCTGACTTACGGTTTGAACTAGCAAGGCATTGTGGGAAAATGGGCCGTCTTTTCCATTTTTCCATCTGTGTTCGATCTTTGGGTCTACTTCTGAAAGCTGTGGGCTGGCACTTAACAGAATTACACCTGGCTTGACAAAGCAGCCCCTTTACATCCTGGATTGGCGTTTATGCAACTGACTAATCCAAAGTGCCCAGGCTAGACTTTGTCAAGGCTGGCTTTATCAATCATCCTGGATGTCTTAATTCCACTTTTATGCAATAGGCCCCTGGTGTAATTGCAGGGTTTGAGTCAGGTGTGCTGGAGTCAGTTCCCAGCATTCACAGCTGCCATCAATCAACTGCTCTTCATATACCCGGCCCTACCTTCCAGACACTGCCAGATTGTAAACTCTGTGACCTTTTGTAGTTCTGCCTGCATTTAGCTTGTTGCTAAATTCTGTTCTTTTTTGTCAGTCTCCCAGACTCCAGCCACCAGCTCCAGCCCTCGTCAGCCAGCTCTCCCTCCCTGGACCCCTCCGCCTGCCTGCTCTTGCCTGCCTCTGCTCGTCTCCCTGGATTCTCCCCTTGGCACTTCCCCCTGGACCCCCATGCCTGTCAGCCAGTGTTGTGCCTGAACGCGTTCAATGAACGATCGTTCATGAACTTGTTCATATTGGGGGCGAACGTGAACTGAACGTATGTATTTCTGCCTGATGAACGTTATTGCGAACGCGTTCATTCTGGCGTTTGTGAACGGCGCTCATTCAGTCGTTCAATTGTTCATTAGAGTGCCAGATTTCTAAAGAAACCCCCGCTAAACGACAGCGTAAACAGGTCTTAATATGCAGCGGATAAACACCCAATCTGGCAACACCTGCCAATACAGCGTCGCACCGCCGCTGCGTCATCAAAATGCGAAACACCGCGGGAAAAAACTAAAACAAATGAATGCAGCAGCACTAACTCAGACCATGGACCTAGCCTCAGGCTCTACCTCTTCTTCGAATGATTACTTAAATGAATTTTATGAGAAGGTCAGTAAGGATCGAGGTGAGAAAAATCTTTCCTATTTGTGTAAACTTTGCCCGCCGGGTTTCAAGAAGCAACTACGTACATCAATAACGTCAACAGCAAACCTGAAACGGCACATTGAGCTCAAGCACCCGGCTAGCCTTTCAAGGTATGTGCGACTTAAAAAAGAATCGAAAGACACCGCAACAGCGATTCAAAGCAGATCCTCCACTCAAATCGCATTAACGGCGTACAGTAGAGGCTCCGTGGTCTCCATCTCCCAGCCGCAGCTGGACAACCTGGTTTTGCAGTATATTGTCGGAGACCTGCAGCCTTTGAGAAAAGTGGACAGCCCAGCTTTCATCAACTTAATTAAGGGGTTGCAGCCAAGGAATCAAGGAAAAAAGTACAGACACTGCTAAACAAGAAATATGAAGAAAACATATGCGATCTTAAAGGGGACATATTGTGCTAAATCTCGGTTTTAAAGGTGTATTTCCAAGGTCTACTATGAGAGGTTTTCATGGTTTATTTTTCTAAAAACCCAATAGTTTTCTACCATTTCCCATTTCTTCATCGCCTTTTCCAGCCTTCTCTGCCCTCTATCTCAAAAGGTTGGTTTTTGACATCAACCCCCCTTCGCACAAATCCTAGTCTGCTCTGACTGGTCAGATCTACATGGGCATGCATGCACCGCCCTGCTCATTTACTCTATACCAACCTATATGGGCATGGCACACGCCCAGCTGTCAGTTTTGTTTACTTTTCGCCAATGCAGCATGGAGATCGATGTTACCATGTTTAGCTTCATTTCTACAGCAAATATCAGCACACTTACCACTTCTAAACCAAAAGCTTTACAACTGAACCTGGTCAGGCAGGAGTCTGAGAGGAAAACTGTGAAAATTGCATCAAGATTTCTGGTTTCCCTGACATTATCCTCAGGTAAATACAGTTTAACCCTTCCGTGCCGGCAGCATCGGGGGCAACGCGCACATGCACAGTTGTATTTGAGTAATAATAACGTTTGATGGGAGAGGAGGATGAGCTTACCGTCTTCGGCTGTCGAAAGCTAACATTCATGCCTTTCAGTCAGTGTATTCGGTGCGAGCCTAGCCCTTACAAAGGCTTTTTATTCATCGTTCAAACCGACTATATTTTCGGGGCTGTCTGCAATAATTCCATACTCATAATTCCAACAACAACGGTCGTTTTCTCCATATTTATAATCCATATTCGATCGCTTTCAGCGCGAGTTTTGATTCTGTATTGTGGACGCCATATTTGTTTTCCCAGCATGCTCGTGTGGGTTTTCTGACCAATCAGAGGTCGGTTCACGTCTTGTCCTCCAATGGGTCTAACCTTTGTTGTTGCGCGAGGACCACAGATCGTATATTGAGAGGTATTACATGTCGTCTAGCAGAATGAGAACATCCTGACCAATCAGAAGTTTGTTTATGTTTTATCCTCCAATGTGAGGCTGATCCGCAACATAGATCGGATATAGTTGGAGGAATGACGCGCGTGAAGAGAGGGAGAAATTAGTTCGCTGGTTTTCAATGCTTTTGACGAGAGAATGGCGTCCACTATAAGAAATATGAACGTTGATCAAGCGATGGATTTATTTTACGTTCAAGACAACAATGACAACAATGATTCAGGGGAAGAGAGCTTTCTCACCGATGAGGAATTGGCCTACCAAGACGGTCTAGACCCAGCTGAAGAGTAAGTAACATTTATTTATTCACAGAATAAAAAATAATGGAATAGAAAAAATATAAATGAAATAAACATAAAATAACACAATGAAAAATTAATATGGGTAACGTTAGTAGATATATATTATTACTTATTACATACTTTTATTTAGAATTTGTAGTATTTTGTTTGATTACATTTGGTCTATTCTTCTTTGGTTCTTTGTGTTTTACCCATGGACCTGGGTTTACCTTTTGAGCGGTTGGCGGGAAACCGGCAGAGAAGGTCATTGTTCTCACGTTCTGTCGGAGGAGGGGAGGGGGGGGGGGGGGGTTAGCCTACCTGGAGAGCTGAAAAAAAACGGTTTTGGGAGTGATGTGAGAGCAGGGCCCCAGGACACTGCCTTTTCCGAGCAGCCAGCATGGACTAGTGGCCAACCCATTAGTACTGCATGCTGTGAATGGGAGCTTATTTTCCATGAAAGCCCTAAGGCAGATTTTCCCGTCCACACCAATACAAGCGGCGAACAAGATTGTGTCGCCGCAAAATTTTTCTGGATATCAATCATAGGCTCAAACTTATCTTTAGACCATATACTATTAAACCTGAAGTGTTTTCATTTCAAAACGCCACATCAAGCGTTTTATTAGCCCAACGGCTTTTAACGGCATTCAGTTTGTTTTCGAGGGAGGAGGAGGGAGCATGGACATACACACACACAGGATTCTACATCCGCTACCAGTCCGCTACGCTTGCCGCCCCCTCTTTCTTGATAGGTCGATGGCGCCACTACGTCATACACTCGGGCGTGCCAGGGCTCTCATGAAAGCAATATGGCAGCTTCCTTGTTGCTTCTCTGCGCCAATGAGAAGCTTTCATAGGAATGAATGAGCGCCATTTTTCAATACGGTGTCCATTTCTTTATATGTCCATGTGTGAGAGGCTGGTGGGGGCTTTCATCTTCTGGCAGTCTCAGTCAATGATAAAAGATACAATCAGATTACACCTTGTGAGAACTGATACACTACATTGGCAAAAGTAGTGGCCCAATTATTTGGATGGGGGAGTGAATACTTTTGTATACCAGTAAGATAAAATAAAAAGTTTTCACTCACTCATCCAAATAATTGCGCCAATACCTCTGGCAATATATAGTTTATGTGTGAGTAATGATTGACAGACACAAAACACTTTGTCTGAAACGTCCATATAAGTAGATCTAATAATAAGTTAATTCATGTATTTGTTTTACAGTGGTGACAGTGAACAAGAAAACGCCCCTTCCGGCCAAGCAGATGAAGGGCCCCCTTCATCAGAAGAGGAGCTGCCTTGTGCTCCTGCTTGTACAGCTGCAAGGGGACGAGTGTCACATAGAAGGGCACAGACACCATCCAGCTCAAGGTCTGGCCCTGCTCATGTTGCACGCCAGCCTTCCAGCCCGAGGTCAAGGTTGCCACATCCAGCAGCCTCAGCCTCAGTCTCCAGCTCGTGGAGCAGTGAAGGTCAGCCGGGCATCCCTCCTGTACACAAGAGGTTTGTCCCTGCAAGGCCCCCGGGACATCAGCTAAACCAGTCGTCGTCATACTCACCACTGGACATTTTCAGATTATTCATAGACAACCGGGTTGCAACTAAAATATGCCAGAACAGTAACAAACAGGCAGCAAAAAACATCGCCGCAGGGAGGAAGTTCTCCTGGGTACCCCTGACTGTTCAGGAGTTTTTGCGGTACCTGGGTCTGACTTTTTGTTTTGCCCTGTTCAAACTGCCCAGTGTAAAGGATTACTGGAGGAAAGACAGCATATTCAGCCAGTCTTTTCCCCCAAGTGTCTTTTCCCGTGACCGATTCCTGATAATCAACTATAACGTGCACGTGAGCGACCCAGATGAAGACATCGAAAATGACCGGAAGAGGGGGACACCTGCACATGACCGGCTGTTCAGGCTGAAGCCCTTCATGGACAGCCTGAAAGATTCTTGCAAGGCCTTCTATCATCCCAAGCAGAATCTTGCAGTTGATGAGAGAATGGTGGCAACAAAGGCCCACACCGGCATGACACAGTATATGAAGGCAAAGCCGACCAAGTGGGGCTTCAAACTGTTTGTCTTGGCTGACAGCAGCAATGGCTACACCATAGACTTTAATGTGTACACGGGCAAGTCACTGTTTGCTTCAGGTGTAGGACTTTCCTATGACTGTTATGTCCCTGATGGATAAAGCATACCTTGGCAGCGGCTACCACCTGTACGTGGACAATTTCTATACCAGCCCAAAGCTGTTCAAGGATCTGTACAGCCTTGGCTTTGGAGCATGCGGCACATACAGGGACAATAGGAAAGGATGCCCCCGCCCAGCCAAAAATGCTCTGAAGAAGAAGGATCCCAGGGGCACAATCAGGTGGATCCGTGAAGACCCTGTAGTGTATACAAAGTGGATGGACACCCGTGACATCTCAGCCTGCTCCACAGTACACCAGGCGTTCTCAGGCGACACAGTGAAGAGGAGGTTCAAAGGTCAGAATGGCACCTGGGCCACCAAATCTATTCCATGCCCAACCCCGGTCACAGAGTACAATAAGCACATGGGAGGGGTTGATTTATCGGATCAACTCATCCAATATTACTCTGTGCACCACAAAACCATGAGATGGTACAGGACATTGTTCCTCCATTTTTTGGATATCGCCGCCACCAACAGCTACCTCATTCACAGGTGTTTTTGTGAAGAGAAGCAGGAACAGCCAATGACACACAGGGCCTTTCTGGAGGAGCTGACAGCCCAGCTCTGTGGGGTAACTGTGAAAATCCCTCCTGCACGGAAACAGAGTGACCATGTCCCTGTCCCAACACGGGAGCAAGAAGACAAGACCAAGAGGGCGTCATATGGAAGGCTGACCTGTGTACACTGCAGGCAGACAAGGCAGACCCGTCAGGCAACTCCCTGGAAATGCAAAGCCTGTAATGTGGCCCTCTGTATGATTGCCGACAGAAACTGTTTTGAGGAGTGGCACAAGTAAATGAGGACTCTTCTTGTAAAAATGTATATAGTTCAAATTAATGGAAGAAATGGATGATCTATGACAGTGAAAAAATGCACATGCAACAACTGATGTGTATATGTAAGTGTGTATATATATATAACTTTTTGATGACTTGACACCTGTACATTTGACAGCCAATTTTTGTTTTATCTGTAATTTATGTTTACTGTAATACTATTATTTTTATTTAATTTTTAATGTATTTATTTAGATTTATTTATTTATTTTATCTATTTCAAGCAATTTTATTTGCCACTATTATTATTACTGTTATTATTTTATTTTCATGGTTCTATGACTAAGACAAAGTCACCTGTTCACAGATAATGTAGCAATTGTATGAACAAAAAAAAGTTTAAAAAAAATTATATAGTTGTATAGTAGTTATGTTTTCAAAATAAGTTATACTGTTAATTTAATTTCAATGTTCATTGCCAGACTCCCAAGACATAGGAGATGTGCTATAACCAACACAACAACATTACAAGCAGTGTGCAGTGTGTGTTTTCTAAATAAAAAATTGTGAAATTCAATTTCCGCTTTCGGATCCTAGAGGGAGCTTGGGAGTTTGCTCATCCAGTCTACATGTGTTTTGTAGATCTGGAGAAGGCTTATGACCGGGTTCCCCGGGAGATACTGTGGGGGGTGCTGCGGGAGTATGGGGTGAGGGTATCTCTTCTGAGGGCCATCCAATCTCTGTACACTCAAAGCGAGAGCTGTGTACGGGTTCTCGGTAGTAAGTCAGACCCGTTTCCGGTGGGGGTTGGCCTCCGCCAGGGCTGCGCTTTATCACCAATCCTGTTTGTGATATTCATCGACAGGATATTAAGGCGTAGTCGTGGTGGGGAGGGGTTGCAGTTTGGTGGGCTGAAGATCTCATCTCTGCTGTTTGCGGATGATGTGGTTCTGATGGCATCATCGGCCTGTGACCTTCAGCTCTCATTGGATCGGTTTGCAGCCGAGTGTGAAGCAGTCGGGATGAGGATCAGTACCTCTAAATCTGAGGCCATGGTGCTCAGCAGGAAACCGATGGATTGTCTACTACAGGTAGGGAATGAGTCCTTACCCCAAGTGAAGGAGTTCAAGTACCTCGGGGTCTTGTTTGCGAGTGAGGGAACAATGGAGCGTGAGATTGGCCGTAGAATCGGAGCAGCAGGGGCTTTACCGCACTGTTGTGACGAAAAGAGAGCTGAGTCGTAAGGCAAAGCTTTCGATCTACCGGGCGATCTTTGTTCCTACCCTCACCTATGGTCATGAAGGCTGGGTAATGACCGAAAGAACGAGATCGCGGGTACAAGCGGCCGAAATGGGCTTTCTCAGGAGAGTGGCTGGCGTCTCCCTTAGAGATAGGGTGAGAAGCTCACTCCTTTGCGTTGAAAGGAGCCAGTTGAGGTGGTTCGGGCATCTGGTAAGGATGCCCCCAGGGCGCCTCCCTAGGGAGGTGTTCCAGGAGCGTCCAGCTGGAAGGAGGCCTCGGGGAAGACCCAGGACTAGGTGGAGAGATTATATCTCCACACTGGCCTGGGAACGCCTCGGGATCCCCCAGTCAGAGCTGGTTGATGTGGCCCGGGAAAGAGAAGTTTGGGGTTCCCTGCTCAAGCTGCTGCCCCCGCGACCCGATTTCGGATAAGCGGTTGATGATGATGATGAATTTCCGCTTTCTCTTTTTATTTGTCTTTCTTTCCCATTACTATTTTGACATCCAACTGACATCACTGCAGCATGTATATTCATTAGTGCTGTCAAACGATTAAAATATTTAATCGCGATTAATCGCATCAATGTCATAGTTAACTCGCGATTAATCGCGATTAATCACGATTAATCGCATTTGCATTTGTATTAATTTCTAGCCTGTCCCTTGATTTCTTTATGCTCTTATCACACCCATTCTGATTATGATATTAAAGAAGAAATACACTGAATTACAATGATGTCTACACCATTGTAATTCAATATCTTCTACAATATCACAACTTGCAATTCAGTGCAAATAACAATAGGCTATATAACCCCCCCCCCCCCCTGCACCCCACCCCTAGAACAGCATTCACAAACATATTGGAACTTATTTTTTTTATTTAAAAACCAAACCATAAAACAACATAGGGTATATAAAACAAATAAGTATTAAAGTTAAATTAAACTGGTTGTTGTAGGCCTAAATGTTTTGGGAGTCTTTCATCCACGGCTTATTTCAGACTGTGTGGAGTGGACACACTGCCTGCGTGCAGGTGGTTGCCATGGTGCTGCTAGCGAAAATTAAAGTGAAAATGAATGACTGGCGGCTGCCACTAACATTCATGGAGGTTTTGGTGTGCGTGCAGGGTTATAAGTAGGACTTTTGCAAATTACAGGCTTTCTTTACTGTTCGTTTCCGCGAGGTCCCAGACTCACACACGGAAGACTAGTAAAGGTACACGTAGCTGAGCTAGGAAGTGCTAGGTTCCGGTTTCTGCTTCAAAATAAAAGTCAGAATTGACTTGACGTTTCGCCGTTTTGCCAGTTAAATTATTTTATTGTGAAATTACGCTGTAGGACATGTTCCGTTTGAATTGACAGTAACTTACCTTCGAGCCATATGAATAGTTTGTAGTGTTTCAGTTGTTCTAACATTAATAGTTGATACAACAGCATGTGAAACAACAACCACAACATTTCCTAGGCCATGACGAGCGTTAATCGCGCGATAAAAAAATTGACGCCGTTAAAATGGGTTTGCGTTAACGCCGTTAATATCGCGTTAAACTGACAGCACTAATATTCATATAGGTTGTCCTGAAAAACGTTCATAGCTTGATTTAACATCACAGGGAACATGTTTTACAGGGTTTTTTAGATGATATATCCATTCCAGACAGACCAGAAGTGGCTAGAATGGCTGCAGGTCATTTGAAAATTAAAATTTTAATTTATTTTGGTTTTGGGTACATAATGTCCACATATTATGTCAAAGTGAAATAAAAACTGTCAGGAAATGCAGGTGAAACTTTGTTGAAACAAAAGACTCCAAACACAGCAAGCTTAAACTTTTTTTATGTGCCCTCTGTGTCATGGTTGACAGAACTTTGAGGATTTGGGGGAAAAACGCCTATGTATGCACCTGCTATTTGGTAATAAAATTTGTATTTAGGTTGATGCCACCTCAATCAAACTTATACATTAGCACACTGACATCCCATGTATTTATTTTCAGCTTTCAAAAAACTTCTTTATGAATGTGTGTGTTACACATGGTTAAAATTGTATTTTTTTGGAAATCCGTTATACGTTTATTATGTGGTTTTGGGTCCAATATGATAATTTATCATGTAAAAAAGAAAGAAATAACTATCAGATCATATAGGTGAGGGTGTGCTGAACAGAAAGATACCAAACATTGGCATGATAAACATGTCTTAATGTAGTCTAGTAAGGATAATTCAAAAGTATGCAAAAACGGCTAAAATAGCCCCAGTCCTCTGAGGGTTAAATGTGTCACAGTCAGTAACAGAATATGAGCTAAGTATTTATGAATAAACTCTCTAAACTTGTAACATACAACGTTTTATGTATGTCTACAGGTTAAACTGGGGAATGATCTACAACCCAGTGGAGTGAAAAAGCTTTGGTTGTGAAGCCATGCTGAGGTAACATGTAAATGTACAGTAACGTGGCAGGAAAGGAATGTATCATGTCAAGATTCACTGGAAAGACATTATCTTTTGTAAAAAAAATATAGAAAAAATTACAGTCAGAGCTGCAAATTATCTGACACCCTTTCAATATCTAGTAGGTATTGTGATCACTCATTTATAATAAAGTTTTACTGTTAAAACATGTATTGTGTTGCTTACTGTCACTGTTTGCTTCGTGTAGTAAAGGATTACTTGAAACTCACATTTTCATAGTCAGGATGTTGGACTAGTTTTCAGACCGATCTACATGCATTGACTTATACGTTTTTTAATTCAACCCTTTATCTCTCTGAAGATTTTTTCTTTGAAACATTATCATTACATTTTAAAATGACCAAAACCATACTTAAAAATAAAGCAGTTTATTCATAGCTAGTGAAATGGAAATATAAAGTGTACATAATTCAAACAGAAGCAAAGCCATATTGTATGTAACTGTCCAGTAGTTGCTGGTGGGCCCTGAAGAAGATCACCTGTCCCACCCAGTGAACAGTCCTCTGATGGAACAGATAGTGTGACGGTCCTTGTGGGTCAACGCTCCGTCAGGTCACCCAGATAGCTGTAAAACATGGCACATTCAATGTTACATCATGTGCAGCCTACATACATCATACATCTGTAGTTATGGCAACGCTACAAACTAATGAAAATATAATTTTTCTTCCATTATTAAATAAGATGGGCCACTAATAAGTTCAGTATAGCCCTTATTGCTCAAGAAGCAACGAGTTCTGAGTGATACTGTGTGCTTTTTGAAATATAATGGACAGGAAACAAACAGCAGCAGAGGCAACTTACAGTAGGCTATTCCTGTCTATTATAGTGTACATGACACTGGAGATGTAATAGGCCTACTGCTGCATGTACCACGACTGCTTGCATAACTACACACTGTCAACAACAAACAAATACTCTTCAGTTCCCAACACACCAGTGGCGGCTGGTGAATTTTTTTTTAGGTGGGGCTGAAATGTTATAAACCAAACCCATGTAGATTTTTTTGTGATTTTCACATACAAATGAAGCATTCTGGTGCATTCTGACAAAATAATAAAGACAAAATAGAACATTTCCTTACAAAGACAAATGGGGCAGGGGAACTAGGTTTTAACTTAATTTATTTGCCTTGTAGAATTCAGCAAGATTAAAAGTGCAAATACATCAATAACAATTGAGAATTATACACAAGTTCACATTCTCTCTCTCTCTGGCGTTAATCGGTATCACACCCAGAAGTACAAGCCTTCAAAGACTGAATAAGAGATAATAAAAGTTTAAATAAATCATCAGCAAGTGCTGGGAAACAAGTGATTATGATCACTGATAAAATTAATACATAAACACAAATTGTGACCATATGTCTTGTGTGCGTCACACCACCATAGGTTTGCAGAGAATTATACAATAATAGCCTATGCACACTAAAAGCATGATGCCAACATAGGTTTGCAGATAATTATTTACAATATGTACACTAAAGGCATGATGCCAACATAGGCAATAGGTGAGGTTCTAGTGTTATGAACGTGTCAATCGCATAAACAAGCAACGTGATAATGGTAAGTCTAGCAGTAATCATACATGCTCAAAGTTTAAAAAAGCACTGCCTAATATTTTGAGTTGCACTACTCGTAGACTGTAGAAGAGGGGGGGAAAGCTGCTACTACAACTGCTAATAGGGATGCTAACGGACCACGAGCAGAGAGGTGTGTATCTCCTGCTCTGACCGCAGCTGGGAGGGACTGCTGCGCGAGGAGCAGGCCGCCTGTCAGTGCTCTGTTACGGGAGAGGGGCCGGGGAGTCTCCCGCTGCTCGTTGAGAAGAGTTAAAAGTGATACTTGCCTTGGCGAAAAAGTCACCAATAACACCAGAAAAAAAGCTAGAGTTGTCGCTTGTCGCTGTTTTGAAAAAAAAGTCGCCAGGGGGGTTGAAAAGTCGCTAAATATAGCGACAACATCGCTAAGTTGGCAACACTGCACGCGACTCCGCGAGCAATAGTAGATCCGTCCGAACGTTGTTGTTATTGTTGCCAGGTAACCAGTTACTGGGCGCCACGTCCCAGCGCCCCAAACCCTCCGTTAAAAGTGAATGGCAATAGAAATTGATAGGGCCACTCTGAGTGAACGAGGGTTTGGGGCGCCGTGAGCTGGCGCCCGTAGAAGCTAAATGAGTCAGTTTAGAGCTTGAATTTCGCCATGAAATGTAAATACAGTGCCAGAATATAAATTCAGTGTGCATTCTTAAGTAAAATTAAATAGTTTAGTTGCCTCAAATTAACACACACAAAAAAAACGTAAAAATTATTATTTTTTGTTGGGGGGAGGAGGGGTGGGGCGGCGCCCTAGCGCCCTCTATGGGCCAGCCGCGGCTGCAACACACCATACAGTTTCACGGTCTGTTTTCACACAGGGGCTGTCACGGACAGACTCACAGATCTAACCGTTAGCATAAAAGCTAACGGACGCTAACGCTTACTTAACCCAGAGACATTCTCTCGTTTCAGTCGGCGTTGGTTATTATACGAGGGATAAATTAAAGCACAATACACACATTGAACTCATAAACGGATAGATTTGTTTTTAAATAGGACTACTTACATTTCCAGAGGAGAGATGGTGTCTCTCTGTCTTCCAGGCACAATCTCCTCCACACTCCAGTATAACGGCAGATCACACTAGATTGCCAACCTTTGCTGGGCATAGCCAAACAAAAAATGAAGTAAATCCATTCAGCCCCGGTCTGCTTCGAGGCTGGGGTGTGATGGTAGCTTAAGGATGAGCTCACACTGCAGCTTGCTTCTCCTCTGTTATTGCATTAGCAGTGGAGGCTCAGCTGTGTGTGGTTACCAACGGGGTGTCTTGATTTGCCAATCAACTACAGAGTTTCTGGTAAGCTTTCCCGTGGGAGTATTTATGATAATGAAAACCGAAAGTCGGTGTTTTTTGGAAGAAACCGTCAAATCCCCCTTTTTTCGAAAAAAGCATCCCTGAAGAAACTGACACATATGTTTTTTTGAAGCTTGTGTGTGCTGGTAGGGACCCCAATAACCTAAAAAGTGTGCCCAAACACCTGCAATGTTTGGTTTTTCATAATATGTCCCCTTTAAGACTGCACTCTCTGAGGTCGATGCTGTGTGCACAACAGCAGATTGCTGGTCAGCTGTGAACAAGGCATTTATGGGCATCACTATCCACTGGCTTAACAAAACTGATATTTCAAAGAGACACTCTGCAGTACTAGTGTAACAGTGTAAATAATGACTTGTCTTAAATGTTAAATTCCTGTCAAACCTGGGACTGCAACAAAATGTTCTTTGTGTATTTTATTGTGAAAGTCTACAGCGGAAGTTGGTTTCATACTTAATGCTGGGCATTTTGCTTTGTGCTCAGAAGTAAAATGTTGTCACGCTGTGGGTAAGTTGCTGCTCTGTTCGCACAGACATTAAGTATAGTAATAAGTGAAAACTACGGTTCATATGATGTGTAAAATATCAGTATTTGTTGTATAACATGCTTGATTAATGAGGCATCTGTAAAACTAGTAGTTTTGTTGTTTTGTGACAAATTGTTGCCGTAGTTTTGAAGAGTCTTTGGGCTAGCAGCCAACATGTGTGAGGTTGTACTAGCTAGTAACTTTCAGCACGGGGTGCACGTGACCTCTATGCTCATGCCATGCTCCTCTTTTTATTTGTAGTGCGAGCAAGATGAGATAGCAGACTTTCAACTAATGGCATACTGGTTATGTTGCTTTTCCATGTCCCAGGTATGTTTATTTGTGCTGTTTCATATGCGATGTTATGTTTTTATATTTTATTTACAAGTATGTTTTTATATTTTATTTACAAGTATGTTTTCCAAAATCTATACAATCACGTTCAGAAGTAAAATGTTGTCACGCTGTGGTGCGAGCAAGACGAGATAGCAGACTTTCAACTAATGGCATACTGGTTATGTTGCTTTTCCATGTCCCAGATCCCAGAATAAAAACCAGTCCAGTGCACAATCCAGCTTGTCCCTGTGAATCATTCGAACAGCAGCAATGGAATGGTTACGAAGGTCACACTAGCATGCCGGCGGATTAAAGGAGCACATACACATGATGTGTTGGCAAAATTATTGTCAGATGTTAACAAAGAATTCAAACTCCACAACAAGGTTGTGTGTACAGTAACAGACAATGCTGCAAATTTTGTCAAAGCGTTCAAGGTTTTTGGGATGGATGTTGCTATTGATACTGAAGAGCCAGAGACAGTGGTCCACTTTGATGAAAGTGAAGATGACAATGAACCAGAGCCAGCCTTTGCTGCCGCCAGTGACAGTTCAGATGAAGATGACCAGATGGAGCCTGAGCCTCTCTCAGGTCTGGATCATCCCTCTCTCCCCCTCACAGAAGGTGCATGGCTCACACCTTGAATCTAGTGGCCAAAGATACGGAAAAGGTAACTGATCAACGCTACAAAACAATGTCGAGAGCTGTTTTTGCAAAAGCATCTGCTCTGTGGAACCGGGTTAAGCGAAGTCCAAAGGCTTCTGATACTGTGGAGGAAAAGCTTGGGATTGGCTTTGTTGTGCCAAATGACACAAGATGGAACTCTGTATATCTTGCCATGGAGCGACTGTCTCGCATAGCCACACTTAACTACCAAGGCAGAAATGAATGTGGCTGAGATCACCCCTGCAAATGATGCCACTCCCCTACATGACGAGCTGATTCTGCACACTGTGAGTTATGACTTTGGCTTTCGTCGATTCTCTCCACATGAAGTCAAATTCATACACAAGTTTGTGGATGTGACGAGGCCTTTAGCACTTGCACTAAACATCCTCCAAGCAGAGAAGAACATCTTTCTTGGCTACCTGGCTCCAACCATTGTGCAACTGCAATGTCATATGAATGAGCTGTTGGATGAGAGCATAAAGCCCACTGCTGCAGAGGGTCTCATTACATGCCGTCCCCTCATAAAGACCATCTTGCAGTCACTGAGCACAAGGCTTGCAGGTCTTCTGGAGAACAGGGAGAACATACTCTCTGCTATGCTGGTGCCAAGATTCAAGCTAGACTGGGTCCAAGATGAGGAGAAACGTGTGCAGTACAGATTGATGCTGAAGAGAGAATTTCAAACACTCAACTCTGATGACTCAGCTGCACGAGAGCCAGGTCAAGCCCAGTCCAGTGGTGAAAGTGACAAGAAAGATCCTGCAGCTTCATTCTTCAGATTTAACAGAAATGCTCAGGTGTCTCGAACAACTGAAGTGGACATCTTATTTGGATGCCCCAACCACAGATGGGTTTGATGAATACATGCATTCTTCAAAGCTCAAAAGGCTGTTCATTAAACACAACACTGCACTGCCCTCAAGCGCTCCAGTAGAGAGGCTCTTCAGCATCGGTGGTCTAATATTCCGGTAGGGATGAACTGTGATTTTATTCCAGAATTACTATGCCTTGGTAATAACTAAGTACAGTAAAAACCCAGCCTCAGTCATAGTTATGTCTTGGTGATATTATTCTAATGCTTATGCAGCTAATAGCAATTGTGGTTTTAAATCTAAAAATGTGGTCAAATTACTTCAGTGATTGCCTCAGTACATACATCCTTTAATACAGATTAGTGTTACCATTTTTGCCAACATATTAATGATGTTAAGATGTCTTGTTTCATCTCATTCAGGCCCAGGAGAAACAGGCTGGGGGATGCCAACTTTGAGAAGCAGCTGATCTTGAATGCCAACAAAAAGATTTTAAGGTATATTAAATATTGTTGTGACCTGTTTATTGGGCTATAGAAGTAGAATGTATTGCCAATGGAAATGAGTATATTGGTGTGCAGAGGTGAGCTGCATGAAAATAACAGAGAATATCTTGTTTTTACAGAAGGCAAGAAACACCAGATCTACCAGGGAGAGACCACTGTGACCAGTGACAGAGGATCTTCTTTCAGATAAGGAGTTTTCAGGCTGGACAGAAAGTAACACTGTCCTTGGCCCTGCACATTTTCTTCCATTAATTATTATTATTCTTTTAGTTATTTATGTGGCCTGTAACCAGTGACAGATCTTCATTCAGTGAAGGTATTTTCACTCACTGGACAGAAAGTAGTAACACTGTCCATGGCATTGGACTCTGACTGACTCTTTAAGTTATTGTTTTTTTTTGTTTGTTTTTTACTTATTTATTTGGGCTGAATATTGCACTTTTATGATCCAAGTTCTAGAATTTATTTTTTTCTTTGGGCAAACAAGTCAGGAAAAAATACATTCACAAAAAATGTGACTTAATGAAAAGATATGTTTAAATGTTTGGCACTTTGAATATTGCACTTTGAGGTACACCCTTAGTTTCCTACCTCAACCTTGTTCCTACCTCAGATTGTGTTTGTGTTAATAATTATTTCAACACATCTTCTGGACTTTGTTGCTAACAGTATACTGCAGTTTAGAATGGTCTCCTTGAGGGTTTTACTATTTTAAGTTGTAATTTGTTTGTAGAACCTGCCTGGTATTTTTCCAGTATTGCTTTCTTTGAATGAAATTTCATGTGAATTGTTTCCAAGTTTGGAAAATTACAAAAATGGGAAAAACATTTGCACTTAAGCGTTTTTGTTTGAATAATTCCTCATTAAAAAGACCATTCAAACAGCAACTTTTTCCTCATGTTTTTGAGTGTATATATGTTGGGGGTCAAACCTATGGACAGCTCTGTGCCGCCACCGTGCGGCCAAAACACTGCAGTACACCCTTACCTCGTCAGGTGGGCGTACACAAACGCGAGCCTGAAGCTCCACCCCGGGAGACCCCGGGGACTTCAAAAGCGCCCGCGCGGCGGCCATACTTTCTTTCTGGGGACCGGCGATTCGCTGACACCCCGTATAGAAACAACAAGTCTTTACAGATCTATAGGGCCTTCCTTCGAGCCCACAACCGACCACCACGTGTTTTACGGATACTATCGCCGATGGCCACGGAGATACCTAAAACAACAGCGTGAGTTAAAGCTGTTCCGTTGGAACGACCAGAAGGACACGAGAAGCAGGCGGTTTACCCAGAAACTCAGCCTCTCGGACCGCGGATTGGAGCCGATCGAGTTTTCTTCGACCGCCAAACCCCCGCACCCCATCAGCCGCGCCCTTTGCCTCTTGCCTGCGATCCGAAGAGACCAGCTCCCCCTTTTGCCACAGGCTCTGGGGCCTGGATTGGATCGCCGCCTCATAAGCTACTGGAAACTGGAGTTTCCCACAAGTGAGATTTTGGCATAATAATTACCTGGGCAGATGTTTAGTTTATTATTACTTTTTAAGGTGTAATAAAAACTATATTATTTCACGTGTTCGTTTCCCAAGAGTAGAGACAGAGGAATCAAGGATTTTAGAGGAGTCGAGATGACAGTTCAAGGTAGGTTTAATGAAAAATAATGACGGCAGAGTTACAGCATATTGCAGGTCAAGCGAACAACAAAAAAGTGAGCAAGTCACAAAAAAAAAAAAAGTTTTCTGGACATCAGTTCATATTTAACAAGCTCAGTTTACACATGTCATTGGATTAACATGATGTCATTCATCTTGTTCATCCAATCTTCTGTTTCTTCTTGATGATGACCTGCCCTAGGGGAACGCCTACACTATGCTCTGCTGATGTTCTCTAATAGCAACAATGTTTCTAACTTATGCTCCTGCTTTCTGAGGACATTATTACAGAGGCCCATTGTTGGGGAAAATAGATACATCGTTAGCCTGCAGCTGGTGGGAAAGTACATAACGAATTTCTACAACTGAGTAATTTTGTCTCTGTTCTTGCCTTAAAGTTTTAACGACCATTATACATACATGTTATCAATGTTTGATTGTTAGTTAGGTTATATAGATATATTGATTAAATGTGATTACATACATTTAATGATTGGGGGCTATATTACGTCATTACATGTTTAGATTTAAAATCCTGACAGGTGTGAACAATACTGTTTATTTTCGAATTGGTGTTTGCTATTTTAACCAAGCTGTGTGACTATCTTCTCTGTCAGCATGAGCTGAAAGCAGTTTGATTTGTGATTTAATTCTGCAGTGTGGTTTAATTCTGCTGTGTGATTTGAAAAACCCCACGCTCTTTCTTTCTCTTCCCCCCCTCTCTGCGCTCAAGCGTGGCCTTTCCTCCTCTTCCTCTCCTGCACGCACGTACACACACGTTAGACGACCCCGATGGTAGATTGTATTTGATAATTGGTGTTAACTTCGGTAGACTCCCTGTTTAAAAAGGGCGAGTGGCTTTGAACCCCCCCGCCCTCAGTCAGTCTTCTTCTTGCCCCTTTGTTCTGAGGTAGACCCCCTTTTGAGTAACCGTGGTAGCTATCTCCCCTACCGGGTGGAATTAGAATAGCCTAGCCGGCAGCCATTTTGTGGCATTAATAACCTGCTTTCGATCGCCATCTTGTGCCTGTCGTCCTAAGTCACGTGGGAGCTTCCCCCCCCCGTCCCTTTTCTTGCCTCGCTCACTCACTCACTCACTCACACACACACACACACACACACACACACCCTTACTCACTCACTCACATACACACACACACACACACACACACACACTCACTCACTCACTCACACACACACACACACATACACACATTGGTTCATGGCTGTATAAATAACAATGTTCTAGACGTTTTCCTTGATTAAGTGTATTTGCTTTATGCGTATAAAACGGATGTTACCTTAAGTTTCATTGTGTTTAAAATAAATGTTCTTATATTGTAACTAGAAGTGTTTGTGATTTATTTGTGTGGATATTATTGGAGTGTCAACAATCAACAAGTAGAAGGATTCTGTAGCCTTCAGTGTTTAAGATCATATTACCAAATTTATAATAGTAATTATTTGATTACATTATTATATGGAAATGATCATTGAGACTAGGATTTATTAATGTTGATTCCTTTAACTGAACATTAAAGTAATCAATATTTAAGAATAAACCATTGATTAAACGAGACAATTTGCTATTATTTTTCCATTCTTAAAATGAATGGTGGTGCCCCTTTTGAACTTTAATAAACTATTAAAGTATTATTAATCATCAGATTAATTTCTAATAGCAGAATTAATCTGAACCACCTGTACCCGCTACATATATATATATATATATATATATATACAGGGGCGGATCTAGAAAAATATTCATGGGGTGGCAAGAGGGTGGCAGGAGATTTTAAGGGGTGGCAACCTGTGGCGGATGTATATACAGGATGCCGATTTAATTAAAGCCATATAAATAAATATTTACTTGGGAAAGCCCCCACATTTAGATATGTTGACTAAATAACATAATACTTAATGTATTGTAGCACGAGTGAAGCCTTACATTTAAACATAAAAGGTGTCAGACAAAATGTTAAAGATTATTATTACTGGGGGCGCCTTTAGCTCAGTTGGTAAGGCGTCCCCCTCCCGGGCCGGGCCCAGCAGCGGACCCGGGTTCGATTCCCACCCGCGGTCGTTCTCTGCATGTCACTCCCCTCTCTGCCCATTTCACTGTCTCTCTGCACTATCAATAAAACATAAAAATGCCCAAAAAATATCTTAAAAAAAAAGATTATTATTACTGAATAATTACTACATTACCTGCCTCACAACAAACACCTGCACTAATACACCAGCATGGGGCTCAAAATCTATGCAAATAGGGCTGCAATAAGTACTTAGTTAACAGTGAGTCTCTGGTATGTGTCTGTGTTAATATGAAATACTCCCATCAGATGTCAATCATCAGTCTAACTTGAGTGAAACTATCAAGTTATTCAAATATTCTAGAAATTTACATACAATACAGATACAATCATTCATATAAATATTGTGTGGCATTTTCCTATGTTTGGTCACAAACAGTGACCTGTTAAACACACTGTAAATGGGAAGAGGTTCAGTAATGTCCAACACAGAAATAGGCCTACTGGTTATTATGAGCAATTGATAAGCACAACCTAAGACTTTAATTTAAAATAGTGTGATAATAATTAGGAAGTATCCTTATACAAAGGCCTATAGATACAATTAAACAAAATAATTAATGAATTTCAAGGGTGTAGGTTATGATTAAACCTTGGTTTAGGATACTTTTTAAATGAGGGGTCTGGGGGTCCCCCCCCAGAAATGTTTGAGCATTCATCACTTAATTTCCTGCATTCTGGTGAATCTGTTTGCATCAAGTTTATGTAAAGTAATTGACAACATTTAGGTTCCCAGTGACAACAATAGAATAAAATAAAATGCAGTAATATCATGCATTCTGTATTGCTTTCAAATATTTATTCTCCTCTATTGTTAAAAAAAATTGGTTTAGATAGTAAAAAAATAAGAAGTGATTATTCACGTCTATCATTGAGAATGTAGTGGCTGGTGGTATTTTACTTGCCTGCAATCTTCAAATATTCAAAAATAACAAAGTGCAAAATGAGGTTTTAATCCTCATGTACTTCCTTTAAGCTACTAGTGACTAAGTGTGCAGGGGACAGAGGGAGGAAGAGATGGCTTTACTTTATTTATTTTGATTAGAGACTGATCATCGCTGACTTTAGACTGACTCGCGCTGTCTGCTCCGTGAGGCTCGAGCCCATCAGCTGAGCGAACAGCTGTCCAACACGGAGATGAAAAACGAAACTTAACTATCCTGTCCTGCCTGGGCTGACTTAAGGTGGAGCAACCAAATATAAATGAATAAATATTGTACTAAACTGTAACACAAGTAATGAGTTGTGGAATTTGGATCAGTAGCCTACAGTAGTGCACAATCTTCGCTCATGTGAACGTTATTGTAGTTTTTCCGAAGCATAGCAAGCTCTAGTCATTGTCACCACACAGCAGCATAGGCCTAATAACTTTATAGGAAAACTACAACTCCATTAGCACTGCTCTTTTCTCATTATTGTCATTTCTTCATAGATAGACAGTTGATTAGTGATACCTGGAGAGTGTCTCTCCTGTGCTGCTTGCTTCGTTAGTAGAGGTTTGGATCCGTCTCTCGCGCGCCTTCCTTGTATTCAAAATCAGTGCCGTTGGGAGCGGTTAGGAGTCTCGGGAGTGGGTCGCGGGGGATCGGGGTGGGGCAATATTACCTGGCTACATTCACTTGCAGTCGGACATTTGAAACTCGCGCTCGTAAATGTCTCTTAACAGCCAGAAATAAATGTTTAATTTGGCGCTGCCAGCTGGGGTGGCAGCTGGGGTGGCAAGGCTTTTTTTTAGGGTGGCAGTTGCCACCCCATGCCACCACGGTAGATCCGCCCCTGTATATATATAATGTACTGTAGGGGTAAAAGCTTCAGCTGGCTTCTAGTGTGGACTGAATGTTATTGAAATAATTGCTTTCTGTGGTTCTATATGGTATGTGGCAATTATTTAGAAAAATAATAGCCTGCAGCAACATATTTAAAAAAAAGAACTATGAACTAGTTCATTTTTGAACTGTGAACTTAGTTCATAATTTTGAATTATGAACTATGAACTGAACTAGTTCATTTTAAAGGGTGTGAACTGAACTTTGAACTAGTTCACGTAGAAAAAGAACTTTCCCAACACTGCTGTCAGCCCACTCCAGAGACCGGCCCAAAACCCCAGATTCCTTCTAAAGAAACCCTCTTAAACTGGTACTGTCTCTGCGTCTGTGTCCTCCCTGTCCAGCCGTTACAGAAATGGCATACCACATGTCACAGTTACAGCTGCCATAGGTTGATTTGGGATCTCTGCCACTCAGACCTATGGGTTACCGTGCCCTGCCAAACCGAACTGCTACTCAGTGGAAAGGATGAATAACTATTGTACATTTATAGTTGAAAGCATGGTTCATAAAGTTTGATTCAAAATGTTGTGTTTTCAAGGTTTGAAATGTGCTTGAAATTGTGAAACACACACACAAACATTACAACACTTTGCACCAGCAGTATATTGTATTAGTTAATGTGAAAACAAAACTACTTAGATCAAATGTTTACGTCACAAAAACACAAATTCAGATTTTTAGGCTTAAAATGTAATTATTTCTACAGATTATAAGGTTCTCCGAATCGTACTCCCAACTTGTTTGAAAAAGTTAAATGTATTTATGTGTAAATAAATATTGAATTGAAAAAATTGCCTGTTTTCTTTGTTTTCCTTTTACTTTAGACGCATGTTTTTAAAGTTACAGTATATCGCTATATCACAGTAATTCCATGGGAAAGACAACAGTGAATTTACAGTAAATTACTGGCTACCTAATTGCATTACTTTCACAGTAAAAAAATTAAAATACAGCTATTAATTGTAATTTAAGTACCGCAAGGTACTGTAATAACACAGCTATATATTGCTATATCACAGTAATTCCATGGGAAAGACAACAGTGAAGATACTGTATGCAGTTGTATTTTGATTTATTTACTGTAAATTACTGTGAACTATTTACTGTAAATTACTGTGAAAATATGTACAGGAAATTACTGTGACCATACCGTGAAAGTAATGCAATTAGGTAGCCAGGAATTTACTGTAAATTTAAGGTATTTTTTTTTTTACAGTGTATAGTATAAATGCAAAACACTATATGAATGGTTCATCAGTAGAATTATGCCTTTGCATGTTCATACACTTTCACCTACAGTAACAACAAATACTTTACAGTTTTTCCCAAATGCTAACACACATGTTGCAGAATAGTTTATTTTGCCATTTCAAACAAACACAATGAATAGGTAGGACTGCAGTTCAAGCAATTCAGTGTGTCAGTATACAGTAAACTAAGAAAAAATTACAGTAAAATTAGGGAACAATGGTAAAAAAAAACAGCGTTGTAAGGAATTGGGTGGTTGAATTATGAATCATTTTATAGATACCGCCTCATCAACATCACACTCAATGTCATCCTTTGAGAAGCAACAGTCTAAATCTCCTAATTATGGAGCGACTCAGGTTTCCGTCTTGTTCCTTCTTTGTCCTCGTACTCCTGTCGCTCTCTCTCCTCCTCTTCCTCTGCCCGGTGGAGAAAAAATCCTGGCGCCGTGCATGCTGTCCAGGCTCCCTCATTGATAGGCCATGATCTATAACATGGTCCACTATAGTGTTCCTGTTGTATGTGTCTCCGTCTTTTGCCTTCTTTGTCCTCGTCCTCCTGTCACTCTCTCTCCTCCTCTTCCCCTGACTCTTACTGTCTCAGAAAGGAGCTGAGCTCACCTGGGGTCTATTTGTAGTGCTAAGGTTTAGACTGATTGGTATTCAATTAGTTGAATTTTTTTCAAGTAGTGTGTTGGAGAATTTCAAACAGTGCAAAGCATATATCGTGTTTGTCGGGTTGGTGCTTTGGTTTAGGGCATGATTACAAAAGTTAGAGGTTGTGATGCTGTGATGCATTTCCACAAATATAATAAAGGTTTCACTAATCTGAAACTGTGTTTTAATTATGTTGAACCTTTCTGGGATAATATAGTCCAGATTTGAGAAGTCTAGGTGTAGTGGTTTTCAATCAGGACCTGGGGCCTGTTTCAGGTAGCTGGTTTTACATACTCTGGGTTTAATCATACGCTCTGAGTTGGTTAACTCAGAGCGCAGGGTTGATAAGCAACTCTGGGTTTTCGGTTTCAGAACAGTGGATCAGCGTTGGGTTAATCAACTCTGAGCGTGTTCACTCTGGGTGGAGCGTGTGCATAAAAGCCATCGTCAATGGATCTCTGATAACATGATTCACCATGGAAACAGAAGAAACAAATGCGTGATCCTCCCACTTCTCCACTTCTCAAAAAAAGAAAAAAAAACTTCTCCGCTCCTCCCACTGGAGTTAGAAATATTAACGAATGAGTTTATGGTAGCCTATGGAGAAGAATTAACGGGTATATTGTCACATAACTCTGATCTAATCTCCTCGGCAATTCAGAAAAAATATATAGTAGCCTACATAGTCCATTTTAAAAAGTTACGCATATCAGCAGTAAAGTAATAAAGCTGGCGCGGCACAGCATTTCTGACAGTGTGTCATATTCGCTGTATTTGGGAAGCTGTAGCCTAATAGCCCACTGTGCAGTAAACAGACTGTCGCTTCTTTTAAATGGGGAGTGAAAGACATTAACGTCTGACACATAAGGTGACAGTTTCCATTGAAGAGCCTGATTGATTTATTATCAGATCCATTTTCCTCAAGTGATCACAGTTTAAATTATTATATAATTATTTATGTAATTTTTATATTCATATTAGGCTATAATATGAATATAAAAGGGCTCGTCTGTGACTTTAGGATCGCACAAGTGAACAGTAACAATCGCGTGCAGCCGCAGCGTTACACGAATCCACCTGACATAAATCTGTTCAGTGGCACAGACGTTAAAAAGCATACAATACAAATAGGTTTATTAATCTGAATGTAGAGCATGTCACGATGTGTAAGGTGGCCGCCTATATGAACGGACCGAGGGCTGAGAACAAGGCTACTGATCAGATAAATGATCGGTCAAACGTAAAATCATCAGGAAATGATAAAAACATCCCGATGGAGATTTCTGTGGAGTGATTTTGCTTCAAACTGTACAGGGACGCGTGTGACAGTGACACTCCTTCTTCAGTCGGAGCTGCAGCGTAAAGTGAAAACAAACTCAGGGTAGGTCTAACCACCTATCCAGCAGGTTAGACCCACGGCGTATGTTGCCGCAGTAACAGACTCTCGGTCGCGCTGAACCTGCTACCTGAAACGGGAAACCCAGAGTTTCCACTAACTCAGAGCGAACAAACTCTGGGTTGCCTCAAAACCAGCTACCTGAAACAGGCCCCTGGTCTAATGTGGTCTGGATGCGAAAACAAACAAACAATGAAATCTCCCTTCTTCTTTTTTTAACAAATAATATAAAGGTTTCATAAATCAGAATCAGAATATCTTTATTGTCATTGTAACAGGTACAACGACATGAAGTGCAGTCCTTGTTAATGCAAAATGGTAAATGGTAAAAATGGTAAATGGACTTATATAGCGCTTTATTTCCGTTGTTCACAGACCCAAAGCGCTTTACATTGTTTTGTACACATTCACCCAGTCACACACACATTCATACACCGATAGCAGCAGCTACCACGCAGGGTAGTGTTGTGCCTACAGCAGTGCTTAAAAGTACAATAGAAACCTATGAGGAAGAGTGAGGCCTACCTCCCCTTTTCAAAGCCTGATAAGGAACTCTTGGGGCCTACATGGGTCAAATAAAGCCTGGATTTGAGTTTTCTGGAGGCAAAACCCCCCAGAACAAGGGGTCATAAAACGAAGGAACCCAGCCCTAGTTTCATCACACCTGATAAGGTTTGGTACCCCTATTGGCTGAGATCTTCCAGTCAACCATGTGACCATGCTATGATAAAACCAGCAAGCACCCCAAAATCACCACCTTTCGCAGTGGAGCCATCCACAAAGCGGGTGTTTGCAAACTTTAAACTGAGCTCACAGACTGCTTGCCTGCAGTCTTTACCTTCCCGGATCCGAAGGAAGTTTCACCAAGGAAACTTCATACTACCGCGGCTGCTGAAACTCAGCCGCGCCTTCCTCCCTACCAGCCGGAGAAGAAGCCCAGCGTCCCTGAACGCAACAGACAGTAAACTGCCTTGCCGCCTTGCTGCCTTGGTGCTCTGTCGGTATTAATAAGTAATTTGATTAGCTGGACTAATTAAATTGATCATTAATTAACAATTTTTCTTAATATTATAATTTCCTTGAAATTAATAATATTCTTGACTTTGACCAAATCTACCCCTTATGAATTCCCAACATTAAATGTTGGGTCAAATTACTTATTCATACCTACGGAGCACCACCCTTTGAAAAAGGGAACTTTGAATCAAATCAGAAAAACAGTCTCATAATGTTAAAGGGATTTACCTTTTAAAATGTCAAAGTTGGTTACAATGTACATTTAAGATAATGAAGGAGTGAATATTCGAGCATAGACCTTATTTACCAGCAATTAGTGAAATACAAGACACAAATATCACAGACACTGCTTCTTAAAATCAAAATGTAAGGGTTTATTTACTTAGGCAAGTTGATTAAAACGATACACATAAGTCAACTAATCTAATTTAAGAAAGCAGACATAGCACAAGCAATAATAAGAACAGTTTAGAATCAAACGCACAGGCTATAGTACATGTGTACCACTGTGTGTGTGTGTGGGTGTCAAAAAGAAAGGGGGGGTGGACACCGCCCAAAGCCAAAAATGGCGGACAGCTTGTGACGTCTTCGTCACGTGAAGGGGGTCACCGATGGCGACGCAATCACGTGGCGGAGACGTCCTAACTGTGACGTGTGACGTTAAAGTCACGTGAAGGGGGTCAGCGCTCGCGACCCACGCAATTTAACTTTGGAAACCACAGAAGTCAACACTCATATGCTTAACAATCGCGACGCAAATGTAAGAATATGTGTTGGTGTGCGGATGTACAGAGTTTGAATAAAGAGAGAGAGAAAGAGGAGATCAAGTAAAAGCTCGCCACAGAAAGTGCACAGTTAGTTGTTCACCTTGATTTATAGCCTACAGTCATGCAATCTGTGAGTGGTCTCACAAAACTGATGCTGCTTCGGAGTTATCAGAGGGGAACAGCTGTTCTGGCACGTAGCGACAATCACAACAATCAAACATCTCCCGGAAAGCGGGAGGAAAACACTGTGAGCAGTTAGGCAATTATTATGAAAATAATGCTGTCAGAATCACATTTAAAACAGGGAAAAACGACTCGTCAGTCGGTACCTTAACCTTAAGTTAATGTATACCTAAAATAGATATCTATAGCCTAATTTATAGCCCAGACAAATGCCTACTGTGAACCGTCTCCGACGGTGATGAGAAGCGATGTGTAGGATAGGATCCTATGGTCCACACGGCAGGTTTAGAGGAGGGTCCTGCTTGTTATGCCGGTGGAGGAGCGATCTTGCTTCTTGTGGGAAAGACGGGGCCCGTTGTGGTCAGCTGGCTTGCTCCGGTATGGGGCCCGTGCGTCTTTTGCAGAGGCGGCAAGGCAGTTTACTGTCTGTTGCGTTCAGGGACGCTGGGCTTCTTCTCCGGCTGGTAGGAAGGAAGGCGCGGCTGAGTTTCAGCAGCCGCGGTAGTATGAAGTTTCCTTGGTGAAACTTCCTTCGGATCCGGGAAGGTAAAGACTGCAGGCAAGCAGTCTGTGAGCTCAGTTTAAAGTTTGCAAACACCCGCTTTGTGGATGGCTCCACTGCGAAAGGCGGTGATTTTGGGGTGCTTGCTGGTTTTATCATAGCATGGTCACATGGTTGACTGGAAGATCTCAGCCAATAGGGGTACCAAACCTTATCAGGTGTGATGAAACTAGGGCTGGGTTCCTTCGTTTTATGACCCCTTGTTCTGGGGGGTTTTGCCTCCAGAAAACTCAAATCCAGGCTTTATTTGACCCATGTAGGCCCCAAGAGTTCCTTATCAGGCTTTGAAAAGGGGAGGTAGGCCTCACTCTTCCTCATAGATTTCTATTGTACTTTTAAGCACTGCTGTAGGCACAACAGTAGGCTTAGCACTAGGGTGCTAAGTTAACTAAGCTAACTATCGGGAGCAATTCGGGGTTCAGTGTCTTGCCCAGGGACACTTCGACATGTGGCGGGGAGACGGGGGATCGAACCTCCGACCCTGCACACCAGACCCTACCACTTCGCCACTGCCGCCCCCAAAAAACATCACAAGGTAGATTATGTATCCATAAATAAATAAATTAAAACTAAATTAAAACTATAAAAATAGTCAACTATAGACATTAAGAAAGAAGCACATAAGACACACCCACACAAACATCCACATTCATAAATGTGCTTACACAAAACTATGCCCTAGTCTTAGCAGCATTTAGTGAGGTTATTGCTGTTGGGTAAAAACTGTGTTGTAGTCTGTTTGTTCTTGTTTTCATGGACCGGTATCTCCTGCCTGATGGCAGTAGTTCAAACAGTTTGTGACCTGGGTCTGATGAGTCCTGCAGGATGAAGTGAGTCTTTTTGAGGCAGCGGGAACTGTGCAGTTCTTCCAGGGAGGGAAGAGAAGAGGGCAGCTGGTGATCTTCTGCGCTGCCTTTATGACCCCCTGGAGCCTTTTCCTCTGTGCCACTGTGCAGCTTGTAAACCAGACACACAGACAGTATGTCAGGATGCTCTCTATTGAGCAGCGGTAGAAGGACACCAGCAGTTTTTTGGGGATGTTGTTCCTCCTGAGAACTCTCAGGAAGTAGAGTCTCTGCTGGGCCTTCTTCACTAGCCTAGTGGTGTTGACGCCCCAGGTCAGGTCCTCCATGATGTTCACTCCCAAGAGGAGACTGTTTTTGAAAGAACGTTTATAATATCTAAGATAATATAGACCAGATTAAGCTTTGTGAACGGGACTTCAGAGGTTAAAAATAATTGGCTCCACGCTTAAGTTAAGTGTCCCTTAACTTTTTCCTTAGCTGCCGAATCGGACATTAAAATAGGCTATTCAGCGTGCGTGGTTCAAAAACAGAATCACGTATCCTTAATAAATGGAAAACAGTTGTTCCGAGCACCCATTTTATTTTATTTTTTATTTTAATGTAATTGTATTTATATTCACAACCCTGTCTCTGAGTGCACAGTGCCGTGAGCTCCCTACACTGTGCACTCAGAGACTGGGTTGTGAATATAAATACAGCCACAGTTGACAGAGCGCACCAACCAATCAGGAGAAAGCCCGCCCACAGATGGAATAGCCAATGAGGCTCGTTTATTCATATTACAGTCAGAAACGAGAGTCACAAATAAACTGCTTTCTCCCTTTCTTTTGTTTCTGTCATAGTCTTATTTGGTTTTGTACCAATATGCAAGAAAAGGGGAATCCGGCTGGTATTTTCGTTTCATTCCAGCAGGAAAACGGTAAAACTAAAATACGAGTGGTATTCTCCTTTGTGTCACTTTAGTTCATGTTCAGCCTCTTCTGCAGGCATCTGTTCCTCTAAACGTCTTAACAGCACATATCTGGATCAGGGAAATCCAAATATCAAACCCCCCTACCAAGCTCAGTTTTTTTACCTCTGTATTTCTAGAACCCTGCATACGGCCACAAGCACAGGAGACATTTGTTTCCTGTATCCAGCCTGTTCTTGCCCTGTCGTTGTCATCCTCCCATACATGGACAGCACAGCTGTGTGTGTGTGTGTGTGTGTGTGTGTGTGTGTGTGTGTGTGTGTGTGTGTGTGTGTGTGTGTGTGCGAATACAGGACAGGTTGTAATTATAACAACATTTAATTGACCAAACTTTTGTACGACATGCTAGGCAAACATGACCACATCAATCTATCTCCAATTACAAGCAAATCCTTGCCGAACAGGCCTCCAGTCACTGTGACAACCCAGATGATTGATTACCAACACCAATGATGCTCTAACCTGATCAGGCAAATTACGGTGGCGACTGCTGGGGCCATCTGAGAACCGCACTGCAAAATTAAATCCACTGAGCTCATCACCTCGACACACACACACACAAACACAGCTCTATTTACTTTCATGTCAAAACACACTCTTAGAGGAGTCAGACACACTCTCTCACACACACACACACACACACACACACACACACACATACACGCACTCACACACAACCCCCCTCCCCCACCCACCCACACAAATACACAGAGCTTCATTCTCCTCTTCCCATGTCACACCCACAGACAGAGAGAGAGAGATCAGGGCCTCTTGGGACCCGTAGCACCAGGTGATATGAATGGTAGGATGACATGAAGATGTATTAATCTACTAAAGACTTAATGAAGCTCCATCCAGAGCAGAGGCGGAGGAGGGAGTGCTGTTTACTTTATTACTTTACAACAGATTAATGGGGATAATCATTTAAGTGATGGAGATGGATTACCCTCTCAAAGCTGCTCTAGGCTATGTATTGTCACCTTCCCTACAGCCACCACACACACAGGCACACACATGCAAACACGCCCACACAGGCAGACACAGAGTTGATGAACAAGATGGAGGCCAGATGGATGGAAGATGAGGTCCATACAGTCGTTTACATTTCAGTAAGGTTATGGTGCTGTATGAACTAGGTATTGTCTGAACTATTGACATTCAGATTGGTCCAGATACAGACACTACGTGCAGGTACAGGCACAGAAGGAGATGTGGTGGTCATTAGGAGACTAAGCTTCTCACCCCCCAGAGGCTCTGGTTCAGGCCTCCCATGTATCACTGCCTCGGGGCTCCCCAGTGACGGCGACTCAACAACCCAAAGCTTCCCCATGGGTTGGGCCAGCCGACACCCAGCCTGAGGGCCAGGACCAATCCTGCAGTCCAACTCCATGGCCCTGCAGTGCAGTCCTGCACAACAGAAGCTGGAGCTTGGCTCAGCTCCTTTCTTCCAGAGATGTCCCATTCATTCACAGTCTGGCCTATCGTCAATCTAAGTCATGATGCACCAGGTCTCTCGTCTGACCGGACACTCTCCACTTTCCGTCCGTTAGTTGGAGGCTGCACCAGGGTAGAGAGTCTGGCAGACAAAACAAACTGGTTTTCAATTGTACAAATACATTGTGAAACCTGTGATAAGGTAGGAATCATTTTCTGAGTAACAGAAAAGTGAATGGCTCTCACTCAAAAGGTCTAATCTTCTGACAGCATTATACCAACAAAAAATGCTCTTAATCATCATTTTCCTGGAATCCCTCAAAGTGTGAACAGTATTTCAAGGAAATATATAAACCAGTGAAGAGACCTGGGGCCCATGGCTGTTTCTGGTTCATTTGGATCGAAAGTTCAAGTTTTACATTGAACTTGTTACACTTACACATGATTTGTTTTCTGTAGGGCTGTCAAAATGAATGCGTTAATTTTGGAGATTAATTCAAATGATATAACACGTTCAAAAAAATTAAGGCCGTTAACGCAGTTTTGTCACGTGTTTGTGTGTGCAGCCAAACTACACAAAGCGAGCGGCCTGGTTAGACGACAGTCACTAGGCTCGTTTGAGTTCAGTTGCGGCTCATCAAAAAAGTAGACTTTAGTAGCCGAGTGCAGTCGGGGGAGTGAGCAAAAAGCCTGACTGAAGCCGGACAGCTCCGAGTCTGCTCGACTTGCATGTGCCGTCGGAGGTAGCGTCTTTGTTTCGGATGCAGTTACACTCAACAAAAATATAAACGCAACACTTTTGTTTTTGCTCCCATTTTTCATGAGATGGACTTAAAGATCTAAAATTCATTCCAGATACACAATATTACCATTTCTCTCAAACATTGTTCACAAATCTGTCTAAATGTGTGATAGTGAGCACTTCTGCTTTGCTGAGATAATCCATCCCACCTCACAGGTGTGCCACATCAAGATGCTGATCTGACATCATGATTAGTGCACAGGTGTGCCTTAGACTGTCCACAATAAAAGGCCACTCTGAAATGTGCATTTTTTTGCTTTATTGGGGGTCTGGGGACTCAGAACCAGTCAGTATCTGGTGTGACCACCATTTGCCTCATGTAGTGCAACACATCTTCTTCGCATAGAGTTTATCAGATTGTCAATTGTGGCCTGTGGAATGTTGGTCCACTCCTCTTCAATGGCTGTGCGAAGTTGCTGGATATTAGTGGGAAGTGGTGCACGCTGTCGTATACGCCGGTCAAGCACATCCCAAACATGCTCAATGGGTGACATGTCCGGTGAGTATGCGGGCCATGCAAGAACTAGGACATTTTCAGCTTCCAAGAATTGTGAACAGATCCTTGCAACATGGGGCCGTGCATTATCTTGCTGAAACGTGAGGTGATGTTCATGGATGTATGGCACAACAATGGGCCTCAGGATCTCATCACGGTATCTCTGTGCATTCAAAATGCCATCAATAAAATCCACTTGTGTTCTTCGTCCATAACAGATGCCTGCCCATACCATAACCCCACCACCACCATGGGCCACTCGATCCACAACATTGACATCAGCAAAGCGCTCACCCACACGACGCCACACACGCTACGCTGTCTGCCATCTGCCTTGAACAATGTAAACCGAGATTCATCCGTGAAGAGAACACCTCTCCAACGTGCCAGACGCCATCGAATGTGAGCATTTGCCCACTCAAGTCTGTTACGGCGACGAGCTGGAGTCAGGTCAAGACCCCGATGAGGACGACGAGCATGCAGCATGCTTCCCTGAGACGGTTTCTGACAGTTTGTGCAGAAATTGTTTGGTTATGCAAACCAATTGTTTCAGCAGCTGTCTCAGTGGCTGGTCTCAGACGATCTTGGAGGTGAACCTGCTGGATGTGGAGGTCCTGGGCTGGTGTGGTTACACGTGGTCTGCGGTTGTGAGGCCGGTTGGATGTACTGCCATATTCTCTGAAACGCCTTTGGAGACGGCTTATAGTGGAGAAATGAACATTCAATGCACGAGCAACAGATCTGGTTGACATTCCTGCTGTCAGCATGCCAATTGCACGCTCCCTCAATGCTTGTGGCATCTTGCTGTGAGACAAAACTGCACATTTCAGGGTGGCCTTTTATTGTGGACAGTCTAAGGCACACCTGTGCACTAATCATGATGTCAGATCAGCATCTTGATGTGGCACACCTGTGAGGTGGGATGGATTATCTCAGCAAAGCAGAAGTGCTCACTATCACACATTTAGACAGATTTGTGAACAATGTTTGAGAGAAATGGTAATATTGTGTATCTGGAATGAATTTTAGATCTTTAAGTCCATCTCATGAAAAATGGGAGCAAAAACAAAAGTGTTGCGTTTATATTTTTGTTGAGTGTAGTTTTCTTGTTTTATTTTGAAGGCCTAATAGAAACATTTGTAGAAGAGCTACACATGCTACAAACGATTAGAAGCCGAACACAAAACAAAGAGGAGTAAACACTTCAAAAGCGAGGGACATTTTCAAAATAAGAAAATAGATATATCCCCATTCCACACACTCTCATCATTTACAATCATTTACAAATCCTAATAAAGGAGGTTTAGTATTTCTCCCTTCACATAACAAATATCTTAGGCCTAAAGAAAGTGAAAGAAGGTCTAATAAAAGATCCCTTATTATTATAGTAGAGATGGATATGATGAAATGTATTATGATGTGTAACATGCGATAGCCCTCTGGCACTTCCTGATTGGCAGTCTTCAAAAAGGTGATCAGTGTAATGGCAAACACCCATGCTGGCTGATCTCCTCTGCTACATAAGTTGTAGGAGTCAGCCACTCTCTCTCTCATCATCGATCTATGGTTTACTTTGGTTTAGCTTTGCTTTACACATACACTACATTCTCCACTCACACATACACAGCACTCATTACTGATTACTGACTTTCATGCAACACTTTAAATAAACTATTATTTTGTTCATCTTAAACTTCATGTGTGGTCTCTTTTGTCATTCCCTTGAGCCGGGCTGTGACAAACATGTAACATACAATTCCCAGACCATTACGATCACTGGAAATAAGGCTATGATTTAATCTTAATGGTATAAAGATATCACTTGACCACAAATTAATGTGACTCAAGGTGGAAGATTACGCTAATTAAGATTGGTCCGACGTCACACAACCACGGCAGTACATTTACCATGGGCAGCACCAAGGGAGGTGCACACCGTTCATTGTGAACAATTAACTAAAAGTATATGTAAAGTAAATTTGCCTGTATTTTTTATAAAATAAAACCTACTAGGCTATTATAGAGCAAAACCTATTCTGCGTGTAAAGTGATATCAGTTAGGCTATGTCATCAATGTGATATGGCAGGAGGCTGCATCTTCAGGGGGTTAGTGGTGATAATAATCAATTAGTGAGTGGTTGTAATGAGTCATTATTAGTGTTCCTAGTTTACAGATTAACAGAAGATGGAAAAAGACACATTTGTTTCAAAATAAAATAGTGCTGGATCCATTGTATGGGAGTGGTGAAGGATGTGGAACAATCAATAAAATGCACAGAATCTTTGCCATGGGCAAGTTTAAAATTGTTCTAATGGAAAGCACTAAAGGATATTTTAGCCCATATCGCCCAGTCCTAATTCTACATTAACTCCATGATTTTTCTCAAGTAAATATCTGTTACAAGCTTCGGTCTTAAGAAGAAAAATTACATAAATCGTGATTCATTTATTGATAAACTAATCAAGATTAATTACATACAATTTTGAGATTAATTAGTTTTTTTTTTTTAATCTATTATAGGGGAGAGTGGCCTAAGTTGTGCATTTTGGAAGTTGTGCCACCCCTTGTTTCTAGAAAACCGTGGAAGAAATTGGAAATGTGACCACATATTTAAAGAGGACCTATGATGCTTTTTGACTTTTATGACCTATAAACGTTTTTATGATGATTTATAGCAGGGGTGGCCAACCCGCGGCTCGCGAGCCGCATGCGGCTCTTTGCCCAGCTTCGTGCGGCTCTTCAGTTCATATCAAATTATGTGATTATAATTATTTATTTATTTTATATACTTTTTTTTTTTTGTGGGCCTATGTGTGTGCATGTTCGCAAACGTTTCATGCGGCTCTTACGTTCGTTTTACATGTCTATTATTTCATTTTTTATTTTATTAATGTGTAGGCCCTATGTGTATGCCTGTTCGCAAATGTTTAATTGAGGACGCAACATAACGTTCACAAACGTTTGGTGCGGACGCAACAACTGCCCGCTCAGCTTGGAGGGAGGTTTTCCGTGAGTAAACTATTTGTGTCAAGTTCGCTCCAAAACAGAGTGGGAGAGTTCATATTTTTTGTTGAACGTTATGCCAAGCCATTCTGCCTTATATGCCAGGTGTCATTTGCACATTTCAGGGCTTCAAATCTTCAGCGCCACTTCAGCTCTCTCCATGCTAAAAGTAAGTCCCACAAAGCAACATGCATAGTAAGAGAAAAACGCTATTTTAAATTGTTATATTTTTGTTTGTGGACTTGGTTGAACTGAGAGTTTGTGTGTGAGGAAGTGCACACAATGTTCATTGTTGAAAATGACTGCCCTGTCGTCTTTAGTCCAGTCCTGTCATTATCACAGGGGCGGCCTTAACGATCTGGGGGCCCGTTTCAAGTCCTAGTTTGGGGCCCCCTGTTTTTTTTTTTTTTTTTAAATTAATAATGCTTGTGCATGCATGTGTAAGCTCCCCGCGAAAATAAAAACGCCCCCCCCCCCCCTGAAATCTTACTGGCCACCCCAGTGCCCCCCCCCCAGTTCAAATTTAATTTTTTATTTTCATTTTATTTCTTTAATTACATTTTTTTCCTGATATGTATCCTAGTTCAGAGATGATATGTATTTTTTTTTTCTTTCTTAACTTTTTTTGATAGGTAGTTGCCAAGTTCATCACACAAACACTCCAATCCACTGATATGAGATCAGTTTGCAATTTTCAATTACTAAATTAATGGTAGGACTGTGGCCACTAGAACTGGTCTCTGGTCAGCAAAGCTCTTGAAAACAGCATAAGTGTGCTTGTGACATGCGTGCCACCCATGCATGTGTATAGGCACGTGTCCCAGCAGATTTTTGAAATCTGAATAAAAAAATTAAAGTTTGTAGTTAGCGAGTGTAACATGTTCTTAGCAAGGGCAGACTTTCATAAATAAAGGTTTATTTTTTAGGCAAGATATGTGGTCAAAAGCTAGTGGTCATCCGTCCCTCTGTCCAGTTGTTAGGCATCTGGCTGCTAGCAAGTTATATTGTCTTGCTAATTTTACTATTCATCTGAGCTGAAATAAATATTGACTTTTTCCTTTATTATCTTCGCGAGAATGCACCAGAATGCTTAGATTACATGTTAAAAACACAAAAAAATCTTCTGGGGGGGATGCCCCCAGACCCCCCTTCAGGGGTTTAGTTTTCTGACAAACATTACAATGGATACTAACATGATTTGGGCATTTGGGATTATAAATCATCTTTGAATTGGTTGTACAGCATATCACATGCTATTCATTCAGGGGTGCGATGGCCACCCCACTCTAACTCTGTGTCCCTCCTCGCCACTGTGTGTACCCGTGTGTACGATGTGGCTCTTTGCAGTAACACAGTAAAAAATGTGGCTCTTTGTCTCTGACTGGTTGGCCACCCCTGATTTATAGTCATGCTTAACCATACTAAATTATCAAATAATGACTTACATGCATTTCGACGTATTACCTGCTGACCGTCTGGGGTGTCTGTGCAGAGCACTAGACACTATTCTAGCCAGTCGAGAAGTCACGTGTTCAAAGCGGCTTGAACTCGTGACGTCGCATGTAACTTTGGGTCGTCACCACGCGGATGTTTCCATGTATAGTAATGCTGTCACTTCCTTGCTCGCGTCTGCCTCGCGCCCTTATAGGTCCATGCTCGCGCTTCCCGCCACTGAAAGTGTTCCGGAAGGAAGGTAACCAATCACAACGGAGTGGGGTTTACAGGAGGGGGAGGGGGGTAGCGGAGATAGCCGAAGCACAGGCGGAGGGAGCGGAGATCGCCGAAGCACAGGCATGCTGGATCGCCAAAATAAGAGAGAGCTTCCCGAAAATCTACATAGTTTTTTGTGATGTGATTCGTGTCAGGTTGCTCTATAGCAGTGTAAAACAAGAAATTAAGACCAGAAAAGTAGTATAATAGGTCCTCTTTAAGAAGAGCCATCCATTTGACTAATCCTGTAAAGAAGGGAGACACAAGGAATAAGATATAAGCACATTTAAGCTAAAAAAAACTGTGTTTTGCCTTTCAAAGTAAAATTTCCATGATCAAGGTTTTTTGATTATTGTGTCTGAACAATTATAGACAAGTTTGAAAACATTTGACACATGTTTTAGTGCTTTGGTATGCTACATTTTGAGTCTATACAGTTAGCACGATGTCAGCCTTAAATTGCTGCATCATGCCTATTATCCAAATTTCTGGGATTGGGGTGATTTGTGCCAAAGGGCCTGGGTGAGTTATAAGTAAGTAAGTAAAATGTATTTATAAAAGCACATTTATGACAGTTTGCACTGTCCAGAGTGCTGTACATAGTGCATTCAGTAGGTAAACAATGAAGGTAAAATAACAATAACCAAAATAAAAGACGTAAAGCCCATACATCCACATAAACACAGATAGTAGTGCAGAGGTAAGATAGTTAATGGGGAGGAAACACCAGGGTGTACATATGGGTTTTGAGGCTTGATTTAAAGGCAGAAATGTAGGGGAATCACATTTGTCAGGTGGCAGTTGGTTCCACGCACGGAGCAACTAGTGCAAAGTACATTTCTGAGAGTTGTGCCAGTGGCATGGCTGTATACGCTGGTCACCAAAAGAAAGTGATTGTCTACAGTAGCTCAGAAGAGAGTGTCATCTCAATTCCACTTAACGACACCACTGATGAGAGTTCAGATGGCCAGAAAGATGATGATGGTGACTTTGTCATTGTGAGCTTTGCAGGTAAAACCATTAGATCTGCTAGGCCTTGTTTAAGAAAATTGTCCTTCAATCTTTGTCAACTATTTACTTTAAATACACCTTAAATAAGTGATTGTCTAATGGATTTGTCTTGCATTACAGTTTATGAGATATATATCAATGGCACAATTCACCCTTTTTTTCCCGAAAGCTATATTTCTTCAACAGTTTATTCCAGATCCAAAGTTTTTATTGCCAGGGATGCACAACACCCTGAAATATATGTACATATTTGAGTTGGAGACTTTACTGTCAAGGCCTTACTTTAAAGTCACTTCGAGTGAAAAGTTGCACAACTTAGGCCACTCTCCCCTACGAATGGGTTCATACAGAGAAGAATTAACGGGGATATTATTTCATAATATAATTAAATACTTTCTATATATATAAGGCTAGCCTATTTAACAAGGCTCGTCTGTGACTTTGGGATCACACAAGTGAACAGTAATGATCGCGAGCAGCTGCAGAATTACATTTCAACCTGACAGAAATCTGTTCAAGGCACAGACGTTTTGAACGACACAAGGGCTGAGAATACTGATCAGATAAATGATGGATCAAACATAAAATCATCAGTACATGATAAAAACATCCCGATGGAGATTTCTATGGAGTTTTTTTGCTTCAAACTGTAAAGGGACGCGTTGTGACAGTGACTCTTTCTTCAGTCGGAGCTGCAGCGTAAAGTGAAAACAAACTTAGAGTAGGTCTAACCACCTATCCAGCAGGTTAGACTCACGGTGTATGCTGTTCTTCCTGAAACTGAAAACCGAGAGTTTCCACTAATGCTGGGCTTACACTAGAGGACTTTTAAAAGACTTTGAAAAGACTTAAGCGGGGGGACCTCCTTTAGTTATTTGACCATATTTATTTGCTGATCTCGTCCCCTAATAACTTTAACTCCTAACCATGTATTTGACGGTAGCGTGTTCAAGTTTCGCGGCTGTCAGCCTGGTTCTCCACCGAGGCTTCTATGAAAAGGTATCCGAAATAAGCGCCTCACCAGGCGGACACAGGTCGCGACTAATGCCGCTCCTCCTGTGTCGTGCTTGGTGCATGCGAGAGTGTGACAGTGTTTACGTCATTTTGCTTGAGCCAACCCCTTAAGACTAGCGATAATATCAAACATGTTTGATAATGTCGGAACGTCAAGACGGGAAGAAGACTGGCTGAAATCGGGTCAGAAGACCACCGTACACCAAACGACTGAGATTACGTGCGCGCGCCACAACTCCAGCACGACTCCCGTGATTTCAGTCCGACATTGGAAGATTGTCTGTGACTGTCAAATCGCGTGAAAAGTCGTGTAGTGTAAGCCCAGCATAACTCAGAGCGAACAAACTCTTGGTTGCCTCAAAACGCGCTTCCTGAAAAAGGGCCCCTGGACCCTGAAGCCACTTGTCTTAGTCTTTAATGAAACCTAAACAGATTCCAGCACTCAACCTTAGCATGGCTTTGAGCACACACTGCTCCACTCCTCAACTGAACCCACTCCTGACTTAATTATTGTCACACTGGATGAAATGGGATCCGTGCGCAATAATGTAAAGGCTGCTTGGGGTTTGCAGCTGTAAATTAGCATTATACTAATGAAAATGTGGGCCTGTCACTTGGCCTGTTGGTTGAGTTTAGTACTGATGTAGAGTTGATGGAGATCGTCACTGCACCCTGTAGGAAATTAAGCAGCCATTTTGTCAGACTGGACTTGGAGATGAGATATTGGTTGCGTTCCGAATCGCATACTCTTTCTTTTTTCTATTCTACATACTACATCTGACGATAAAAAGAATCTAGTTAGGATGCAGTAGGCATACTATTGGGACGTACTTTTCTCTCTTATTTCATCATAACATCGCGCCTTGATCTTGCCTCTTGCTTTTATATCCGTCGCATCCCCGTTTGTTTTCATAACATGGACCTATAGGCTTCGTCGATGTTACGTCACTTCACGTGCACACTGGATTGTGGGTCAGAATCGCCCAAATAGGATGCACTTTTCAACACTAACAATCTTGGCCGCATGAAGTAGACCATCCGGGTATTCTAACCATCCTAAATCTGGCCACAAGAATCGGGACATCCTAAATCTTTTTTCTACATACTATATAGTAGAAAGTATGCGATTCGGAACGCAACCATTGTTTCCATCTGCTGGCAATAAAAATGTCACACACATGCACCTGCACACACACATGCTGGGACACCATACTGAGTCGTAGTAGATGCACTCCACACAGTATATTGGTAGGACGGGTGGTTGGATAGCCTTGAGGCACCTGACAGGAGGATGTTAGTAGTAAGATTTGTGGTGGCTGGTATAACATCTACGGTGCCCACCATCTCTACCATTGTGTCCTTGAGCAAGGCACTTAACCGCAAACTGCTCCAGGGGCACTGTACTATGGCTGACCCTGTGCCAGGTCCCACTCTTGAGTGTGGTTTCAGAGAGGATATGCGAAAACGAAAATGTGGACACATGCTTGTTGCGAAACACTCAAATATGTAGAGACTTTTACATACAGCTACACAATTAATGCATGGTTAGACTAATGGCGTACCATTCATCCCTGAGATTCATCACAAACTGTAAGGCTCGGACTCACCACTGCCAGTTGTACTCTTGGGTAGGATGGCCTGCTTTGTCCACTCGTAGGCTCAGTCACTACTGCACATTTATTTACAAGGCAATACTTGGTGTGCTACCTAGCTATGTATGCTCCCTTATCATGCGGAAAAGTGCTGGTCCACACTTTTTAGGTTCGCAGGACTTGGTGTTGCTTTCGGTCCCCAATGTACGGACAGAACAGGGTAAAAAGGCTTTTGTGTACTCTGCCCCCACTATGTGGAATACGCTGCAGAAAGACCTAGGACTTGTTGAATTGGTTTCGTTGAATGCCTTTAAGTCGAAAATGAAGGAAATTGAGCTAGACTCTCTAAGATGTCAGTGTTTTTAATAGTTTTTTTTCCTGGTTACAGAAATGGGTCTATTTAGGATAGTTGCAGTGTGAATTGATTTGCTTATTTTTTAGCGCTATTTTAATTTTGTCCCTGTGTGTTTGTCTGTAACTGTGGTTCATTGTGCTGCTGCCTGTCTTGGCCAGGTCACCTTTGAAAAAGAGATTTTTAATCTCAATAGGTTTTTATTCCTGGTTAAATATTTTTTTTTTTAAATATAAGGCCTAATTCCACCGACTGCCTGTCCGGTCAGGTTTTTACTTTAGTCAGTGCGTGAGCGTCCACTAGCTCCGCTGCACCGTCTCTCTGCTCCGCTGCTGCTCCAGCTGTCCGGTGAAATACACACTGCTTCTATTTTTGCTGGATGCCGGAGCTCACCGCATCAATTTAGCACAGAACACATCGAGATAGACAGGAACACAGGCGCAGTGTTGCCAACTTAGCGACTTCGTCGCTATATTTAGCTACTTTTCAGCCCCCCTGGCGACTTTTTTTTCAAAAAAGCGACAAGCGACAAATCTAGCTTTTTTTTCTGGTGTAATTGGTGACTTTTTCGCCGAAGCAAGTATCACTTTTAACGCTTCTCAACGAGCAGCGGGAGCCTCCACGGCCCTTCCCCCTTCCCAGAGCACTGACAGGCGGCCCGGTCCTCGCGCAGCAGCCCCTCCCAGCTGCGGTCAGAGCAGGAGATACACCTCTCCGCTCGTGTTCCGTTAGCATCACTATTAGCAGTTAGCAGCTTTTCCCACCTCTTCTACAGTCTACTACGAGTAGTGCAATTAAAAATGTTATGCAGTGCTTTTTTAAACCATGAGCATGTATGATTACTGCTAGACTTAACATTACCACGTTGGTTGTTTATGCGATTGTCATGTTCATAACACTAGAACCTCATCTATTAAAATATTACTGTATAAAACCCCTGTCTACAAATATGCAAATTAGGCAATGACGTCATCTACAAATATGCAAATTAGGCGATGACGTCATCTGGCGACTTCTAGCGACTTTTTGGACAGCCAATAGCTACTTTCCTTACTGAAGAGTTGGCAACACTGCACAGGCGCCGACAAAACAATAAAACCTCCGGTTAATTTTCAAAATAAGACACTCGGTTTTCACTGCTGGTAACAATCTCAAAACAGAGACACATACAAGCATGTCCACTGTTCTTTTACTCGTTTGGATGGGAACAATAACTTTACGTGCGTTCGTTGTTGTGTAAATACCATATAGGAGAATCATATTATCGAGCGATCGCCCGTCACTTTTATTACCGCGGGAACTCCTCGGTCTCACGACTCCAGCTGTTCAGCGGAACTGGCCGTGCCTGCTTTGAAAAGGGAGCCGGTGGGTGTTGACGGACGTGGGCGCACGGAGCAAAACCGTTGGACAACGCACGCGCAGCGAGTGGAATTCTGGGGTAACATTGTACAGTGGCTAAAGGGGCTTTGACATCTGCCTTGTTTGGTCCGGACTTTCAGACTTTTCAGTTTGATCCAAACTTGAATTACAGGTGTGAACCTCCCCCCTACTTAACAGGCGGGCCTTGGTCTGACCTGAAGAGGTGGTCTCCATCCGGATTATACTGAACCATGGTTCAGTCAGCTTCCAGTACTTGGATGGTTTGGACTTTAGGATCAATTATGGTAAGACGAAATATGAGCCGCTTTCATCAGACGTCAGATACACGCCCATCTACAAACCAATCCAGTCCAGTATAGGGGGAAGCAGCCCATGTAAGTTATATAGACAGGCCGTAGGTATGTCATGGAAAGTTCTTAAGTGCGCTGGAAAAAGTGCAATGTGAAACCAAACCTAAGCAGATCAAATCTATAAAGGGGATTTAAAAATGAACCATGGTTGAGACTATTAGGTGTGATGCTAAAGTGCTACAATCAACCTGGAAAACTGGAACCAGCACATACTGTACATATTGGGTCAAGCACAAGTCTGAATGCAGCACACGGTGGAATAAGTTAGCATCTACACTGATGCATAGACATTCATATAAAGTCATGCACCATCCACCAAGCAGTTTAATTGCTGTCCTCCTTTTTAGTTTCCCTCTCTCCTTCCCACTGCTGAAAGATAGATCTTAGTGTCAGAGCAGCTGACAGATTAAGATAGAGCACAGGTACCACTGCACACACACACACTCACACACACCCACTAGCACGCACACACACACACACACACACACACACACACACACACACACACACACACACACACACACACACACACTAGCACACAAACTTACACACACACACGCGCATGTGCAAACACACACACAAACTAGCAAACATTAGTACACACATGAGCAAAACACTTCTCTATCTTCCTGTTATTTCTTCTTTCAGCATACCCCCTTCTCCAACACACACACACACACACACACACACACACACACACACACACACACACACACACACACACACACACACACACACACACACACACACACACACACACACACACACACACACACACACACACACACACACACACACACACACCCTTACCCTGTGTCCTATACCCATAGATAGTATATAAGGTCCTGCCCCTTGCCTTACCTCTTCTATTTCTCCCATATTTCCATGGTTACAGGATTACAGTGTAAGTAAATAACCTCTCTGAGTCAGACTTGATGGTTTGGACTAAAGCATAGTAGATTAGACGGCAGGCTGAGCTCAGTTTACAGCTCAACAGCCACACACAAGTGCTCCATAAACAGAACTTAGAGTGTAAGAGCAGCACATACATCTACCTCACTGTTGAAGGAGTGGGCACTGAAAACGAATGAGGCAGGGTCTCCTAGTTCTTCAAAAATGTTTACGTTCATCCAATTTTCATAGTACAAACACAATTTGGTACTTCGGTTGCTAAATGGTTAATTCTGTTGCATTTATTTTTAAGTCTTAACGGATGAAACCAAATTACTACAGTTTGATAGCCAGATTTCCGGAAAAAATGTTATTCTAAATTTAAACATAGTGTACATTACGGTATTATAAATGATGAGCAGGCCTTAAGCTCACCATTGTGTACGCTTGAAAGGGTTAAGGGTGTAGCATGTGATCCTTTAAGCAGATTTTACCACCCATTCCTATTTTTTATGGCCCAAAAAAGGGGAACAGTGTGATCAGTCTATGGGGTTGTATCGGAAACTTAGAACGGATGTGAGAAATGAGATCATAAGGCTGTAATAATATAATAACAGAGGCTTCATGTTCTTGGATCCTTGTGTCTAACCCTACATTTCTCTTTCTGTGACATCACAGTGTCTTGAGTGTAAGACAAAAGGATAGGTGTAAAGGCCAGGACACACCAGTCCGACTACCCGAAAATGGAGTTTGCCGATTCAGGCAGCTCCAGTCTTCCCGTCGCGGACAAAAAAGTGCAAAGAACACACCAAGCCGACTGCTGACTTTCTGTATGCTCTGCGCTTGCGCGGGACGTAATGTCTCCATAACAGCAGGCGGCGCTAATCTGTATTGTGGCACGAAAAAATACGGAAGCCGGAAATGATGGTACGGCTCTCTAGACCTTAAACATAGATAGAAATACGTATTTATATTTATGGACCATAAAGAGCACCATTTTTAGCAGAGAGTGTCTAGCAGTCAACAAGGGTTGATGCATGTGAGTACTCGCTGAACGAAACAAACAAACACATTAAAACAATGGCTAACTGTTGTTAGCTGTTTGTGCTACCCGCCTCAATTCCGGGCTTCACTGATTCTCTAGCCCTCCACAAATCAAATTGCTCCAACTGAAAGACTGCCCGCATGTTCAATCGGCTCAAAAGAAGCTCGACGACATCTACGACGACCAACGTCACAGCACACACCAAACAGATTTGTGTCCCGTCCCCTGTCCAGGCATTAACTTGTCTGTGGTTGGGAATACACAACATTCGAGGCAGTTTTTAATTTTATACAAAGAAATACAATGTTTCCTATTGCACTAAAAAGCATGCTAACATTTCAGTGAGTTTTTGTTTGTATTATTTTTTTAAACCATGTTCAATAAAGACTTACAAGACAAGGAGATATACCATATGCAATAATTCCCATTACAGAACTTTGTTCATATTGGAAAATTCCAATCCATATACATCCAGCATTCTGACATGGCCCCGCCCTTTTTGGAGGGGAAACAAAGCATACGTGCGGGACCCGTCTTACCGTTTTTTTTTTCGTGTTTTTTTTTTAATAAGCTAAAACGAATAAAACAAATGCTACACAATATTTTGTGTAAAATGTATTTTTTAAAATATTATTTAGACAGGCAGGCATACGAACTACCTGTACTGTATGCCTATAGGTCCATCCACAAAAAAAACATTGTCACTTATGGACCAATTATAAGCTGTCACTTGGCAGATTTGGAGAAAAAGAAGCACGTGTTGCGTAGGCTTCGCGTATCCACACATGCAACATGGCAGTGGGAAGTTCAGCAGCTTGGGACTCTTTCCTCAAAGTAAGCGCCACAGACGCCAAATGCAAAACCTGCAAGAAAATTATGAAATGTGTAGGGGGTTCAACAAGTAGCTTGCTCCGCCATGTACACAGCCACAACAGGCCAACAGGGTGTGACAACGACGTCCAGCCTGGCCCATCATCGAAATCACACAAAATCCACTCATTCCTTGGGCCAAAAAGACCCGTAGAAAAAATCCTTTCCAAGTTGGCAGCATTAAGGTGCGAAACACACTAGGCATTTTACACGCGTACAGACGCGTATGAAACCCGCCCCTTTTCCATAGGGAACCATTGGTTTACGCGCGTACAGGTCGCGTAAACGCGTCACTCGCGCTAAAGCAACATTTTAGCCGCGTTAGCCGCTTATGACCCGCGTATATTTTACGTGCGTAAATTTTACGCGCGTATATATTACGCGCGTAGGAGCAACAAAAGTTCAAAAAATTGAACTTTTGTTGCTCCTACGCGAGACGATTAGCCGCGTTGGCCAATCAGCGTTGAGCTTGACCCGACGTCACAGGCAGAGAGACGGACAGTGTACTGTACACAGATGGCTGATGAGACACCGAGGAGGAAAATGTATTGCAGGCAGCCGAGCCGGTGCTGTATGACAGCAGCTCGGGAATAGAAGACGTGGGGAGAGTAAACCAGGAGAATGGACTTCCTGGTTAATTCAGTAAACATGTGCGGCTGTGCTTAAGCCGATAAAACAAGTTAGCGCCGTATAGCATTAGTTAACTCACCCTGTTGTGTGCGGGCGGCTAGCGCCTCATATTATGAACCCAAACATGAGGGCTATGTCCGGGGGACACTCACAACGAGTACAGCGAAGCACCGGTGTTGATACACCAGCCACGGTCCCCTGTCACAGCCAGGTAGGCTAATGTTGGCTACTTGGCTTTATGTTGTGCCGCGTGCACCGATGCTGCTGTAACTGTGTTTGTTATGTAGCTGCCGTGAATATGCAATGCTGTTTTAATGCTAGGCTATTTGTGCTGTTCAGTTTGTCTTTTGGCACAGTTGTTGGCCGTGTTGTTTTTGTTTTTGTGCGGACATGCACGCTATTGGGTCGGGTCTACTCTTGGGTCTTATCGCAGCCATGGTTGATTAGGGGAAATACAATATCGGTAGGTAGACTAGGCACGTTACGCGCGTACAACCATTTTTGACACAAAATGATCAAGCAACATTTTAGCCGCGTTACGCACGTAAATCTTACGCGTGTAAAATGCCTAGTGTGTTCGCACCTTTAGATGGCTTTTCATTTAATGCAATCAGTTCTAGCGCATACAGTATATTCAGTCTGCCCTGCGCAAAGAAGGATACATTGTGCCTCAGAACCACTCGGACATCTCCAATATGGTTCTTTCTTATGCTGCGCAACAGCAAAGTAAACTAGCAGCAGCATTTGAGGTGATGGTGAAAACGGGTACTCGCTTCTCCCTAACCATGGATGAGTACACGTCTGTGCAAAACCGACGATTCATGAATGTAAATATCCATTCCGACTGAGCATTGGAATCTGGGAGTATTTCGAATTGAAGGGAGCATGACAGTCAATCGATGGTTGGTTAATTGCCAACTGGGTGCATACACTCTCAACTTAGACGAGCATATCGTGTGTGCCACCACGGATGGTGCATCAGTAATGGTTAAATACGGAAAACCTGTCCTCCCAGAGCATCAGCTGTGCTATGCACATGCAGTACACCTGGCAGTGATGGATGTCCTCTATTCGCCTGTAAATGTGCCCGACAATGAGGATGATACTGAACGCGAAGATGAGGAAGAACAGGCTCCCGGCCCCTGAAGTGATAATCGAACATGATGTAACTTTTTACTTGTGCATATATTGTGACATTTGTATTTCTTTTGGTCATAAGTAAAAGTAGGAAATGTTTAATGAAACAGAATAGAATGTGAAGGCTCAACAGCTTAAAGTTGACCAGAGGAGAGGGGGAGGACCATAGGGTCACAGGAAGTAATAGGGGGAAGGACCATATATGGCCATACAGTAGTAAGGAGTAGAGGGAGGGGGCTACCGGGGTTCCCCCACACAGCTGTGCCTTTTTCACTCCTCCCTCTCCCAAGTCTCATTGGTTCTGAGTTCACTATATAAGAGCCTGTTTGAAGCAGGACAGGGCTTTTTTTGGGGCCGCTTTTTGTGTGTTACTCTCTGTTCCAGCAGAATCTATCTGTCTTCAAACATGGAGGCAGAAGAAAAACTTAGACAAACTTTGTGAGTCCAAAATACTCCAAAGTACTTAGAGGCAAGGTCTTTTAAAAACACATCTGTGAACCTCTTGACACTAAGAATGACTTGATCAAGGATTTTTACAAATTTAGAAACGAGAACCAAGTCAAAATAACTCTATTAAATGGGTTATAGGCATACAACCTCTTTTCCTTTATTGTCCATTATGTATTATACCTATACTCTCTTGTATTTTGTAAATAAAATCCCTTAAATGTTGTAAAGCCTCAGTTGTGAATTAGTTTATAACTGGAACAGAAGGACTTTAGGTATAGGGTTTTTTCTTCAAAGAGATGGTTTCGTCCCTGGGGAGGTAAGAACAATTTGAGTCCACACTACGGCACATTACTGATTTAAAACACACACAACCTCATACAACTAACCTCTCTGTAAGGAGAGAATATGTTGATACCCCTAATCTTTAAATATAAAAGAATAGGTTATAAATACCTTCCCAGATTAAACTAGATGTTTATATTCTGAAAATAGTATATTTGTTCTATTTTATTAGGAGGGTGGGTTACAAAACTAAGTTTCTAATAACTTATACACAATAACAAGAATTGAAACCTTCCGTGAACACGGGAGAAGGATTTTCTGATAACAATAGTAGAAAAGGTTTATAGTTTAGCGGAGTTCAGCAACATCAATTAATGATGAGGGAGCTCTGACAAAGTAGAAACTCTAAACACGGTGGTATATATTAAATATTGTACTTTATTTAGACGTAAAACTCAGGTGGTAGAAGAGGGTAAATCCAGAGCTATTAGATCAAAGAGGCTTGGGTGTGCGTCTATTGCAGGACAAGGGGCAGAGAGGAGAGTCCCCTTTATGAGGGAATAATAGACAATTAAAGCATTGTGCTACAAGTTGGTTAATATGAGTTTGATAGGATATAACTAATAAACTTTGTATACTAGCTTTTTCATTATAGATCAGACTTTCAAAGTCGGAATCGTAATACCCCGACGTTCACAATAACGCACATCTGTCAAGAGTAGCCTTACAGGAAACTGTGGAAAAGGTGATTGTTAAGAGCAAACAAATTAAATATGCGAAATCATTAAATCTGTTTAGATCATTCATATTTATCTTTCACTTAGAAATTATGTATTATGGCTAATTTATTCTATTTCTCTCTAAGGTCAGAAAGATTGCGCGTCATTTCAGGAGGTCCGGAGTAAACAATGACAAACTTCAAGAATATGTTCAAGAAGAAATAGGCAAAGAAATGAAGTTGATTCTTGACTGTCGCACAAGATGAGACAGCATGTCTGACATGGTTGACCGTTACATGCCTCCAAGGCACTAATAGACACTCATCCATCACTCATACTGAACGATGAGGAGCTGACACGTCTCAGTGTCACAACTTCAGCCACAATTTAGTTTTTTCACATGTCTGTTTTCCATTCTAACTCTCATGTCATTTCAGACCCGGCCACTTCCCCCTGCTCTGCACTACCGGTTAATTGCATTCAATGGCCTGGCTTCCCCATACTCACATGCTCCCCATCAGCTAACCATCACCTGCCTACCCGTTTGTGTTTTGACCTACCCTTTGGACCTTGGATTACCCTTTTGCCTGCCCCTACTGGACTTGTTTGCCATGCTGTCGGACTACCTGGTTTGACTTCTGCTTATCATTAAAACTTTGTTGCTGCACCTGAACTGTTGTCTGTCGTGCTATTGGGTTCTTGCCTGCCATTTTGTGAAAACCTGACACTCAGGGAACTTTCAAGTTGCCTGAAGCCTGTAAAGATGGGAGGGAAAACATTATGCGAACGCGGATGCACTCTCCTGAAGGCGGATGAAGTTTTCCGATTCATTTTTTCCGAACTGGAAAAACCCAACACCACAATCTGTAGGGATATGCACGAGGCCATACAGACACGATTCGGTGAAAGGAGGCATAACAACCTCGTCTCTCTTTACAGGTATGCAATAGCGCGCACAGTTTATTATCATGACCCTATATAATCGATAATAATAATAGCAACTAGAACTGCGAGCAGTTGTGAACGGGGGCCAAGCCTCTCACGCGACTCGGGATCGGGCGTCGTCGTTCGCGGCGCCGGCCCCTCGCTTCACGGAATCCGGGGATGTAACGTTTTTGAATGTGGGATGTTTGGTTTGGGAGTTATAGACCAAAAGGCAAAAAAAATCGCAGAGAAAGATGCTCAAGTGTGTTTTTGGCGCCCCCTTTTGTTTAAGGAAATTTAAGGAAAAAATAGAACCAACCTGAGAACCATAGGACAAACACATGTGTGAAGTTTGGCGCTAATAGGATGAATCGTTTTGGATTTAGGAGCAGTTTGGTACAAGGTAGCTAATGTGCAAATCTTTAAAGCGCTACCGTTTGGTCTTCCGATGGTCGTAGAAAAATTCTATATACAACTTTTGCTCGTGGGCGTCGGTAGCGCATAATGATTTTGGTTTTGTCCAAATCGGGCAAAAACTGTAGGAGGAGTGTGTTTTGGTGACTGACACAGTTTTTGCGATCTAGCGAAAGAAAATCCCATACGCAAATGGGCGTGGCCTATCGCAAAAGATGCAGCTGACATGTGGGCATCTGTGGATATAAAGTTTTTGACTGTCAGACTTTCGGTGTATGAGTTATAGCCCCAAACGCGTTTTCTTTGCTTTTTGTGGTTTAGGCGCCTCCTATGGATGACATTCGCAAAACTACGTTAGATAGAAAGATGCAGCTCAATGTACCAAACAAGTGGATGTCAAGTTTTTGAATGTGCAATGTTTGGTTGGGGAGTTATGAGCAAAATCAAATTGTCAACCTCTCCATTGTAAAGACACTTTTTTGAATTTTCCCGCCAAAACACTTCAAAACAGGAAGTAAAAGTGAAAAACTAATTTGTTTAATAAGTCTGGCATACATAGGAGTTTGTTCGCCATATTTTTTTATAGACTCAGGTATGCCCTATGATAGTCTCCCTTGAGTTTCAAGAAAATCCCTTTTTACATTTTTTTTAAGGGATTTTCGCAAATCTTTAAAGCGCTACCGTTTGGTCTTCCGATGGTCGTAGAAAAATTATTTGACCACCTTTTGCTTGTGGGAGTCAGTAGAGCATAATGCTTTTGGTTTCGTCCAAATCGGGCGAAAACTGTAGGAGGAGTATGTTTTGGTGACTGACAGTTTTTGCGATGTAGCGAAAAATGTATATATACGCAAATGGGCGTGGCCTATCTTAAAAGATGCAGCTGACTTGTGGGCATCTGTGGATATAAGGTTTTTGACTGTCGGACTTTCGGTGCGGAAGTTATAGCCCAAAACGCCTTTTGCTTTGTTTTAGCGCCACCCAGTGGCCGGGATGTCTGAATTTTTTTGTATGCTGAGAGGCGGGGGGTCTGAACCAGGGCCCCAGGACACTGCCTTTTCCGAGCAACCAGTATGGACAAGTGGCCAAACCATTAGTACTGCATGCTGTGAATGGGGCTGGGGGGTGGAGCTTATTTTCATACGGCCCGTAGGCAGATTTCCCTGTCCACACAGTACAAGCGGCGAACAAGATTGTGTCTCCGCAAAATTTTTCTGAATATCAATCATAGGCTCATACTTCTCTTTAGACCATATACTATTGAACCTGAAGTTTTTTCATTTCAAAACGCCAGCTTAAGCGTTTTATTAGCCCAACGGCTTTTAACGGCTTTCAGTTGGTTTTCGAGGGAGGAGGAGGGAGTGGGCAGCCGTGGGCAGCTGAACAGAGTCGTAGTGAAACAAATGTTTCGGTTTTCTGCCCGGTCTCCGAGAGGGCTCAGTGCTTTCTTTATAGGTCTATGCCATACTCATTGCCAGGTGCACGGCTCCATTAACTTCTCGTGTCTGAGGTTTTTCCTTTTACTTAACATGAAGGACGTTGATAGTTTTTAGGCATTTTGGTGACTTTTTAACACTTAGAGTCGCCGAGGGATTTGTAAGACTGCTTCAGCTGTTTGACGTGTGCGCTCAATAACTCTCACGTCCCTCTGCTTGCGATCATTGCGATTCACCAGTTATTGATCGATTTGTTCAAAAGATTTTTATAAAATTGTTTGTGTAATATAACCGTTTCAGTTGCGTTGATTTTTAATTTGCAGTTGCTTGTTAAGTTATGTAGGCTAGGCTATGACAGTTAACCATGTTGGTGTATTATAATTCATTATGTTGGTAGGCTACTCCAACTTCGTTGCTGTTCAATATGCAACCATTTATTTTTATCTAAATTATTGATTGCATTTTTCGTTAAGTTAAATGTAAGGAATCCGTTTCTTAAGCAATAACATTGATTGATAATAACATGATAACAGCAATAACATAGAAGTGTATTTTTTCTATGATGTAGGCCTAATATGTTGTTGGTGTTATTTGGAGCAACCGTGTTAATTAATATTAATGAAGTTCTCAGATCAATAAAGTTCTATCTCTTTTTAATTGAACTGCCTGTATGTCCCTTGATTAAAAAAAGTAAATAAGGTATAACAGTGTTTACATTGGTTATCACATATCATGAAATGGTGTCCAAGTGGCTGCATGTGTAAGAAAAAGGATTTGAACAAAAAGTGTTACAATAAAAACGTTTTTATTAATATAACACAAAAAAAATCCACAACCTCCAACTTCAACAAAATATTTGTCTGTTTGTTTGTTTTTTTACTTTTGGGGGACAGCTACAAAGGCCATGGAGAGGAGAGAGCAAGTCAGTTTGGCTGGGGCGGAAGAGTGGACAGGGGGGAAACGAAAATACAAAGAAGAAGTAGGGAAAGGAATGAGAGGAAGAACAGGGAAATGAATGAACAGTGTGATAAACACAAATGATTACCAATCGTTTTAATTACTTTTAATTACTGATTTATCAAATGTGCAAAAAAGAGCATCACCGAATAAAGATTAAAAACCTGGATTATATTCTACAAACAGATGTAAACTCAGTTGAAATTACAATTCAGAGTGGCTGAAGGCTGAACATATTGGCCCAGAAAGTGTCAGTTTCACCCACTCTGGATTATCTCTTCAAGAGACTGCGAAATAGTTTTTAAGAAAATGTCATTTCCCCTATTGGTGAAATGAACCCCGTCTTTTAGGTATAAAGCACGGCAGTTAAACTTTATCCCAGGATGCTCTACGCTGGTGCCTCCAAGCTCTACACTAACAAATGTGTTAATCACACTGTTCACCCATTTCCTGGCATGATTAAGCCTCCCCGGTTTGTCAGCCCTCCACCGGGGTCTCTCGTTGATGTTTGAGAAGACGAGCTTCATGTCTGGGAACTCCCGGTGGAGGTACTGCAGGTCCTGCTTCATGGCGGCAACAACCTCCACTCCCTCCAGTCGTCCGAGGTCGTTACCGCCACAGTGGATGAGCAGGACATCCGGGGCTGTTCTTCCTCTCAGGGACTGCAAAAAGAAGGGGATGAGGGTCTTCCGTCCGTGCTTCCATCTGAGTCCGCCCCAGCCAAACCAACTGACCCTGGCCTCCAGGCCAAGGTTGGGGCCACAAGTCTCCCTGGCTCTCTCCTCTCCACGGCGGACGTAGCTGCTCCCGATGATCCAAATTTGTTTTCCTATAGATTACAAAACACAGATTACTATACATGTTAATACAGAGAGGGAAATATCTAGCATACACTTTTTGTCTTATTGGTTGTTTTCCAATAGACTGTTAACATAAAGCTTTATATATCATACAGTCATTACCTTATTTCATATGCAGGGCTGCCAAGTTTCACCAAAAGTTTGGAGTGAGATTTTTTTGGCCGAGGGACCCAAAACTGTGTCCTCTTTCCCACCCAATAATTTTTGCTAGTGTCCTGCAAGTTTACATATTGTTCGGCCGGCAGCGGTAACTTGGCACGCTATCAACACACACCTCGGAAGAGAAGGTGCGGGTAGGGGGCTCGCCTCCCGCTTCGAATGCACAGTGCACATCAAAGCATAACGTTAACGCGCGTGCAGAAAGAGGATGTCAAGGAAATTAAGTCCGTTTATGTTTTCAAAATAAGACTTTCAAAGTAAAAGTACCAAAAAAAAAAAAAAATTACGGGGATTCATTTCTCTGCGTGAGAAATTGGAGGTGTGGCGTGTGAGCGTGTGAACTGGTTGATATGCGTGTGTCTCACGGCCAAAGCGTGAGACTTGGCAGCTCTGCATATGTATTTGTAGGAATTCAGTAAACATGTAAGTCTAATAATTTGTCATGTTAGGGGACACGCAGACAATACAAAATGTGTTTAAAAAAAATATATTCCTTAGTCAACCTACAATCCTTCATTCCCTCTGACATTCAGGCATTGATCACAGTCTGATTTTATCACTGTTCGGCAGATCTGATATTTATAGTATTTATTTTACTTATTTGCTGCTAACTGTCATTTGCACTGTTCTGTCTTGTCTTGTTGATGTGTATTTGTATGTGCCACTGTTATGTGTTCAACATGTTATGTGTGTATGTGGGAAGACAAAGACAAATTTCCACCAAGGTGGACAATAAAGTTATTCTTATCTTATCTTATACTTACTCATGAATTTCGAAGTTGTTCCCATCTCAGCTTTGTCCATCTTCTTTTTAAATTTTCAGGCTAAAATATAAATATAAGAAAGAAAGATTAAGCTAGCTAGCAATCATCAACTGTACATGTCCATGATATTCAATTGTAGAATACTTAATATGTCTGGAGAGCTGTAATGTTTTACAGTATTTAACATTATTATAGATATATATTTGAAGAAATATATTGTATGCAAAACTTTAAAATTTACCTTTTACGTTTTTTACGGGTCCAGTCTCCGAGTCTCCACGTGAGGTGAGGAGGAGGTGAGGATGAAAGTTTTTTAGTTTGATTGACAGCTAGCTACAGCAGCACACGTGCGAGGAAAGATTAAAGGGACCGGCGTGGGGGGTGGGCTATCTGTTCTCTATAAATTGATGATCATGCTAACAATCTCCCTTTTCCGCCAAACTCACTTGATAAGATAGTCATCAATTTATACGAAAATGACTGGTTGTGTTGCTGTCAACTGCACGAATCGATCGGAATACAAGATTACCCTTTACTGGTATGTGAAAGACAATTTTCCAAACTAATTATGAAAAAAAAAAAAAAAAGTATACTTTATCGTCAAGTAAAAATTTTATTCCACCAAGCTAACATTAGCTAAAGTTAGAACTAAGTTACCGGTACCATTTAAGGTTTCCTTTGTTAGGCTTAGCGATGCAGTTTTAAACTTTGGATTGAAGTGATGTACACATTTGTGATAAACACACTATATTCATATTATCGTATGAGCGTATATTCATTTAAATGGCTTATTTCTAATATTTTGGAGGAAATACAAGCCGGTTTAACGAGGCATTTATGGAAGCTATTCTACTATTTATGGAAAGTACTCTTATTGTTCTGAAACGGTTCATCGTTAAGTATATCTGACTAGACATTATATTTAATTTTTGAAAACTTAATTATAATTAATGTTATATTATTTTTTATAGATTTCAATAGTAAATGCTGCACAAAATTTCACATTTTATTTTTTGGATTGTTTAAGATCAAAAAGATAACCTTAATGTTCACACTGACATTATCTATTTAAATAAAATATTATATTAATGACCATTGCAAACTATTATTAGGGTACCTGAATGCAATCACTTTTTGGAAAGGGCAAAGAACGTTTTTTAACTTTATTTTATTGTTCTATTATTACTCAGATATTAATGGAATTTGTTTAATTCTGTTCCACAGACTTATTTCATTATACAATTATTTGTATTTTGTAAACATACCTCATGCAAAATGTACATATGCAGAAGAATTGTCCTTATACTTCACATTATTTATGTAGCACCTTTCATGACATACAATTCAGCCCAAAGTGCTTAGCACAACAAGAGACAGGTGTCTTTTTAGAGGAGGCAGGATTTAAAAATAAAAGTAGATGATTATTGGGCATGTTAACTTGAAATAGCACTAATAATATTGTTACTACATGACGGTACATGTTTTTTAAAATTACTTTTTAATATCCTTGAAGTTAATAAACATAATTTCCCCACAGCCTCCCGCTGCAACAGAAGAAAAGGCTCCGCCAATGGTTGAAGAACATCAATCGAAAGACGTGGGTCCCAACTGTGCATAGCAGGTTATGTGCCTGCCATTTCACAGCAGACTGCTTCACCATCAAGGGCAAACTCAAGCCAGATGCGGTCCCCACTGTCTTCAGCAACCCTCGAGCACCATCTGAGGTCAGGGCAGAGGTAAGTATTGTCAGGGCACAGGTAAGTAATGTGAAGATAGAACACAATTACTGCAAACTCTTTTTAGATGTTGCAGATGTTGTTGACGTAGCTGATGAGGTAAATGTTAATGTTTCGGAAGCCTCAGAGGTTGCAGGTGTTGTTGATGAAGCTGTTGAGGTACAGGTAAATGTTTCTGAAGCCACAGCATCAATCAGTACTGACCATATGTATGCAGTGAATGCATCTCCTAAATCTATCAAAAGGCAGGCTGAACAAAAACTGGGATCTATTAGAAAAAAACTTAGATTAGAGCGGCAGAAGAGTAGGAAATTAAAGATAAAAGTTTCCTGCTTAACTCAGGTCATCACTTCCCTTAAGGAGAAACTGCTAATTTCTAGTGGCTGTGCAGAGATGCTGGAGAACTCCTTTAGTGGAGTCCATAAGACCTTGCTCTCCAGAAGGGTGCAAGGCAAAAGATCGAAAGTGTCAGAGGAGTTGCGTTCATTTGCGATGACTCTGCACTTCTATTCGGCCAAAGCATATAGTTTTGTGCGTAAAGTTTTTGACCTTGTACTGCCCCACCCCGACACCATCCGGACGTGGTACAGCCAAATTCATGCAGATCCCGGTTTTACACAGCCTGCATTTTCTGCTCTTGCATGTCATGTGCAGAACAGAAAAGTTGAAGGAAAGGAGACCCTGTGTGCTCTCATGTTAGATGAAGTGGCCATTCGAAAGCACGTGGAATATGCAGCTGGGAGATTCCATGGATATGTGGACCTTGGCTGTGGCACTGTTGATGACAGTCTACCACCAGCCAAAGATGCCTTGGTCCTCATGGTTGTTGCCATCAACGACTCCTGGAAGATCCCTGTTGCATATTTCCTCATTGATGGAATGACTGGTGTAGAGCGTGCCAACATCATTAGTGAATGCCTCCATCGGCTCTATGCCACCGGAGTGCGGACAGTGTCATTGACATGCGATGGCCCATCATGCCACTTTGCTATGCTGAGAGCCCTGGGAGCAACATTGGATGTAAATAATATGAGATCCTCGTTTGCACATCCTGCTGATCCAACACAATTGGTCCATGTGCTGCTTGATGTTTGCCATATGCTAAAGTTGCTCAGAAATACATTGGCTGACGGAGGTTTACTCCGAACTCCAAATGGAGAAATCCATTGGAAATACATAGAGGAGTTGAACAAACTTCAAGAGATGGAGGGATTACGACTTGGAAACAAGTTAAAAATGGCACATGTACGGTGGGAGAAACAAAAGATGAAGGTGAAGCTTGCAGCTCAGGTGTTTAGCAGCAGTGTAGCAGATGCTCTTGAGTACTGTAACACAGATCTGCATCTCCAACAGTTCAGCGGGTGCGAGGAGACAGTGAAGTTCCTGAGAACCATTGATGCCGCCTTCGATGTCCTTAACAGCAGGAACCCATTGGGGAAGGGCGCCAAATCCCCAATGAGGGCATCAAACAAGGACCGGGTGCAGGAAATCCTGTTAAAGGCTCAAAGGTTGCTCTTGGAACTGAAAGACAACAAAGGTAAGTTAGTGCATTTAGGCCCAAGGAAAACTTGTGTGGTTGGCTTTATTGCCAGTTGTGTAAGTGCATGGAACATTTTCCTTGAAGTAGTCATCCAGCCAAACGCACCATGCCGTTACCTCCTCACCTACAAGCTGAGCCAAGATCACCTCGAGCTGTTCTTCTCCTCTCTGAGAGCACGTGGTGGATTCAACAACAATCCCATGTCAAGGCAGTTTACAGCGGCCTACAAGCGTCTTCTTTTGAAGTCCCAGGTAAGAACAGGTACAGGCAACTGCATCCTACGTGATAATACCACCATCATGGATGTGACACCTGCTGCAGCGAACACCGCGCGGAGGTTTGATCTGAAGCCTGTGGAGCCTGAGGAGCATGCTGACCATGAATACCAGCACTGCCCAAATGTTGATGCTGTGTCCGACTACAAGGATGCTGCAATCAACTACATTGCTGGCTTTGTGGTTAAGAAGCTCAAGGAGAGGCATACCTGCATGCCTTGCGCTGAAGCTCTTACCTCAACCACCGTACATCCCTTCATTCTGTTGAAGAGTCGTGGAGGTTTGGTAAAACCATCGGCCGGGATAGTTGCTGTGTGCAGGGAGTCGGAGCGTTGCTTTCAGAGAATTTTGAGAACAACTTCCGGCAAACTCCCCCAGGGACATGGTATAACATCAGCCATTGTCACACAAGTGCTGGAATACAGTGCTGGTAAGACATTGTTCTCGGAGCTGCACAACCACATGTTTGAAACCACTGTTGAGGACAATCATGTTCATCTTCTGGTGAAAATGGCATCCTCTTTATATTGCAAAATAAGGATGAACCATCTGGCAAGGCGTGCAACAGAGAGCCTGCATAAGGACTCTGTTAGACACAAATTTACAAAACTCATCCATTTTCATCACCAGTAAACAAAATTACTGGGATAGATAGAAACCAAATTATTAGGATAGATAGATAGATATCTTTATTGGTTTTGTGTAGTAGCAAACATATGCCATATGTAATAACAAAAATCCCCCCACCCCTCATTTTAACAATTTGAATTAAACTATGTAAACATAGAGACAAAAACTAAATTATAAGATAACATTTAAATTTACCCTTCCAAATGAAATTGAAATAATATTTAGAAAAAGAAGATTATTGTTGTCATCAGTGGTACATATACAGCATATCTCAAACCACCTTCCAGCCAATAACATCTGTATTTGTACAGTTTAGTGTTTAGTGTAATACTTGGAGCTTGCAGGACGGAGCACAAGTTGGCAAAAAGCACTCAAAACTGCTTAAAGACATTGTTCAATTGTAGACTTGGAGCTTGCATAACGGAGCACAAGGCATAGTTGAATAATACATTTCTTAAACAGCACATCCGATCAGTGACCTCTGTAATTTTTGTATATGTAAATGTATGCCCATCACTTGCAAGTTGAGTTTAGCTTTGTCTATTATTAGGGGGCCAAGCCCGAGTAGGGCCTGGGACCGCGTTTTGCAGAGCAACGCGGTTCCATGCCCTGCGGGGCAGGCGTTTTGCAGAGCAACGCGGTTCCATGCCCTGCGGGGCAGGGAACCCTATTGTTTTTGTTGGGCCTTTTATTCCGCTTATTATTTGGCGTCGTGTAAAAGTGGTGCTGCAGCCCAAACCATAAAGGGTTGGGACATGCCACTTGCATGGCTTATCCAGGTCCGTGCCTGGTACGCAGACAAAAAAATTCAGACATCCCGGCCACTAGGTGGCGCTACAACAAAGGAAAACGCGTTTGGGACTATAACTCCCACACCGAAAGTCTGACAGTCAAAAACCTTACATCCACAGATGCCCACAAGTCAGCTGCATCTTTTGAGATAGGCCACGCCCATTTGCGTATATATACATTTTTCGCTACATCGCAAAAACTGTGTCAGTCACCAAAACATACTCCTCCTACAGTTTTCGACCGATTTGGACGAAACCAAAAGCATTATGCTCTACTGACTCCCACGAGCAAAAGTTGGTCAAATAATTTCTCTACAACCATCGGAAGACCAAACGGTAGCGCTTTAAAGATTTGCGAAAATCCCTTAAAAAAAAAAAAAAAAAAGGATTTTCTTGAAACTCAAGGGAGACTATCATGGGGCATACCTGAGTCTATAAAAAAATATGGCCAAGAAATTCCTATGTATGCCGGACTTATTAAACAAAAGAGCTTTTCACTTTTACTTCCTGTTTCGAAGTGTTTTGGCGGGAAAATTAAAAAAAGTGTCTTTACAATGGAGAGGTTGACAAACATCCCACATTCAAAAACTTTACATCCCCTGATTCCTTGAAGCGAGGGGCCGGCGCCGCGGACGACCACGCCCGATCCCGAGTCGCGCGGGAGGCTTGGCCCCCGTTCACAACTGCTTGCAGTTCTAGTTATTTTTATTTTCATCCCTTTCTTCTTTTCATGTTATGTGTATTTTGATTTTAATATAAATAAAGAAAAAAAATAGTTTTAAAATATATAAAGAAAAACAAAACAAAAATCTATGTTCTCGTATTTATATGTTTTTTACTTGTTGTGACTGTCTGAGTTTGTGATGTGAGTATATGGTCTCGTATTTATATACATGTTTCATGTATTTATATGTTTTTTACTTGTTGTGACTGTCTGAGTTTGTGATGTGAGTATTTGTCTCGTGACCCCACTCTTTGCCTGCACCTTGACGTGGTGAGTGAGCTTTAAACTAAGCCAGGCTTTTTCTATTTTTGTTTTTTATTGAATGTTTGTCACGGTCTATCTTATTATTGATACAAAGCATTAATAAAACCCCTTCTCTTCTTTGTGCAGACACTGGAAACTTCAGAGTATATTCTATCTTAAATGAGCTAATCTGTTTTGTTTCCTTATCAGATCCCAGTCCATCATTCTCCTCTACTCGTCTGCTGTGCCACCATCATGCCTCATGCATCACCTCTCAGCGCTCTGCCCAGCTGCATCGTATTCTGTTACTCCAGCTCTTTCACAAAAGTGACAAACATAAAAAAAACACACCTGTACCTCCCCTGGTCATTAACTATAAGCGTTTCCTTTGCTAATGTTCCACCCAGTGTTCAAAAACAAAACTGCATATATACATACAGTGGCTTGCAAAAGTATTCATACCCCTTGTAATTTTCCACATTTTGTCACGTATTAACCACACACATACATTTATTTTATTGGGATTTTATGTGATGGGGTATGAATACTTTTGCAAGCCACTGTATATATATTTACATGTCACTTGTACTGTATGAAATTATCCTCCTTGCTTTTTAAGCTCTCAATAACATGCCCCCGCCTTACATCTCTGACCTCCTCCATAACTACAGCCCCCCTCTCCGCTCTTCCTCCTCCATGATCCTCGCCACATCTCCTGCACGGCCGTTATCCATGGGGTCCCCAGCCTTTAAACCCCCGTCTCTGGAACTCTTCCACACATTCCATATGTGACACTGACTCTCTCCCCACAATCAAATCAGGTCTTAAAACCCACATCTTCAAACTGGCATATTCTATGTATTTTTAGTTTGTTTTTATTGCTTTGTATTTAGCTTTGCTCTGTTTTGATGTTGTACAACTGTGTTAATCTTTGATTAATTATACATGTAAGGTGTCATTAAGTGGCCTGAAAGGTTTCCATAAATAAAATGCATTTTATTATTATAATTATCAATATAACATTATGGCTCCATCCATTACACCTGCCATTTACATTTATCAGTTATACTTCCTATACATCTTTAATATTATTTACATACAGCAGGCCTGCACACATCACTGCCTACTCCATCGATTGCTGCCAGAGCCTACAATATTTCATGCTTAATACATTTCAGGATTCAGTTTGAGATTCAGTTTCAGTATAACTTATCTGGAAACTGACCTGGGGCAACATCTTATCTGTCTGATTTATTGCACCAATACGTCCCAATCAGAAGAATGAGGTCAACAAACCAGAGGCTGCTCATCCCGGAGAGTTTTAAATCTCACTGAAGATAAACTTCTTCAGCACTTGTTTTATGATTATGATTTTTTAAATCACGTTATTTGATTTACAATGTGCTGCTTGCTGGTTCCATGTGGGTAATTTCAGACTCCTTTGTTTCCTAACATCTTGACTGAATTGGTGAGTTCCCTGCATACACCAGCTGATGGGTCTGTGTTTCAGAAACAGAAAAATATATTAAAAAACGAGTGGTAATTGGTGTTTTTCTTTATCAGGTCAAAAACGGACAAACTAATCTAAAGAAAACTGTTGTTTAATGACTGTTTAACTTTATATTGAATTTTAAGCTTGTGTAATTTGTTATTCTAACAAATGGTCATGGTAGTAAAATAAAACTAATTCTGACTCATTCTGATTAGGCAATTACGTTCACAGCCGCAAAATTGGTCTCATAAGTTAACGTATAAAGTTCACTTAAGCATTTGAACATTTCTTTGGTTGATTACAATAGTTAACTTAAGCACCATCCATGGACGCCATGGACCTATAAAGATGTAACACACGCTATCAAAACAGCGCTAGCCCACTAGGTTTGGTTTAGATGGCTGGAGGAATCTTCGTTTAGAACTTGTTCACCACTGTTTTACTTTACAAAAACGGAGTGTAATTCAAAGATCACATATAGTGAATCATCAGGGGGGTTAGTGACTTATACGACCATGGTCGGTAAGCAATACAACTGTGCTCGCTAAAACATTTAGCTTACAATGCTAGATGCTACAGAACGAGAATGATTCTACATCCGCTACCAGTCCCCTACGTCATGGCTACGCTTGCCGCCCTCGTTTTCGATAGGTCCATAATGCGCTACGTCATGCTTTTGGGCCGTATGAATTTCCGCATTAACACTTCCTTGTGGCTTCTCTGCGCCAATGAGCAGTTTCATAGGAATGAATGGGCGCCATGTTTCAATACGGTGTCCATTTCTTTATATGTCCATGGTCTGAACTAGTCATGCAAGTGGCATGTCCCAACCCTTTATGGTTTGGGCTGCAGTACCGGTTTTAGGGTGGAGGAATAGGAATAATCCCAGCAAAAACAATAGGGTTCCCTGCCCAGCAGGGCTATGGAACCGCGTTGCTCTGCAAAACGCGGTCCCAGGCCCTCCCTCGCGACTCGGGATCGGGTGTGGTCGTCCGCGGCGCCGGTAGGAGGAGTATGTTTTGGTGACTGACAGTTTTTGCGACGTAGCGAAAAATCTATATATACGCAAATGGGCGTGGCCTATCTCAAAAGATGCATCTGTGGATATAAAGTGTTTGATTGTCGGACATTCAGTGTGGAAGTTATACACGTTTTCCTTTTTTTGTAGCGCCACCTAGTGGTCGGCATGTCTGATTTTTTTTGTCTGCGTACCAGGCACGGACCTGGATCTAGTCATGCAAGTGGCATGTCCCTACCCTTTACGGTTTGGGCTGCAGCACTAGTTTTAAACATGGAAGAATAAAAGGCCCAACAAAAACAATAGGGTTCCCTGCCCAGCAGGGCTATGGAACCGCGTTGCTCTGCAAAACACGGTCCCAGGCCCTTCTCGGGCTTGGCCCCCTAATAAATGTAATAGGGGCTACTCTAATGCCATGATTCATTATTTGTATAGGTATCTACAAAACCCAGTCCTTTCGGGAAATGCCGGCGCAGATATATTTGACATGCCTTCCAGAGCTATGCTGCTGAAGACAGCAGTCGGCTTACTCCAGCGCCTCTACAATACTGAAAGTGCTGTGTCCGACGAAGAGCCTGATGATACCCAAGAATATGCGTATCAGCCAACCAAGCAGACGATGACCCAGAGCCTTACCGCACATCTGCAGCAGGCAAGCAATGACTGCATGTTATGTCCCGAGCCAGACGAGAGGTGTAACAATGACCTCCACAAAATAATTTCAAAAGAGTTTGCGCTCTTCGAGGCAACGGAAGAGCGACCCAAACACATGCAGCAGCTCTACTCTGCACTTTCCACTCAGGGGCGGATCTAGAAAAATATTCATGGGGTGGCAAGAGGGTTGCAGGAGATTTTAAGGGGTGGCAACCTGTGGCGGATGTATATACAGTATGCCGATTTAATTTAAGCCATATAAATAAATATTTACTTGGGAAAGCCCCCACATTTAGATATGTTGACTAAATAATATAATACTTAATGTATTGTAGCACAAGTGAAGCCTTACATTTAAACATAAAAGGTGTCAGACAACATTTTAAAGATTATTATTACTGAATAATTACTACATTACTTGCCTCACAACAAACACCTGCACTAATACACCAGCATGGGGCTCAAAAGCTATGCAAATAGGGCTGCAATAAGTACTTAGTTAACAGTGAGTCTTTGGTATTTGCCTGTGTTAATATGAGATACTCCCATCAGATCTCAATCATCAGTCTAACTTGAGTGAAACTATAAAGTTATTCAAATATTCTAGTAATTTACATACAATAGAGATAAAATCATTCATAAATATTGTGTGGCATTTTCCTATGTTTGGTCACAAAAAGTGACTTGTTAAACACACTGTAAATGGGAAGAGGTTCAGTAATGTCCAACACAGAAATAGGCCTACTGGTTAGGAGCAATTGATAAGCACGACCTAAGACTTTAATTTAAAATAGTGGGATAAGAATTAGGAAGTATCCTTACAAAGACCTATAGATAAAATTAAACAAAATAATTAATGAATTTCAAGGGTGTAGGTTATGATTAAACCTTGGTTTAGGACACTTTTTAATTGGGGGGTCTGGCGGTGCCCCCCCAGAAATTTTTGAGCATTCATCACTTCATTTCCTGCATTCTGGTGAATTTGTTTAGCCTGGTGCTACCAGACCATCGTACTTCATTTCATTTGTACAGAAGGTCTGGAAGTGCTGTAATTGGCAAACGTTCACTCATTTGGAGGCGGGTGTCTGTCGAAGTTTAAAACTATTGGATCTGCCCAGTGCCACTCTGGATTAGCCAACCAATCGCATAACGTTTGGTCATCACGTGTGTCATGAGCCGGCTTTTGATGGTGCCTTCCAGTTGGACAGGGAACTCGGAAATTTCCGACTTCACTACAATATTGTAGTCTATGAATCTACCGGTACCTGGCAACAGTAACTTGTTAGAGCCTAACGTTTAGTTATTTGGACGAGAAAGGTTTTAGGCGTCCATACTTTCGCGAGCAGATGCACTGGAACACAGACAGCTCGGAACTCGGAACTACCAAGTCGGAAATCTCCTTCTTCCGAGTATAAAGGAACGCAGCATTCAACTGAAACTGGAGCGGTCTCAGCCACTCCCTCTGTTCGCTGATTGGCACGATCGTAGATTCTCCGGAGAATCTGGGAAATGGGCTGTACACCCAGACTGACTACTGAAGGGGAAATGAAATTTGGCCGGAAGTAGGCGGGCGGGCGGAGCCAGGCTAGAATTTGTTTGCATCAAGTAGTAAATGACAACATTTAGGTTCCCAGTGACAAAAATAGAATAGAATTCAATGCAGTAATATCATGCATTCTGTATTGCTTTCAAATATTTATTCTCCTCTATTGTTAAAAAAATTGGTTTAGATTGTAAAAAAAGAAGAAGTGATTATTCACGTCTATCATTGAGAATGTAGTGGCTGGTGGTATTTTACTAGCCTGCAATCTTTAAATATTAAAAAATAATAAAGTGCAAAATGAGGTTTTAATCCTCATGTACTTCCTTTAAGCTACTAGAGACTAAGTGTGCAGTGGACAGAGGGAGGAAGAGATAGCTTTATTTTATAATTTGGCTTTTTGATTTGTGAGAGTGATCATCGCTGACTTTAGACTGACTCCCGTTGTCTGCTTCGTGAGGCTCGAGCCCATCAGCTGAGCGAACCAACACGGAGATGAAAAACGAAACTTAACTATCCTATCCTTCTCCTTCTCGTGACATCACAGAAAGAGAAATATAGGGTTAAAAAAAAACGTACTTGTAAATATTACTGTCCTGTCACAGTAAAAGACATCACAGTAATATTTACAAAGTAAGTTTTTTTTAACCCTATATTTCTCTTTCTGTGATGTCACGAGAAGGAGAAATATAGGGTTAAAAAAACACTCTTTCTGCCTTTTCTCAGGCTAGGATGAACCGATTTAATTTTTTTTCGCACATTTATACTACATAGGATCTCAGAATTCAATACACCTTCATATTCAAACCGGTGAAGTAGGCCTTTAAGGTGGAGCAACCAAATATAAATTAATAAATATTGTATTAAACTGTAACACAAGTAATGAGTTGTGGAATTTGGATCAGTAGGCTACAGTAGTGCACAATCTTCGCTCATGTGAACGTTATTGTAGTATTTCGGAAGCATTCACGAGTTCCTAACGTTATTATTAACCTCTAGTTTGGATCTGTCTCTCGCGCGCCTTCCTTCAAAATCAGTGCCGTTGGGAGCAGTAGTTTAGGCTGGGACTGTAGTCAGACCCTCTGCCTACCTTTCACCTGCCTGCTGATCACTACCTGCCTCTGTCCCTCTGTCTGAATAGAAAACCTCCTCTTCATCCCTCACATTTATTTCTGCGCGCTGACTCGCTGTGTGTGGCAAACTGTGTGAACGCCGATATGCGCATATGATGCAGGGCCGTGGCTGAGTATTTGAGGGGCAGGGCATAAGATTAGATTAAAAATTATTTACTTTTGTTCAATGTATTGTTTGTTTCAATTATTTGAGTGGCTTGTTGACATAGTGGCGCTTTGTTCTTACAAGTACATTTTTGAAAATGCAAAAGTTAGGGGGGCAGCTGGGGGGGCAAGGCTCTTCAGTGGGGGGGCCACTGCCCCCCCTGTAGAACCGCCCCTGTTTCCACTATACAGCCGAAGTCCGTGGAAGCTGAAAGAGCGTTCTCGGTGTGCGGTCAGTTCGTGACAAAGCTCAGAAACAGGCTGAGCAACCGCTCAATAAATGCATGTTTCTTGAAGTCACACTTCATGAAATTAAAGGAAGGAAAGCTGGAAAGTAATCTTGCTTAACGTGTCAGTTTGAATAGGCTGTTCTTGTTCTGTCGTGTCCTATTTCACACGATAAGAGCAATTATCGGTAGTGCATTTTTTGTTATTTAGGCCTGTCCTTTGAAAAATATTTAATTTAAACTGATTTCATTCATAGAAATAAAAATAGATTGTTTGAAATACATTTGTTTGCCAAACACCGTTTTTTGGCCATGTTTTGATATTGAATCTGTGAAAAAATGTTTTACGAATTTCTTTACAAAAATAAAAATGTGTGGTTTAACATACTTTTTTTTCAACAAAAACACAGTTTCAGTGGTCCTTCGTTCTTATTTAACCTCACTTATACATTTAGGCTATTTTCAACAAATTTTCTTCATAAAAACACTGTTTTGAATAGGGCTATTTAATTTGAACGGCTTTTCTTCATGTTATTTAAGTAGAAATAAAATGTGATGTAATATAGCGTTGTTCTGCTGCCTTTATTTATCTATTGGCATTGATTTAGTCCCATTAAAGTAGTATTAAAGGGCAATAATGGTTTCAACGGGAAATCCCGGGAGGAGGCTCTGAAATCCCGGGATTTGAAAAAGGGCCATTTCGGGAAATTTCAGCAACCAAAAGGGTTCAGTCTACATACAGAGTGGTTTACTTCTTAAGGTGACACACAAAAGGAAAAATAAACCCATTGTAGAATAGAGACAAAAACAACTCACACACACAGGAAACAAAAAAAAGGGTGAAAAAAAGAGCATGATGACGACATTTACATCCTTAGACTGGTACGTGTATAGAGTCAAGGTGCATGCCCCACTTCTGGAGATATTTTTCTGTCCTGTCCTGCATCTTATATGACATCCTTTCTTATGCCTTTCTGTTTCCTAATTCAGTCAGCCATTCCTGAACAGGTGGTTCTCCTTGTTTCTTCCAGTTCCTGAGAATACGTTGTCGTCCAATCATGATAGCAGTTTGTGTCCAGTGCTTCAGTGGGTACAGAAAGGCAGACAACACTTCGCAGTCCCCTAAGGACAGAGCACATTATAACATTGGTTATGTAACAGTGAATCTTCTTCCAATATTGATTAACCATGGGGCATGACCAGTGTACCTTCATCCATATCACACTTCCAGCAAGTAGCTGTGTCCTTTAAACCAAGTTTGAAAAGCCTACTTGCAGGCCTTCCTAAAAAATCTATCAGGCAGCTTCAGCTAATTCAAAACGCTGCTGCTCGAGTCCTCACTAGGACCAAAAAAGTGGATCACATTACCCCAGTTCTTAGGTCTTTACACTGGCTTCCTGTCACTCAAAGAACTGATTTTAAAATATTGATGTTGGTCTATAAAGCCCTAAATGGTTTAGGCCCCAAATACATCGCTGACCTGCTGATCCCATACAAACCAGTCAGAGCTCTCAGATCGTCTGGGACTGGGCTACTGACAGTCCCCAGAGTAAGGACTAGACAGGGAGAGGCAGCCTTCAGTTTTAATGCACCCAAGCTCTGGAATAAACTTCCAGGGGACTTGAGGTCCGCTTCGACACTTGGCTCTTTTAAATCAGGTCTGAAGACTTTACTGTTTCCGTTTTAACCTGTAATTTTACATTTTTATTAGTTTTTATTCTTTTTAAATGTTTCAATTATTTTATGTTTTATTTATATTCATGTTTCTCATTCGCTTTTTATTTTATTTTTTATGTGTGCTCTATACTTGATGCATAGCTGCCAAGTCTCACTCTTTGGCCGTGAGACACACGCAAATCAACCCGTTCACACTCTCACGCCACACCTCAAATTTCTCACGCGGAGGAATTAATCCCCAAAATAACGTTTGTTTTGCGGGACTTTTATTTTCAAATTCTTATTTTGAAAATCTAACAGACATGAGTGCCGTGACTTCCTCGTTCTGAACGCGCATTAACGTTATGCTTTGATGTGCACTGTGCATTCGAAGCGGGAGGCGAGCCCCCTACCTGCACCTTCTCTTCTGAGGTGTGTGTTGATAGCCTGCCAAGTTACCGCTGATAAGAATTGTGTCCCCGCCGGCCGGTGTTTTTTTTTTAATTTAGTTTGAAAATTAGGTTTGCAAAGTAACAAATGGCTCATCCGCCAATAAAAATGCTTTTATTCTTCTGTGTAATGAACTGTAGTCTATGTATTGCATATTTATAGCACTTTTCATAACACAAATCAAGGTAGCCTAAGCGGAAGGTACGACTTTGCAATTCATGAATTAGTTTATTTTAATAAGATTTTTGATGTTTTATCACGTTTTCCAATTGTCTTTATTTCTGATTTATTATGAACAATATATAAACTTGCAGGACACTAGCAAAAATTATTGGGTGGGAGAGAGGACACGGATTTGGGTCCCTCGGCCAAAAAATCTCACTCCAAACTTTTGGTGAAACTTGGCAGCCCTGACTTGATGTATTTTGTTTTTGCATCTGTAAAGCACCTTGAATGGCCTTGTGTCCGAAATGTGCTTTAGAAATAAACTTGCCTTGCCTTACTCGGGGTCCATAGAAATGGTTTAGAATTTTAAATTGAATAAGTCTCACTCTCAGATCCCTTGACATTATTAGAGAATTAACACAAATTGAAGCCCAATCCTGTTCATCATGTCACCAAATCTCTTTCCCAGATAAGTCTAAGGGCAGAAACACCTCAATTTCCTCCAGACTCCATCAGCATCTTATAATTAGGGCTGTCAAATTAACGCATTAATTTTGATTAATTAATCACGGCAAAAAATAACGCGTTAAAAAAATGAATCAAGGTTTTAAAAAATGATTTGAGGTCACTGGCTATACAATAAAATAATACATGGGGGGACTTAAATGGCTGGTCCAAAGACTCACACATGTTTACGATTGAGGAGATGGAGAGGAAGAGAAAAAAGTGCACATAAAAAAATTTTAAATAAATTGTGCACAGTGTCCAAAGTCCGTGTCGTATGCCGAATCGTTCCCCATGGCTGACAATAGACTCGAAGAGGCTGGACATCATCATTGTGTTGAAGAAAGGTTTATTTCAGAGATTCCAGTCAGGACAATACAGAGGACTTCGTGGTAGCAATGAAAGCAGCAGTGAGCAACCGGGGCTCTCCCCAGGGCTGTTAGCACACGCTTGTGCTCGCTTATATCACAAACCTTGGTATGCTAATACTCTTAAAATCGGCAGATGGTCTCATCATCACGGGTCCCAACAACACCCGTCGACTTATATCTATTAAAAGGTTGTTTTGGTCTCCTGCAGTGACCCCTAACCAGTGTTGGGAACGTTACTTAAAAAAGTAATTAGTTATAGTTACTCACTACTTGTTCCAAAAAGTAACTGAGTTAGCAACTGAATTACTTTATAATAGAAGTAACTAGTTACCAGGGAAAGTAACTATTTGCGTTAGCCTAGTGTAAAAAAAAAAATTGCTATATGTCAACAAATTTGGATTTTTCTGAGCAGATTTCACAAGTCAGTTGAAATGAGTAGAACTGACAGGTAGGCCTACTTGTAGGCTACATAACCTTCAATATTTATTGCACATCAAGAGACAGCAAGAGGTTTATCCTTCACTTCAAGTATTTTGTTCTCAACAAAAGTAGTAGAGGAAACAGCTGAATGTACCGTGCTGATCTGCTATATCACTGGATTCACTTCAGGGGTGTCGGCTAAAACATCACTTAAGGCCAAAAACGTCAGACTATGAAGCATGACACGATGAGAGGAGGAGTAAGGATTTATCCTATGTTTATTTCCAAGCTCCGGCTGCATGCCCCCAGCTTCCTGAAAATTTCCCGCTGCTGGAAGGAAGGTAACCAATCACAACGGAGTGGGGTTTGCAGCAGGGGGGGAGTGGCGGAGAAGCTCAAAGCAGTGTGTAGAGAGAGACTGCTGTGCTCGCTAGGGTAAGAGGAAGAGTGTCCCGAAAATCTACATAGTTTTTGGTGATGTAATTCGTGTCAGGTTGCTCTATAGCAGTTTTTAACAAGAAATGAAGACCAGAAAAGTAGTATAATAGGATATCTTTAACATGCACAGCAGCATACAGATCCCAGCAAAAGAACAATAGCAATATGCGGCTCGTGATGATGACACGCTAAACAACTGTTGCAACCGGCGAATCGCGGCCGTTTAATAACGTGCATAAATTATAATTTATAGAGATCGGGAAACTCCATGCACTTACAAGGGCGATGCAAACAAACTCAGGGGGCCTTTCCGAATAGTCCAATCTCTTAACCCAGGGGTTCTCAACCTTCTACAAGCTGGGCCCCCCCAAAGCTGGGTCATTGCAGTTGGGCCCCCCCACCGACCCTGACACCCCCCCCCCCCCCCCCACACACACACACACACACACACACACCCTACACAGATAGATAGATAGATAGATAGATAGATAGATAGATAGATAGATAGATAGATAGATAGATAGATAGATAGATAGATAGATAGATAGATAGATAGATAACCTATTATTGTTATTATCACAAGGGCTAGGCCAGTGGCGCACCTTTGAGTTGAACATTGGGTTTATGGTTGGGGTCCGGAAATTTCTTATATTTTAACGTTAAATTCTGGTGCACCTTAAAAGCTAATTATGAGATTGTATCAATGAGACACTGAGGAAATGTTTTTTTTTTTTTTTTAATTTCCTTAGAAGAGAAGAAAATAGTAGCCTAAATAGAACATACACAGAATAAATTCTACAATAGGTATACCTGTTAAGAAAAAGCTTCACAAAACAAAGTCTATGATCAATGGGAAACACTACTGTCTGACAACCCAGTTCAGAGAATGTTTCAACTATTGAGTCTTGGATTTGGAAAGTGGCCAGATTTATCTCAAAATGCTACCTGCGATTAATGTGCTGTGCAGCCTGAACGCGGAGTTGTGTGTGTCTCAGTGGTGATTCCAGGAAATTTTGACTGGGGGTGGCCAAGGTGGGCCACAGAGCTAGAGTGGGGTGGCCATCGCACCCCTGAATGAATAGCATGTGATATGCTGTACAACCAATTCAAAGATGATTTATAATCCCAAATGCCCAAATCATGTTAGTATCCATTGTAATGTTTGTCAGAAAACTAAACCCCTGAAGGGGGGTCTGGGGGCATCCCCCCCAGAAGATTTTTTTGTGTTTTTAACATGTAATCTAAGCATTCTGGTGCATTCTGGCGAAGATAATAAAGGAAAAAGTCAATATTCATTTCAGTTCAGATGAATAGTAAAATTAGCAAGACAACATAACTTGCTAGCAGCCAGATGCCTAACAACTGGACAGAGGGACGGATGACAATTAGCTTTTGACCAAATATCTTGCTAAAAAAATAAACCTTTATTTATGAAATTCTGCCCTAAGAACATGTTACACTTGCTAACTACAAACTTAAATTTTTTTATTCAGATTTCAAAAATCTGCTCGGACACGTGCCCATACACGTGTATGGGTGGCACGCATGTCACAAGCACACTTATGCTGTTTTCAAGACCTTTGCTGACCAGAGACCAGTTCTAGTGGCCACAGTCCTACCATTAATTCAGTACTTGAAAATTGCAAACTGATCTCATATCAGTGGATTGGAGTGTTTGTGTGATGAACTTGGCAACTACCTATCAAAAAAAGTTAAGAAAGAAAAAAAATACATATCATCTCTGAACTAGGCTACATATCAGGAAAAAAATTGAAATTACAAAAAAAAAAAAAAAAAAAAAGATATATATATATTTATTTTTTTTCATCCCCCTCGCGCCCCCCCGGTAGAGTGTCCGAGAACCACTGTCTTAACCTATAAGCCTCCTTTCCTATACCTTAACCCCTAAACGTCATCGGGGTTAAGGAGGGATGAAAGGTGCTTCCTATCGAACATAGGAAAAGACAGCACTGTTTCAAAAGAATTCGACTCCACTTTTCCTAACCGACGTCATTGCGCGACGGCGAGTAGTGCTGACGTAAGTCACTAGCGTGAAACTACACTAGCCTATTCTCCGAAAATTGACTACAACAAGCGCTCGTTTGATCCATGCGTTCTTTTCATATTGATTTTAATCAGGTTGTCGCCAACAGAGTGAGAATCACTCCCATATATCCCAATTCACATGTGGAATAAAAAGAGGCTACACTTGTGTTGATGTTGAAATGAACTGCCCCCAGTAACTTCATTAAATGTGAAGTTGGTATTTTATTTTCTTATGGTGTAAATTATGTGCTACGAAAATAACTATTATGATGTTGGTCTTTTATGAGTTCTTTAGGCTATTATCTTTATGGGAGAGGGAGGGGGTAGGCTATTTTGTTTTAGCCGAGTTAAGTCTTCCTCTCTTCTCCTCTCCTCTCCTCTCTTCTGTTTTACCTCTCGTTCGTGTTCGTGTAGAGTCGGTAAACTCCGTCGGTGGCCTGTTGCTTTAAATATTGCCGCCGTAAAGGATTATGGGATACCACTATCTCCTTTCCTTTCGCATAGGTTGGTCCGGAGTAACCTATGCTAAAGGAGGGTTAAAGGATGAATCGAGGCTCCTTTCCTAAGCATTTTGAGAATTTGGATCACCTATCCGCCGAGTACTTCCGGTTCATCTCGATAGGAAAGGAAATTTCCTATGCAAAAAATACTTTTCGGAAAGGCCGTGTATGTCGTATTGTCTTCTGTCATTATGTCTTGTGTCCCTTTTTTTGTTTTTCATTAGTTTTAATTATGTCTTGTGCTTTTAATTTTTCAATGTTTGTCCTGTCTTAAATGTTCCCACTCGTGGCTTGCACCTTGTCGTGGTGATTGGGCTTTCAACTAAGACAGGCCATTCTGAATATTTTCTGTCACTGCTGTAACTTGTCATATTTTGCCAATTATACTTTTTAAACTTTTATGACCTATAAACGTTGTTATAATGATTTATAGTCATATTTAACCATACTAAAGTATCAAATAATGACTTGCATGCATTTAGACATATTCCCTGCTGACCGTCTGAGGTGGCTGTGCAGAGCGCTAAACACTAGAATTCACTTGTTCAAATTTCCTGCATCCGTAACGTCACAAATCCGGAGAAGCACAAAGCCGAGTTTGGACAGACTGCTGAATGCACCCAGATGAGAGGAAGAGTTTCCCGATAATCTACATGTTTTTTTGTGCTGTGATTCGTGTCAGGTTGCTCCATAGGAGTCATTAATGAGAAATTAAGACCAGAAAAGTGGTATAATAGGAGATCTTTAAGGACACTTGAGGAATGTAACAATGCCTGACTGACATACCCACACATTCTAAAAGGTATACCATAATTTCAGTTTATGAACAGTGTGTGAACAGTATCCTTGAGTGAATTTATAACTGGACAGAATGATATGAGCATGTATCTACTTTTTGACTCTGGAAATCACCATTTTGCCATTCCACGTTAAATGTAAAAATAATTATGATATGAGATATTGACTTATTTGTTCTCATTTTTGTTCTGTAACTTAATTGAATACACATCATATGACACAAGGAAGCTGGACTTGTTTATTTTATGAATGTTTAATGAATGAATCTATTTATCCATCTATCATTATATCTTAACTATATGTCTATCCATCTGTTTTGTAAGTAATCAACTAGCAGAGTTTCATGCTACCTATTATTCCAAAAGTGTACCCTATTCACCTACAGTGGCTCACATTAGGTAAATGAGTATACATAGAGTACTTTTAACTAAAATACTCCTTTTGTATTGTTAAATGTTTATAGTAATATTAAATAAATATTTAATTTTGCAATCAAACACGGTTAACACGGTGGTTAAATCTTGCTAAACTATATATACAAACCAAGTGTAGAAAAGAAAAGAAATAATTTGATCTTACATAATGAGAGATGACAACTGTAATAAACCAATTGCCTCTGGGTTAGAGGAGATAGAGAGCACCTTAACAATTATGTATGGACACAAAACGAGGAGGACACTGAAGTATCACAATCAATTATCTTCATTAAACGTTATTTAGGAGACAAGGGGACGAGAACACGGGAATGAAACTTTCGGTTAATGAGAGATTACTACAAGGCTAACGTAAAAAACGTATTCAAACTTTACATAAAGAGAAATAAATAAATCCATCTATCTCTCTAGTTAGCATACTTGCTAAGTTATCGCGATTAAGGCTAACGTAAAAAACGTATTCAAACCTTACATAAAGAGAAATAAATAAATCCATCTATCTCTCTAGTTAGCATACTTGCTAAGCAGCTATGGTAACAATCAAGCTTTTAAATTGTGTTTGAGTTTAACACTGTATGCCCCTGCTGTATTTCCAAGTGGTGTTGCCGTAGTTTTTCCAAACCGGAAGAGCGCGAAAAACACTTCCGGGAGGACAGATCGGGTAGTGACAGAGGTTTCTGTGGGTGGAGGTCTGCAGCGGAAGTTCCTGTGGGTGGAGGTCTGCAGCCAGACTCTCTTGGGGCCGGCCGAAGCAACGGTTGTTTCACTACGGCTCCTTTTAGCGGCTACACGCCTAACGGCTAAAACTGAAAATAAAATGGCTATAAAACGCTTTCGGTGGCGTTTTGAAAAGCGAAAACTTCCAGTCTATTAGAACATGGTCTAAAGAAAAGTATGAGCCTTTGATTGATATCCAGAAAAAAATTAGCGGAGATACATTCTTGTTTGACGAAATTGTATTGGGAATGAATGGGGCAGGGCTCCCTATGATCTCCATTTTGATTTACGGACCCGTCCCAGACGGTCAAATGCGTGTAATACCAGGCGTGGCCACCTGTCCATGCTGGCTGCTCGGAGAAGGCAGCGTCCTGGGGGCCTGACACAAACGTCTGTGTGTGATTAGACATCAACATAATGTCGGCTTCCTGGCACAAATGAACAGTCCCCTAGAACGTGGTCGCACATACAAACAAACACACACACACACACACGCGGACTGTTATCAAGTTGTATTCAAGAATGCACAACCATAGATTCACCAAGTAAATTACATTATAGCCCATGGCCTATATTTGCCCAAAGACATAGTAAAGAGACAGACCAATTGAATTATGGTGAGGTAGGTATATATTTTAGTTTGATTTAAATTTAGGCTATTTTCAGTATTAAAACCATCATTTGGTTTTTCAATTAATAAAAATTAGTGCTGTCAAACGATTAAAATATTTAATCGCATTAATGTCATAGTTAACTCGTGATTAATCGCATTTTTATTTATTCTAGCCTGAAGCCGTTTCTCAATAAAAAATAGTATAAAAAAAGTTGCACAACTTAGGCCACTCTCCCCTACATGTTTTTATGGTAAATACATGTGTCTTTCTCCGATATACCCAGGGGGCAAAGTGATTTTATGGACATGGAGCGTTGTAAAAGGTTGTTCACCAAAAATGACCTCTAGGACCTTCCACGATCACAACCTGGGTGGACAACCTTGTCAACAAGCTGCTGGTAAGCTACAGTGGGCTGACATAGCAAATCAGAACCACTGTTTAAAGGATCATTCCCCCGGTGGAAACATGAAGTTTATACGAAGTATATCATTCCATGTTGTATAAATGTGAAAAAAAAATTGAAATCGGTTCATCCTAGCCTGAGAAAAGGCAGAAAGAGTGTTTTTATGTGTGTTTTTCTTTTTTTCATGCTCAAATGTAATAAATCCTACAACTCCAACAATGCACCGCGCTCGCTCCCAACTTGCTGCCCCGCCCCCCTGTTTCCGTTCTTAGTCGGAAATAAATGTGCTGGCGCGACTAGACAGTAAACATATCCTCGTGATACGTTGACCTGTTCAGACTTCTGCTTTCGTTTTTTCACAACGCAAACATGGTCACCAGTTGTATTGTACCCGGTTACACCATAAAGTCAAGGAAAGAACAGAATCAGATTGTAAGTTTTCACAAGTTTCCGCTGAAAGACACTTTGCGTTGCAAACAATGGCTCCGGGCAATTCACCACCCCATCATCGGAGAAGACGCCAGTATTGAAATTCTAAGCAAAAAAAGGATATGCAGTCTCCATTTCAAAGTGGAGGACTTTGTGGGAGAAATTGTCGGCATGAAGTGGACCCGGGCGACTCTCAGAGAAACAGCTGTTCCGTCGGTGTATTTCCTTTGTGAATAAAATATATTTTGTTTTTACCTTGGCCTCCAGTAGCCTATAAATACATGTTCACCATAACAGATTTGTGGCGGGACACTTCAATAATTATTACATTTTCTGTAAGATTATCTTTTTCCCCATATGTTTTTTAAAACAACTATTTATGTGGTATAAATCACAAAGGTGCAATATAGGTTCAGCAAACAGCCATCATATGCTGTATGAATGTATCCATAAAAGATGACTTACTGCACAGCATAAAAACATTTGATAATTACAGTAGCTCAGCATAAGTATTTGTACTCAACCTTTTCTCCCAAGTAGAAATAAATTATCTTATACAGTAGGCCTACTTTAGTATAAGGGTCATTCCTCTCTATTTGTGACACTTCCGTCCACAGGAAATTATATTACATTAGTTTGCAGATTTGATAAGGATCAAAAGCATTCATGTTTATTTGTGAACATTTCTGTTATTTCCTATTTTGGGAAAATTGGGTGCAGTAATATGAAAATTATAAAGAATGAGCAATTTTTTTACACATCAATGAGGTGGAAGAAAAGCTAAGCATTATTGAATATTTACACCATTTAGCCTTTGCAATACTTATGTATATCCCGGACCCTAACACAAGTTACATCATCGCTTGGTTTAGTAAACAAAGCACAACAACCAACATGAATTTGAAGTTTTATTTGTAATAGGAACTGTACAAAAAAGCGTGTAGCTAAAATAATCAGAGCTCGTCCTCATCCTCTTTGTAGCCACGGTAGGCCTACTGTCCGTCTTGGGATGGATATTTTGTCCTTATGGCCTGGACAACACACGCTGGCAATACAAGTCGGTTGCCTCTCCCAAGTCTCTCACCTCGTAACATCCACTCGAGGATGTGCCGGTAGGCTGTGAGCCGACACTGTCTAAGAAAGAAGTAGCACAACATTATAAGCGAAGAAGATACAGTAGCCTATGCCTTGATTTGATTAGCATTACACGGACTTCAAGCTAACGTAACGTAGACTATGCTCTTCTCTGTTCACTTTTAATAGCTTTGTTCGTAATAAAAATACACTTACTCTATGCTCAGACGCTGATTCTGTCTCCATAGGTGAACATAGCTCACAGCCGCACCACCAGGTCACTCCAGCACGCTCCGGCTCCTCTGGCAAGGCTTGTTCAGCTGCTGCCGCCGCAGCAGCCTCTTCCTCTATTTGTGTTAATTCTTCCTCGGTGTATTCTAGCTCGTATAAATAGCCCTGGACGTCCGTTTCCAACAATAGATTAAAAAATCCACTTCGACTATTTCCCATTGTGTATTTGCTTCTACCATGGTCGGAGTTTTGTGTCCGTCTAGTTCTCTCGCTAAGCGGGGAAGAAACATGGCGGACGCTGTGTTTACATTTTTTACGCGAGCTCCCGCCCCCCTCATTCCTTATTGGTGGGCATAAAAAGGTGCGGAACTAGAGGCTGTAGTCCTTTGGCCTTCTGGCACGCAAGCCATATCAACGCCTCGTGACGCGTTTCGCGTCAAGAGGCGTATAGGGTGGGGTGTGGGTTTTCAGGACATCTGGGCCAAGGGAAGATTGAGTGAAGAAAAACCTCTTTCCTTATATTATAATAGCGATTTTATAATGATAGAACGCAGGTTCAAAATGGGGGAAGTAATCCTTTAAGTGAATGGGGGTGGGCTAATGGGTAATTTTTTAAACTTATAGATATCATTATGAGACTTTGCCAGTTGACTACTGACGTTAAAACAAAAACTTTTTGTATTACAGTATTTTCCAAAATGTTTAAATAAATAAAAAAAAACTAATGATGCGAAAATGTGCATATCTGCAAAGCCCCAAAATCTAGATGTTGGAAGAAAACCAAGTCAATTTGTTTTTAATTTTGAAAACAAAACAAATGTCCAACTGCCTGAAGCCTTTCCTAATCACAGTTCAAATTTGATCAATAACCCATAGAATTTTTTTTTTTTACACAGTTACATTTCATGTGCCATGGACCAAAAGTGTCCTTTTGGAGTCTCCAGCTAGTATTTTAGGAAACGGCTAGACATTCCCTTGGAAAAAACAGTGTACAAAATTAATTTTCTATGGGTTATTGATCAAATTTGAACTGTGATTAGGAAAGGCTTCAGGCAGTTGGACACTTTGTTTTCAAAATTTACAAATAAATTGACTTTGTTTTTGTCCAACATCTAGATTTTGGGGCTTTGCAGATATGCAAATTTACGTATCATTAGTAAGATATTAATGATTTTTCATATTTATTCAAACCTTTTGGAAAATACTGTAATACAAAAAGTTGTTGTTTTAATGTCAGTAATCAACTTGCAAAGTTTCATAATGATATATATCATTTTTAAAAATTCCCTATTAGCCCACCCCCATTCGCTTAAAGAGGACCTATTATACTACTTTTCTGGTCTTAATCAGAATCACATCACAAAAAACTATGTAGATTTTCGGGAAGCTCGTTCTCTTATTTTGGCGATCCAGCAGGCCCTGTAAACACTTTGCTTCTGCCATCTCCGCCCCTCCCCCCCTCCCGCAAACCCAACTCCGTTGTGATTGGTTACCTTGCGAAGGGAAGTCGTGATTCTAAATGTCTGCAAAGATTCAGCCCGGGCGGGACGCGAACTCGGGTCTATTGCTTCGTAAATGATATCTCTACCGGCAGAGCTAAGCGAGCACTGGTGTAGTGTTGTCACCCCCTGCTATATATAGCAACCTGGGAGCTTGCCTGACCATATATGGCAAAAATCTCTGGTGACACACTTTTACCGGAAATTTGAACAAGATCGGCTCGACTGGCTGCCATAGTTTTTAGTGCTCTGCACAGCCACCCCAGGAGGTCAGCAGGGAATACGTCGAAATGCATGTACGTAATTACTTGATACTTTAGTATGGTTAAACATGACTATACATCATTATAACAACGTTTATAGGTCATAAAAGTCGAAAAGTATCATAGGTCCTCTTTAAACAGTGGTTCTGATTTGCTCTATGTCGGCCCGCTGTAGCTTTCCAGCAGCTTGTTGACAAGGTTGTCCACCCAGGTTGTGATCGTGGAAGGTCCTGGATATAATTTCTGGTGAACAACCTTTTACAACGCTCCATGTCTGTTTTTTTTTAAAAAAAGGGGTTTTGCCCCCTAGGTAATAGCTTCTTATTCATCTGACTCGTGTCTCCAAATTATTCCAAAAATAAGTAGGCCTAGTACACAGAAAAAAGTGTTTCACACAAAATTCCTCAGATTTAGCCTCTTAATGTTCCTCTCAAAGTGCGGCAGATTCATGCATTTTACTTTAAAATTTAAAAAAAAATCTCCCGTTAATTGTAAAAAAGGAAACAAATTGGGTTTATTACACCAGGCACCATCAATAACACTGAAAAACAAGAACATTTAAGGTGTCAATGAATGGGGTAGAGGGGCCCACACCGATATTCTTTCAGGGGCCCAGAATTCCTAGCAACGGCCCTGATTGCGCTCTTACAACTTGGAATTAGTTTCAGACATAGTTGTATCATTTTATAATATATTTTCAATTTCCTTTTTCTATCAGAGTGGTAAGATATGTGGGGACACACTTCAGAGGTCGTTTCTGGAATGGACGTATGCCAAGTTTGAAGTCGAAAAGCTGTCCCAGCTAGAACATTTTCGGTGTCCTGCATGCACACCCTCCATGCTAGCGGTTGATGGGAACCGTAAACTATATCGCTTCAAGAGCCAACCAGGGTGTGTAGAATTGCACTCCACTGAAATTTATAAAGTGTCATACAAGGTGCAGTTGTAATTTAATTAAACTTTTTTTCTTTAACCCTCTGAGCCCTGAGGGCATTTTCTCGATTTTACATGCTTTTATAAGTTACCATTTTAGAGGGCAAGTAGATAACATAATACCCAGGTGATTCATATCAAAATGTTCAGAACACTCTCAGCTCTCAGGGAGGAAGGTTCAATTTTGCCCTAGTCCAATGTAAAAAAAAATATTTTTACATAAATGTTGAAATTTGAAGTCCGATTTTTGAAAAATTTCGAAATCTGTGTGAAATAATACCTTTATTCATTTGATTGAATTATTTTGGCTCTTGAAATTGCTTCTCCAAAACATTAGCTTCTAAAATGTACTAGAATTTTTCCTTAAAAAGGTTGGGAAGAGCAAAAAACATGACTAAAATGATCTTTTTGTCCAAACGTTTTTTGGTTGAGATCTAAGGGCATTTTCTCGATTTGACATGCTTTTATAAATTACCATTTTAGAGGGCAAGTAGATAACATAATACCCAGCTGATTCATATTAAAATGTTCAGAACACTCTCAGCTCTAAGTTAGGAAGGTTCAATTTTGCCCTAGTCCAATGTAAAAAAAAAATATTTTGACATAAATGTTGAAATTTGAAGTCTGATTTTTAAAAAAAAACACAAATTTGTGTGAAATAATACCTTTATTCCAAGCCAACAGTTTCTTAACGCCCAATAGCACAAATAGACATTTGCCTCAGTAGGCTTCACATTTCTTCTCCACTGAGAAAAAAGTCACTTTCACGGGAAAAATATTGAGAAATGTCATGGAATGACAGATGAATAAATCCTTCTCCCAAGACGGACATCATGCAATAGATGTCACTTGTACAAACAATACAAAAAAATCATGAAGGAATACAATATTTGACTAATGTTAACATGCTAATACTAAAATAAAATATGAATAGTGTGGATGCAGGAGAACTTCAGATGCTGCCAGAGGAAGGACCTGATCCACACCGTCTCGTCTCCACCAGGGAAAACTGGAAGAGAACAGACAGACAACAAATGAGCCAAGAAAAGTGAACAGGCATGAAAACAAAAAGACTATCCTGCTGAGTGAAAGCATTATCCCCATTTACAAAGCATTAGCTTCTATAATGCACTGTCATTTTCCAAAAAAAAGTTGGGAAGTGCAAAAAACATGACTAAAATCAAATTTGGCAAAATACAAATAGTCTCTTACTCTACTTTGACCACATATGAGGAATTAAGCAAAATGAGACTGAATAATGACTTGATACCACATATAAAAAGGTCCATGGGATGTGTAATGAAAGGGACGCATCACAATAAATATTTTTTTACAAACAAACAATTAAGTATATATAAAAACTATTTATTTACGTATTTACTTTCCTAAATATAAAAACTTATTTATTTTTATTTTACAAAATAGAGTCCGCCAAAACGAACAATTTGAAACCCCACTTAGTAGGTTTGGCCTTCATGTATTGAGTCATTCCGGTTTTAGCCTTTGAGGCAACCATCCTTTCATCCACGGCCAGGTTTTTGTATGGATGAAAATAGGTCTTTGCTGCGGTTTTGATCAAATTGAGGAGAGGTATGACCCTGAAGAGTTTGTCGAATTGTGGCGTTCCCTTCTTCCTATCATTGTTTACATCTTCATCTGGATCACTTATGTGTAAGTTCCAGGAGATGACACCAAATCTGTCCCTACTCATGACTGTTGCGGCAAATGGACAGGTTAAACTGTGGTTCTGCCTCCAGTAATCAGCAATGTGGTGTAGTCTAACCAGGGCCATGTAAAAGAGGAGTCCAATGTACTTGTAAAACTCCTCAACTGTCAAATCAGTCCATTTAAACTTTTTACCCATGGCAATTTTTTTGGCAGCCTGTTTGTTTGTGTTGCTACAGAGTGTGTGTACAGCGTGTGCAGTGAAAAACAATTTGAAGAGCTCAATTGGTGTGTAGAAGTGCGTGCCTAGCTGTGGGCCAGGGGTGCGTGCAGGTTGAAACCTGGAGACAGGAGGAGCGGTGTCCTGGTCTTCCTCAGTCTTCCAAGCCCGCTGCTGCGTAGGGGGTGCTGGTGGAGTTGGGACACGGGACCTCTTTGCAGGTGGTTCTCCTCTTCTCCTGGACCTGGTGCTGCCACAGATTCACAGAAATCAGTCGCATTATCTCATAACAAAAATATTCAAACTTCACAACTTGTATTTGCAAACAACAGTGTAATAAAAGTCGATGCAAAAACATTTCCATTCTGTACTATTTGTAAATTGTAAAGGGAAATACTTTTACACAGAATACACACCTATTACTATTATTTTCAAACAAAAGTAGTGCTATCAATAGAGAAATCAGTCCCTGTAATGTCAAGAATGCAAAATTCAAGCTAGCTTACATTTACACACAGAGCTTAATTTGCAATTTCCAAAATAAATTATCTTACCCGTCTTCGGACGCAGTTTCAACAGAGGGTGGGAGGGTCAAAGTGCTGGGCACAGCCAAGTCAGTCCTCTCTGTATAAAATAAGGACATCAATGTTTCATTCTCCATTCATCAGACAGACATTTCTTGCTTTATAGATAGATTAATGAAACTGTAAACACCCAAACACAGAGTTCATCTAAGAAGTAGGGCTGTCAAGCGATTAAAAAAAATAATCTAATGTTTTGAACCTAGCCTACATTGTGTTAGAAATAAAAATATTTCCTGTGTTCTTTTAACCAGAGTTGAAGAAGGAAAACAAGTAGAAGATGTATTTCAAAGCTTAAAGATTTATTATCTAAATTGAGTGAGCAGAAACATGTAGGCCTACATGGAGCTTACTGGTTCTCAAAAAGCGTCCCCAGTAAGACTGAAGACAAAATGGTAGGACATAGTGTTATATGGAAACAAATACATTATTTCTGATTGGTTGACTATGTGTTAGAGGCTGGCCGATGACGTCTTCTTCTTGCTGGTCTTCATAAGATACATTTCATGTTTTACTAAGACCCTGTTTCCACCTGGCATTAATATGTGGTTCTGAGGAATCCGATCGTTATATGTAAATGTAATATGCTTGTTCACACCTGGCCTTAACAATGCGCCTTCTATGCGCGTTTGCGATCCGGATTCGAATTCCCCGCGCTGTATGGAAATCAGCTCGTACATCATTTCCGCTTATACTGTTGTTTTTAATCGGCGGGGGCAGCAGTGCCCCGCCCTTGCCTATTCTGCCGGAAATAAAAGAAGAAGAAGAAGTGTTGACCATCCACGACCATAGACATTATAAATTCCTTTATAATGTCTATGGTCACCTCGGCAAGAGTCTTGTGTTTTGGCGAAAATGTGAGCACAGCACTGTTTATTGTGTGGTGTTTTCCTCGTCGATAAATTAATCACTTGGTTACACTGTGTCCCACTGCGTAGCTGCCGCAGCCAGCACTGTTCGCTCACTGTCTCTATTATGAGTTGCACCGAGCCGTCTCTGTGTGTTTACGCCATAGATAGTAATACACGCTCACAACAACACGGGGGGAATAAATAAAAAAGCGGCTGGTTTGACCGAGCAAAAACGAGAGACCGCTGGCTTGACCACAGTTGGTCGAAAGAATCATTTCCGCCTTGTGTAGTCACCTCGGCTAGAGTGAAGAGAGTCAGTGTGTTTTGGCGAAAATGTGAGCGCGGCACTGTTTATTGTGTGGTGTTTTTCCTCGTCATTAAATGAATCAGTTGGCTCCACTGTGTCCCACTGCTACGATGTCACGTAGCTGCCGCAGCCAGAGCTGTTCGCTCACTGTCTATCAGTTGCACCGAGCCGTCTCTGTGCGCTCAACAACACGGGGGGAATAAATAAAGAAGCGGCTGGTTTGACCATGCAAAAACAAGAGACCGCTGGCTTGACCACAGTTGTTCCACACATAAAGGATCCTTTATGTGTTTGGTTTACCTGCAACGGTGCGCTTTTATGACGTGAATTGTCGCGTGAATGAGTACGAGTTTCCGCCCAGTCACTCGCCGCAGTTGAGTGGGCGGGGCCTAATGTGTATGAGATACACATACGTGTTTCCACTGTTAATGGGTATGTGGATATGTGGTCTCAAACCACCTCCGAATGTGGATAATTTCAATGCGCATTCAATGCGCATTGAGCGTGTTTCCACCTGTAGTTAGCGCGATCGGATCCTAAAAACCACATATTAATGCCAGGTGGAAACAGGGTCTAAGAGAATGCTCATACGAGAGGTGAAGGGAGTGTGCGGGTCGTTGCTAGGCCGGTTGTCAAGTGCAAGCACACCCACACAAATAGTTACTGTATCTCCTGACCTTGGTCAAAGTATCTCCTGAAACTGGCCTGCCTCAGTGGAAGAATGTGAAGTTACTAAACATACAAAAGTGTTTAAAAAAACACAAGAGTATACAATTAAGATTATTCTGACAATTGTTGCACCCACTAAATCAATAATGCACAGACACTGCGGAGAATAAAGTAAGACTATTGAAATATATTTCTATTCTCTACCTTTTGAAAACTATTACTTGTTTTCAAACAACAGAAGGCTGGCGACAAGAGTATTCAGCTCTGTCACGTCAGTTCCAAAAAAAAATCGTCATGTCACGGACGCAACATTCAAGCTAGCTTACATGTTCACACATAGCTTCCATTACAAAACAGACGTTTTGTCAAATAAATGCTCTTACCCATCTTCAAATGGATCCATGTCATCTTCATAATCCTCTTCGTCAAAGCCCTCAATGTCGGAATTGGCGTCTTCCTCGTCACTGCTCCGCTGAATCTCGTCGATGGCCAAAGCTGTCGAAAGCATCCGCGCCATGGTGAAGTCGAAATAGGAGCATGAATAGAGGAGTCCTTTGGTCAGTGATTGTAAATATGTTTGACAAGTAATGGGGAGGTCCTTAGTGATTACACTAAGTTGATTGGATGTTTTTTCACAAAATCTTGACAGCAAGCAGCTCTACCAATCACGCAAGGGAAAGGGCCGATGACGTTTTCGCAAAATGTTGATTGACAAGCGGCTCAGCCAGTAGCGCAAGGGAAAGGATTGATACATTTTCGCGCCTCTCAGCAACATATCTCTGGCTGTGAGTCACGTATACTATCGCGAGAATATATCCCGGAAAGGGCAGAATCCCAGCTTTCCGGAGATATTTAAACCACATTGCTGCGATTTAATAATGTTAAATAATTTATTAAAACATAACGAAATCACCGACAGAACGCAGTACTGCGGGCTCCGGGTTGGAAGGGTTAAGACCTGATGGATTTTTTGATGGAGTGTTTCTGGCCAAGGATGCCGAAGTGTCGTCCTTTGTCAATTACATCCATGGGACATCAAGACATGTAAAGTTAATTTGAATTTCTCCATATTTTATAACACACATTTGTATGTTTTATGAAGGCTTGTTTTACACTGCTTACCAATTGTATGTATTACTATGATCCCATAAGATATTGTATTACCAATATTTTCAGCTTAATGTATGCTGTTCAACTGTCTAAATGTCTGTGTTTGCCTTAATCTGTTTTAGAATCCTGCGAAAGGGAGATGTGGTGCGGGTCAGTGGGTTGCAGCACGAGAGTCTGCAACAAAGTCGGCAAGCAAAATAGACGTTGAAGTTGCTGTTTGCAGACATGGGGTTTTGCTTAAAGGACTGAATATGTTCCTTGGAGAAATATTTGCATACCCGTTGTATCTCCAGCAACATCTTGCCCAACACAATGTGCAGTTTTTCTGCTCAGATGTGGTCTGCAAATACTGGCCATATCTGCAGCGGATTGTGGGCCACTGTCCAGAGCTGTAACACTTGTTGAACATGCGTCCATTTCTCTCCATCATGCATGCTAAAGCGCATGCATGGATGTGTGAGGTAATGCGTTAAATTATAATTTTTTTGTAATTTTTACAAGACAGCATTACTTGTGTTTTTGAACTTTCTTTTTCCTAATTAACTTTAATGTTAAAATGGTAATGTGTTGTAGTTGCGATGGGGAGGACGGAATCAAGAAGGAGCAGAGGCAACAATAAGGGAGGAGGTTGAACAAGTTAACAGCTTTCTCTCCCGAGCAGCCATTTGTTCTAAGTACATGTCAAAAGCTGGTAAGTATTTCTTCTGTACAACTAAATTATTGCAGTTTTTCTTTTCCTGATCTAATACAGTGTGTCTGAAGTTTGCACAGACATGCTTACCATTCAAGCAAGTGGCTGGAACAAGCGGAAGGCAGAAAACCTTGACCAGGCATTGGCCAAAAGATATATCAAGGTACTGACCAGACACATGTAACCAGTGACGTAGTCTAGTTTTTTGTAGTGGGTATACTGTGATGATTCCTTCCTAGCCTCTTCTTGAATATGCAGCATAGCATACACCGTGGTTAGTTTACAATTTTGTTGTTTCTGCATTAGGTGCAGCAAAGGCAAAAAACATTTTACACTTTAGCCTGCCTTTAGAAACACAGAGTTTAGGATTTCTATTCCCAAATGAAATTGGGGGGTATGGGGTCTCCCCCAGATTTTTTTTTATATTAAAATTAGGGCTGTCAAATTAACGCGTTAATTAATCACAGAAAAATTAACGCGATTAAAAAAATTAACGCAGATTAATCGCACTTCTATATTGCCCTTTGACTCGGTGCAAAAGAGGTGAGACGATAGCGGAGCTGCACTTGTATCTTGCTGACACGGCCCGCACGGGATTAAAGAGCATAGAGATGGCTCTATGGACGTGTTATGGGCTGCTCCGGGCAAATAAACATGAAGGTAGAAATATGTCTTATGTTATTCTCCGCAGTGTCTGTGCATTATTGGTTTAGTGGGTGCCTAATTAACAATAGGTTCAAAACAGTACCTCTCAATCTTTCTCTGTCTCACTTTTGTTTGCTAGCTGCGATCGACACCCGCCCCCTCTCACTCTTCCAAGCATATGCCTGTCTTTTTTCCTCCTGTGTGTGTCGTGTCACGTGTGTGTGTGTGTGTGTGTGTGTGTGTGTGTGTGTGTGTGTGTGTGTGTGTGTGTGTGTGTCAATATGTTTGGCTATTAGAAGGACGGTGAATGAGTCGGCATAGGCTATGCACACCGCACCTGTGGCAGTGCAGCGCTGTCTGTTGTGGGAGATTGACAGTCATTTAGCCTGTTTGTTTTTTTGTGTTTTTTTCCAGCGCTAGTAGTTCTTAATTAAGTACGGGTCCTCTGTTTACAGAGGACCCGTAATTATTACTCTCCACCATACTTTATCTTACTTCTTCCTCACATTTCTAGCTGCTTCTCCTCCCACACCGTTGCACGTAGAAACGCAAAAAATTGGGTGTGCTATTATACAGTTTTTTGAATTTCCGCTAGGGGGCGCTGTTATGAAGTCCTGACTGAAAGAACTTTGAGGCCACGCCACGCACACCGTAACTCCGATTGACTTGAAATTCCTCACACAGGTGTATGTTACGGTGCTCTACAAAAAAGCCTCTGGGACCATAAAAATTCTTTAGGGAATATTTCCCGATAATTAGCATAAACTGAAAAACAGGGTGTTATCCACAACTTTCTGCAATTTCACTGTATCAACACCAAATTTCTCGTGAAGCTCCGGGGGACTACAATAAACATACCCGTAAAAGATTAGTAGGACAAACATGGCCGCCATTGACCAAAAAGTTTACGCAGGGGCGGGGCCTATCCACAAATTGGCCATAACTCCTTAACCATAGGTCCTATCATCATGAAACTTGCTGGGTATGTGCAGAAGTCATGTGGTAGCATGTCGCTCGAAGCTTATCGAGATTAACCCATAGGGGGCGCCACAAATGTCACCTGACTCTAATTGACTTGAAATTGATTACACTTGTACAGCTCATGGTACTCTAAAATATAGCCTCTCGGACAGTTTTCAGAATTTCCGCTAGGGGGCGCTGTTATTAAGCAACGACTGAAGAAAGTTTGAGAGGGCACGCCCCGCACACCGTAAGTCCAATTGACTTGAAATTTCTCACACAGGTGTATGTTAGGGTGCTCTACAAAAAAGCCTCTGGGACCATAAAAGTCAACCTGGAAATATTTTCGGCTAATTAGCATAAACTGAAAAACCGGGTTTTATCCACAACTTTGTCAAGTTTTACTCTATCAACACCAAATGTCTCACGAAGCCCCAGGGGACTATGACGCACGTCTCCGAAAAATATTAGTAGGATAGCTTGGAAAACATGGCCGCCATTGACTAAAACGTTTACGCAGGGGCGGGGCTTAATAACAAATTGGCCATAACTAATTGACCATAGGTTCTATCATCATGAAACTTGCAGGATATGTGCAGAAGACATGTGCTAGCATGTCCCTGAAAGCGTGTCTAGATTCACCCATAGGGGGCGCCACACATGCGAAAAACATAATTCACAAATGCCATGTTTGCCAGGCCACGCCCCTTTCCCCCTGACTCAGATTGACTTATCATGTGTTAGACATGTAGAGCTCACGTTGCTCAACGGTAAAGCCTCTCGGACCACAGGGGTCGGCCGTGATTTTTTTTCTTCCCCGATTTACACGGGCGGCCCGTACTTTCAAAATCTCCGCGGGATTTTCTAGTTTTATTTAATGTAGTAACCTGGCTGAGAGGAGGAGACAGAAGTTACGAGAGAGAGAGAGAGAGAGAGAGAGAGAGAGAGAGAGAGAGAGGAGAGAGAGAGAGAGAGAAACCAACGGTAGCGGTTACGGTGTTTATAAACAGGCATAACAGTGTCATATAAGTATGCGATTAATTTAGATTAATTAATCACAGAGCCTGTAATTAATTAGATTAATTTTTTTAATCACTTGACAGCCCTAATTAAAATACATTGTTTCCTGCCCTCTGGTGACACTACAATGGAAAAACACAATAAATCAGTAAGTCTGTTCTAGGCCCTTGTAGGATTTTATTTTACCTTTTTTAAGTGAAATGCATGAATCTGGTGCACTTTAAGAGGAACATTAAGAGGCTTAATCTGCAGAATTGTGTGAACAAAGAATTTGGAGACACTGGGTCGGTGAATTAGAAGATATTGAAGAAAGACACTTGGATTTTCCATAAAAATATTAATTTAAAATAAAATATTATGCAGGGTCCTCTGGGATGGGCTTGGTGCTCTTTTTCTTTTATGGGACATATTTCTCTGTAATACAGTGAATGCATTTAAATGCAGTGAGAGGAACTAAGCAGTAGAACTCTGTTGTCCAGCTATCTTTTTTTCCCACAGACGAGGCAGAAATAGGCTGTAGACTATACACAGTGCATGTGCAACTGAGGGCAGTCCCATTTCCATTTTTTTTTTTAAATAAACTCAATACACACTGTGCATGGACGTGAACGTGACGTGATCAGTTAACCTGGGATTATCTCCCAGATGAACTGATTCAATTAGTAGTGTAGCGGGTACAGGTGGTTCAGATTAATTCTGCTATTAGAAATTAATCTGATGATTAATAATACTTTAATAGTTTATTAAAGTTCAAAAGGGGCACCACCATTCAGTTAAGAATGGAAAAATAATAGCAAATTGTCTCGTTTAATCAATGGTTTATTCTTAAATATTGATTACTTTAATGTTCAGTTAAAGGAATCAACATTAATAAATCCTAGTCTCAATGATCATTTCCATATAATAATGTAATCAAATAATTACTATTATAAATTTGGTAATATGATCTTAAACTCTGAAGGCTACAGAATCCTTCTACTTGTTGATTGTTGACACTCCAATAATATCCACACAAATAAATCACAAACACTTCTAGTTACAATATAAGAACATTTATTTTAAACACAATGAAACTTAAGGTAACATCCGTTTTATACGCATAAAGCAAATACACTTAATCAAAGAAAACGTCTAGAACATTGTTATTTACACAGCCATGAACCAATGTGTGTGTGTGTGTGTGTGTGTGTGTGTGTGTGTGTGTGTGTGTGTGTGTGTGAGAGTGAGTGAGTGTGTGTTGCGAAGCAAGAAAGGGGGCGGGGGGAAGCTCCCACGTGACTTGGGGCGACAGGCACCAGATGGCGATCGAAAGCAGGTTATTAATGCCACAAAATGGCTGCCGGCTAGGCTATTCTAATTCCACCCGGTAGGGGGAAGTAGCTACCACGGTTACTCAAAATGGCGTCTATTTCAGAACAAAAGGTCAAAGAAGAAGACTGGGGCGGGGGATTTCGAAATCACTCGTTCCTTTAAACGGGATTCTATCAAAGATCTTAACACCAATTATGTCCAATAAAGACCACCATAAGGGTTATCTAACGTGTGTGTACGTTCGTGCAGGAGAGGAAAAGGAGGAAAGAACACGCTTGAGCGCAAAGGGGGGAGAAAGAAAGATACAGCAGACTTAAAAACCACACTGTAGCACTGAATGAAGTGACCAGCTGAACGTCCTGACTCTCCGTGGGGAGAGGACAAACAGAAATAGATCACAGCTTGTTCAAAAATAGCAAACACGGAATCGAAAATAAACAGTATTGTTCACACTTTAAAAAGTAATACTAAACTAAACATCTGCCCAGGTAATTATTATGCCAAAATCTCACTTGTGGGAAAGCTAGTTTCCTCTGCTCGTCGTCGTTATGGCGGGCAGCCAATCCTTTCCGGACTGGGCTCACACAACGGAGGCTCCGTGCCTGTGGCGTTCCAGGAGCTGGTGAGGTGATCTCTGCGGTCTTCAGATCGCAGGAAAAAGGCAAAAGGGCTCGCTGATTCTATGCGGAGGGTGGCGATCGGGGACAAGATGATCGGCTTATGGTCCGCGGTCCAAGAGGCTGAGTTTCTAGGTAAACTCGCCTGTTTCCTGTGTGTAGTGGTTGCGGTCGGGGACAACTCGACCGGCTTACGTCCTTGGTCCAAAGGCAGGTTTCTCGGTAAACCCGCCTGTTTCCTAGTTTGGTCGTTCCAACGGAACAGTTTTAACTCACACTGTTGTTTTAGGTATCACCGCGGCCGCAGGAGATAGTCTTCGTAAAACACGTGGTGGTTAGTTGTGGGCTGAAGAAGGCCCTTTGTAGTAGGTCTGTACAGACTTGTTGTTTCTATATGGGTCAGCTAACGCCGCCACCAGAAAGGAAGTTTGGCCAGCGCGCGGGCGCTTTTGAAGTCCCGGCGTCATCCGGGGTCATCTGGGGTGGGGTTTCAAGCTTGCGTTTGTGTACGCCCACCTGACGAGGTAAGGGTGTACTGCAGTGTTTTGGCCGCACGGTGGCGGCACAGGATTGTCCATAGGTTTGACCCCCTACAGTAGGCTATTAACTATCCAGACCAACACATTGTATCCCACATTTTTTTGTATGGTACATAACATTTGCATAATATGATGTTGATATCAAACATAGCCTAGAAACTAAAAAAATAAATACAATTGGGGGGGCCCCCCTGGCGGTCGGGGGCCCTAAGCAACCGCTTAGTCCGCTTATGCCTCGGGCCGGCTCTGGTTTTCTGTCATGTTACTCAGTGCATGAGTTGACGGGGTGAATCAATCGCCACCTAAGCCTATGAAAACTGCACTGATGATCCGATCTTGAAGTGCTCGCAAAAGTTAATATGAATTTCAGACCGGTTATGCAAACTGAGAATATTACTATAGCTGCCAAGTCTCACTCTTTGGCCGTGAGACACACGCAAATCAACCCGTTCCCACTCTCACACGCCACACCTCAAATTTCTCACGCGGAGAAATGAATCCCCAAAATAACATTTGTTTTGCGGGACTTTTATTTTCAAACTCTTATTTTGAAAAGCAAACAGACATGAGTGCCGTGACTTCCTCTTTCTGAACGCGCATTAACGTTATGCTTTGATGTGCACTGTGCATTCGAAGCGGGAGGCGAGCCCCCTACCTGCACCTTCTCTTCTGAGGTGTGTGTTGATAGCCTGCCAAGTTACCGCTGATAAGAATTGTGTCCCCGCCGGCCAGTGAGCGCGCGTGCATCAAACATATTAACCCTTCAATTTCACTCAAGTAAATTCAGAAGATCTTTGGATCGTTTTGTATATTGTTTTCTGGTAATTTAGTTTGAAAATTAGGTTTGCAAAGTAACATATGGCTCATCCGCCAATAAAAATGCTTTTATTCTTCTGTGTAATGAACTGAAGCCTATGTATTGCACATTTATAGCACTTTTCATAACACAAATCAAGGTAGCCTAAGAGGAGGGACCAAGTAACCCAGATGTTTTATTTTAGCCTAGTAGTTTGCATTGGTGTTGAACCAATTTTTTTTTTCTTTGAATAAAGCCTAATGCTGCTAGTAAAATACCATACTCAATAGTAGACATGATATAGAATAATTACCTTTATTACAGTTTAACCAAATGTTTTAACAATAGGCTACAGGAGATATTTGAAAGCACTACACATGAATTGAATGCTTTTCAATAACATTTGTGTCAGCGAAACCGTGAATGTTCTCTTTTACTTTACATAAAAATGAATGCAGAAAAGGCACACATTGCTTCATAAAAATTCACCAGAATGCAGGAAATAAAGTGTTTAATGTTCAAAATTTTCTGAGGGGGGACCCCCAGACCCCCACTTATAATGAGTCCACACCCAATGTTTAATTAAAACCTGTCCTACGACTTTGCAATTCATGAATTAGTTTATTTTAATAAGAATTTTGATGTTTTATCACATTTTCCAATTGTCTTTATTTCTGATTTATTATGAACAATATATAAACTTGCAGGACACTAGCAAAAATTATTGGGTGGGAGAGAGGACACGGTTTTGGGTCCCTCGGCCAAAAAATCTCACTCCAAACTTTTGGTAAAACTTGGCAGCCCTGATATTACTTTTTCCTCATAGGGAGAAAATAAGTCCCTGCGCGCTTTTGGTGTGCTCCGACAGCACCGTGTGCGTCTCCCGAGGGGACTACTGAGCTGAATGTTGCGTCGCGCTGCCAGTATTTTCGGGTTAGACATCGCCCTTTCTTTTACCCAACAGTCCACAATGAAACGGGCCGTGGGGTAATGCCTGGTCCCGCTTATCTATTATAAGTCCGTTGCGACTTCCACAGGGACACAGCGCACAGGTTGAATTTATGAATGAAAGTATGACAGTTGAGTTCTGTCACTATCGAATTTGATACGTGTCATTTCGCATTTCTTAGTGGGCATACGGAAATGCTGGAGCTTTCTTAGTGGGTATACTGCGTATACCTGCGTATCACGTAGACTACACCACTGCATGTAACTGTTTGTTTTGAATTGGGGTTTTCTATGTATTTTCTAACTTTGATCATTCTTTCAACAGACTGTACAAAGGATTGCAGAGGCAAGAGAGGACCTTGACAAACTAACAACAGAGTGGTCTCTAGAGAAAGACACAGTCCAGCAATGGCTGTTTGATGTTAAACAGTGGACTACGGGTAATGTTTAAAAAATGTAATTCTTACACAATTCTAAGCCGTATTTGGTTCTCTTCTGGTGTGGCTAGCTGAAAGGGGTTTGATTGTAAACGTAAGCTTTTTGTGAATACATTTCGTACTTCTATTCCCAAGGAACAGTCAGTCAAAATGACTTGCCGAAGACGATTGAAGTATTTGAGCATCAAGCAGCGAAAGTTTCAGCTCTATCGACAGACTGGTGATGTCACGGCATCCTACACGATGATGTCTCCGGGGCATTAACTGTAGTGTTTTGAGATACGCACTTCAAAACGTAGTTTTCTTGCATCCAAAAAGTATTTATTGTCGAACAAAAAGGTTTCCAAAAACGAGTACAAAAGGTTTCCAAAATAACAAATTAATATAAACTAAACGAAAAAGCTTAAGTTGCTGGCGAAAACAAACATTTAACTTCAAGTGGCTTAAAGTGGTCAAAATTATGTTCAACCACAGTTCCTACTCATGTCGTGACTTGGCTGGACTCCCAGCCTACCATTCTCCAGTGCAATTAACAGGTGGCCCAAACCACGCCCCCTGCCATCTAATAATTCAATTACCCCAAATAAACAGTCAACAATTAATACACTAATTTAACTTAAAAAATGGCTGTAACAGGTGAGACAACAAAATTAATAAACATGTAAAAGTATAAAAGTGATATATCATTCTGCCTAGTCTCTTATCCACTGCCACAGACTTTTTTTTTCTTTAAATTGGTGTTTCATTAGGAAAGGCAAGTTTATTTATATAGCACAATTCAGACACAAGGCCACTCAAAGTGCTTTACAGGGGCAAGATTAGAATACATAAAACACATTATAAAACATTTAAAAGCAAAAAAAAAAAAATTGCAGGTTAAAATGGAAACAAGTCTTCAGACTCGATTTTAAAAGAACTGAGAGTTGCAGCAGACCTCAAGTTTTCTGGGAGTTTGTTCCAGATTTTTGGTGCATAATAACTAAAAGCTGCTTCTCCTTGTTTAGTCCTAACTCTGGGGACTGTAAGTAGACCTGTCCCAGACGACCTAAGGGCTTTGGGCGGTTCATAACGTATCAGCAGATCAGTAATGTAATTTGGCCCTAAACCATTTAGTGCTTTATAAACCAGCATCAGTATTTTGAAATCAATTCTTTGAGTGACAGGAAGCCAGTGTAAAGACCTCAGAACTGGGGTAATGTGATCCACTTTTTTGGTCCTAGTGAGGACTCGAGCAGCAGCGTTAGCCAGTAAGTTAGTCATCTTGTAATTGTAGACTGATTTATTTTTTTTGTTTCATCTTCTAGATGGCAATAAGCGGAGACATAAACTCAGAAAAAAGATTGTTGAGGAAAAGAAAGCCCTGGAAGATGCCATCACTGAACACAATGCTGTTGCTGGGGAATCTGACAAACTCCCTTCTGCGAGCGAGCTCTTGGCTGAGGACAACCACTCCTGGAAATGGGAATGTAAGTAAACGCATTGAAAGAAACGTACAGTTTTGCTGACAGTCTGCAACCGAGATCCAGACCCAGATGTTATAGTAGTCTACTGCGTGAGTTTAGATATTGAAGCATAATTAGAGTTCTGGCATTGAATTTGTTTAAAAATAAGGTCTTAACTGGTATTAGAATACGCTTTTCAAAAATACTGAGACATGGGAGGTAATATTGTTACCATGTTATTTAAGATAATTTGGTTTGAGGAGATCAACAACATTGGAAAGTGCAAATTCCAATGAGAATTTTGCAGCATGGCTGTGAATAATATGAAGCATGGCATATTTTTGAAGGAAGTTATTCAAACTCGGCATAACTGATAACATTTTCCCGCCCTTCTATTTGGAATATTGTAAAGTTTGTTTTAAAGTATTTAAATCCAACTTGATCAAGCTGTAGGAAACATAATATATTCACTACTTGCATTCAAAACACAATTTCAAATAGTTGTGAACAATCAAATTTAATTTGGCAAACTTAAGACTCATAAAAGAACAATTTAACAGATGCCTCAAAGTTGAACATCAATACCAAAATTTGACAAAGACAATTGGGACCACATTCAAATCAATACAAACACTAAGGAGGCCTTAAAAGCATTGGATAAAAGTCAAACTCATTCAAGATTGTTGATTTGTCATAACATTGTAACATTTTAACTAAATATGGTTTCTTAAACTTGATCAAACTTGCAGATGTTTTACGTGCTTAAACTGTATATATTTTCCTTCTATGCCATCGGACTGCAGATGAAAAATGGCCTGTATGGCTACATACTGACTTGAGCACTTATTATAGTGCATTGGCCCTTCCTAAATAATCAGAAGACACTTAATAGAAAATTTGCTGACGTACAAACCTTGCTATTGTTGAATGTTTAATTGCAGGCCATGGTGATATGGTCCAAAAAAAAAAGGTTTACGACCAGGTAATGCTGCTGACCAGACACGAAGAAGAAGCTGTGATTGTGGTTCGTGAAGTCAAGCTGCACTGGGAGTACATGAGGACTGTAGCCAGAAAGCTTGAAGAGATGTCCTCCCAGCTTTCTGATGGCAACATTGGGCAAAGTAAGCACAACTAATTGTTTTTTTTCTTGAAATTGTCTGGCAATAAGATGGAGGTAATATTTGTATTATTATACTGTGTATTCTCAGGCAGTACCGAGGACGTTGACGGAGAAAGGACGTGAGGGTCTGCTCTGTGTGCTGAAGAGACGCCTGCACGAAGTACAAGCTCAGCAGGCCATTGCACGTGCAACATACAAAAGCACTTTGGGACTGCAAACTGTGTCTTTGGATGACGCCACTGAGGAAGAGGAAAACTACGACAGTAGCTCTTCCACTGACGAAGAACTTTGATGGCAGTGAATGTGCTACAATTGTTTTTGCTAAACCACATCTTCTGTCACAAAATCCTATAGTTGGCTTGCAAATCACAAAAACAAAACGCACCACAGCTAGGTTGCGAGCAGACTGATCGACTGGAATGTTCACAATGTCAGTGCTGTATTAACATGTATGCTTTCTGCTCTGTTTTTTTGTATGTATACTCAATGTTTATAATTGTGACTTGGATTTTTTTCTGTGTGTGGTGTACATAATGTAAAGAATAATTTGGCTTAGTTTCCCTTCTAGCTTGAAAGCTAACCGTTCATTTTGTGGCGGTAGATTACATAATGTCTGCAGTGTGACATTATGTAATCTGAGGTGCAACAAAATGCACATTTCAGGGTGGCCTTTTATTGTGGACAGTCTAAGGCACACACACCTGTGCACTAATCATGATGTCAGATCAGCATCTTGATGTGGCACACCTGTGAGGTGGGATGGATTATCTCAGCAAAGCAGAAGTGCTCACTATCACACATTTAGACAGATTTGTGAACAATGTTTGAGAGAAATGGTAATATTGTGTATCTGGAATGAATTTTAGATCTTTAAGTCCATCTCATGAAAAATGGGAGCAAAAACAAAAGTGTTGCGTTTATATTTTTGTCTCCAACATATTTGAGTTGGAGACTTTACTGTCAAGGCTTTACTTTAAAGTCACTTTGAGTGAAAAGTTGCACAACTTAGGCCACTCTCCCCTATATATATATATATATATATATATATATATATATATATATATATATATATATATATATATATATGGGAAAGTGGGGTGAGTTGTGCATTTTGGAAGTTGCAAAACCCCTTGTTTCTAGAAAACCGTGGAAGAAATTGGAAATGTTACCACATATTTAAGAGGAGCCATCCATTTGACTCATCCTGTAAGGGAGACACAAGGAATAAGATATAAGCACATTTAAGCTCAAAAAACTGTGTTTTGCCTTTCAAAGTAAAATTTCCGTGATCAAGGTTTTTTGATTATTGTGTCTGAACAATTATAGACACGTTTGAAAACATTTGACACATGTTTTAGTGCTTTGGTATGCTACACTTTGAGTCTATATAGTTAGCACGATGTCAGCCCTAAATTGCTGCATCATGCCTATTATCCAAAATTCTGGGGATGGGGTGATTTGTGCCAAAGGGCCTAGGTGAGTTATAAGTAAGTAAGTAAGTAAAATGTATTTATAAAAGCACATTTATGACAGTTTGCACTGTCCAAAGTGCTGTACATAGTGCATTCAGTAGGTAAACAATGAAGGTAAAATAACAATAACCAAAATAAAAGACGTAAAGCCCATACATCCACATAAACACAGATAGTAGTGCAGAGGTAAGATAGTTAATGGGGAGGAAACACCAGGGTGTACATATGGGTTTTGAGCCTTGATTTAAAGGCAGAAATGTAGGGGGAATCACATTTGTCAGGTGGCAGTTGGTTCCACAAGCACGGAGCAACTAGTGCAAAGTACATTTCTGAGAGTCGTGCCAGTGGCATGGCTGTATATGCTGGTCACCAAAAGAAAGTGATTGTCTACAGTAGCTCAGAAGAGAGTGACATCTCAATTCCACATAACGACACCACTGATGAGAGTTCAGATGGCCAGAAAGATGATGATGGTGACTTTGTCATTGTGAGCTTTGCAGGCAAAACCACCTAGATCTGCTAGGCCTTGTTTAAGAAAATGTACCTTCAATCTTTGTCAACTATTTACTTTAAATACACCTTAAATAAGTGATTGTCTAATGGATTTGTCTTGCATTACAGTTTTTGAGATATATATATAAATTGGCACAATTCACCCCACCTTATTTTCTCCAAATGCACAAATCACCCCACGTAGTGGGGTGATATGTGCGACAAGACAACTTTTTTTCCGAAAGCTATATTTCTTAAACAGTTTATTCCAGATCCAAAGTTTTTATTGCCAGGGATCAGTGTTGGGAATAACGCCGTTTAAAAGAACGGCGTTACGTAACGCCGTTCTTTTTTCAGTAACGGGGTAATCTAACTAATTACTTTTTCCGCCGTTACACCGCCGTTATCGTTACTGAACGTTAAATGCGGTGCGTTACTATGAATTGATTGAATAAACTGTGTAATCCGAACGCACCCGTGGCTCCATACTACACAAACTGCTAGTGAGGAGACCGGTGTGTGGATGACATTATAACTGTCAGTTAGCGCCGTCACGTCAGTCAGCCGGAGCGCCTGTTAAGTGAAGTTTCTTTTTCTTTCTCTCTCTGTTGTTTGAGCGACGAGCGTGCACGTTGGCACAGTAACCACCTATCAATCCACGGTTGAAACGTGCTCTCCCTGAATTTGTTTGCATCGCCCTTGTGAGTAAATGCATTGAGTTTCCCGATCTCTATAAATTATAATTTATGCACGCTATTAAACGTCCGCGATTCGCCGGTTGCAACAGCTGTTTAGCGTGTCATCACAAGCCGAATATTGCTATTGTACTTTTCCTGGGATCTGTATGCTGCTGTGCATGTTAAAGAAGGAAATAAACAGCGGATAAATCCTTACTCCTCCTCTCATCGTCTCATGCTTCATAGTCTGACGTTTTTGGCCTGAAGTGGTGTTTTAGCCGACACCCCTGAAGTGAATCCAGTGATATAGCAGATCAGCACGGTACATTCAGCAGTTTCCTCTACTACTTTTGTTGAGAACAAAATACTGCAGGTGCAGGATAAACCTCTTGCTGTCTGTTGATGTGCAATAAATATTGAAGGTGATGTAGCCTACAAGTAGGCCTACCTGTCTGTTCTACTCATTTCAACTGACTTGTGAAAACTGCTCAGAAAAATCAAAATTTTGACATAGGCTATAGCAACTTTTTTTTTTACAGTGGGCTAACGCAAATAGTTACTTTCCCTGGTAACTAGTTACTTCTATTATAAAGTAATTCAGTTAGTAACTCAGTTACTTTTTGGAACAAGTAGTGAGTAACTATAACTAATTACTTTTTTAAAGTAACGTTCCCAACACTGCCAGGGATGCACAACATCCTGAAATATATGTACATATTTGAGTTGGAGACATAACTGTCAAGACCTCACTCAAATCACTTTGAGTAAAAAGTTGCACAACTCACCCCACTTTCCCCTATATATTCTATACCTACTTATATAATATATATAATAGGTATAGAACTACAACTTGTGTAATCTTGACAATTAAGGGTAATGCTGTGTTCTTGGTTGGGTGTTAAAGTTCTTCTATGCAGCAATAGTAAAAATCAGTACAGTGATAGTGTATTTACCGTATCTACAGTCAGAAAGCAGGCATGGGTACAGTTGACACACCATACACAAAGCAGTGAAAAATGCAAATGTCAGTAATAATCACTTGACAAAATAGTTACTAAATAACCATGTATAATAATAATAATACATTTAATTTAGAGGCGCCTTTCATGACACCCAAGGTCACCTTACAGTGCATAAAATCATAACATCATTAAAAACAAGACATTGTGGAAAAACAATACAAACAAACAATCAAGACAGTGACCAGTGGTTGTGTGCGAGTCAGAACAGGTGAGTTTTGAGTTGTGACTTGAAGGTTGTAATGGTGTATGACAGTTTTATGTGTGGGGGGAGGGAGTTCCAGAACAATGTGCAATCTAGATTTCCAAAGCCTGATTCACATGGCAACACGAGGAAAAAAGGGCTCAATCCTACCACTTCTCCACTCCTACTGGAGTTATAAATATTAATGAATGCACTAGGCGATGTGGTATGGAAACGTATGGATGGGAATATTATAATGTATTGTCAGTTCAGAAAGAAAAAGTGTAGGCCTATGAGTAGCCTACCTCGGCAAAAAATATTCAAATGTCATGATACAGACATGTGAACTTGCTTGGTTATAATATATATATATATATATATATATACTGTATATGAACTACAGTAATAATTTTTTTATGGCATGATGTGCTATTTCTTCATATGCTAGTAGCATTCTCAGAAATAACATGTCAAACACCTGATCAGCTGTGCGTGTTTTTTTTTTACTGTTACAGGTGCACACAGGTTCATGGTATATTGCAAAAGTCTCAAATAGTCCATGTTTTGCTTGCTTATGACACATACATAGTGTAGTACTTGAATAGTAATGGTAATAGTAATAGTTGTATTGATGAGGTTGGACCTCCAAAGTGGTCAGTGGAAGGTACGCCAGGGCCAAGGCTTTGTGGAAGAAATGGCCAAATTAAAACTTAGAACTGAACAAAATATATCATTGGAAAGGTCCAAATCAGGGGAGTAACATAATGTCAGTCTGAAGACTGTAAGTAACTCCTGTTTTGAACTGCTGACCTCTGAACCCTGAGCATGGTGATTTTTTTTAAATGCCTGTAATTCTGCTACAGAAGAGGCTACGTAAATGGAACCAATTGTTAAAAAGAGATGTCAGCTATGTGAATATGCCTACATGGGTAGAGTCATCAATTGGGGGCACTGTCAAATTGACAAAAAAATCATTGTCAGTCCTTTACCAATTACGTATTAAAAATAGATAACTTTCACACCATAACAACCCTGACTGCACTATCAATTCAGTAGGCCTATTTACATCTTGTAATCCAAAGTAAATCAATAATATTGTTAATAAACTACAATTCCCATGAGACCAGTCGTGCACTGTGATACAAAACGACACCATAGTTGTAGTCTTTCCGGTATGCAAAGAGGTGTAGTGATCAGGGTTTTAAAAAGCTATATCTACTGAGTTGATCAAATATTAAGCACAGCCGAATTAGCTATGCCACTGTAAATAGATGTTGTATGTGAACGGAAACTAAAGGTGTTGTTTTATTTTGAATATGTTTTTAGATCTACGCCATACGTTTCTCAGTAGGAGTTCTTCCGGTTTGTCCAAAACAAGGTTGGAACTAGGGTTCTAAGAATATAGATCAACGTAATATATTCAATATTTGATGCAGCCTAAACATTTATCACAATGCATGTTTGTGATGACTTTGTAAGGGGAAGTCAAACATGCATACTTAAATACGAATTCTTAACAAATAAGAAATACCCTATTCTACAAACGCTTTCGGGGTTGCGTTCAATGCCCATCGGCGCAAATTATGTAAATGATTCAAGTGTTAGAAATTAGAGGCCTATATTCATAATCATTAGGAAAAAGGAAGGGCCATGTCCATGTAGTAGACAAAATTCATATCGCTGTTAAATCTGGCCAAGGATGGGAACTGACCAGTCTATGAAACTAATTAGATTGTAAAAACGGTGTTGTTAAGCAAAGCGGACTGGCGTCGTCTCTACAGCAACGATAGCTAAGGAGAGTTATGGGTAGTTTTGCCCGCGACGATGCTGCGCGCGATTTAGCAAGCAGGCGACGAGCTGAAAACTGGCTGAAAACGAAAATATTCAACGGTAGGTAAAGAGCACATATATGCTTTAAAAAAAATGCTAATTGGCTATTGCAACGTTTTACAACAGCCATATACTTTATTTATTGTAAACCGTGGGGTATTTTGAAGTGGTCTGTAAAGCTATTTTGCACAATATTCCTTCCAAATGAGAGCGGCAAGCTCCATTGCAGCTAACAGTAATATTTTTTTTGATAAAAAGTGAAATTGCTGTCCATTAAACAATGTGTTTCCAAAGCTATTGACATTTATTATTCGATATATATGTTAACAATGAAACAGTAGAGGTTAACAATAAAACAGTAGAGAGAGTGCAGACAAGTATCCCCGGCCTGTATGGTATTCACTTTCACTATTGTACTGCATCATTTTATAGTATTATAGTGATACATTTCCTCTGTCAAAATGTTAAAATCTTTGTTGATTTTGATTACAGGTTAAAGATGCCACGAGGTTCAACATTTACCAAATGCATTGACTGCAATGCAGTCATACCGTGTGGCAACTAAGACCTGCAAGTTTTGCAAGGCATTGCAGCCCCGGAAAGCAAAGACTGGCAAAAAAAATGTTTAAATTCCAAGAAAAAACAGAGACCTGGTTAAAAAACCAAAAAAAAAACAGTCCACATGTCTTGGATGAGGCATCTATTTTGGTATGTGTTTAATGTAATATATTTGTAGTTAACAAAATAAAAGCTGGTTGTATTTCTGTATGGCATTTGAATGATTATTATTATTTTCTTTTTTAGGTCGAAAACCTTCACACAATTGGTCATCGTGCCTTGTGGCAAAACCAGGGAAAACTCCTGCAACCTGGTATACGCATGTCCTCCACCACAAATGGCAGCTCTCACACCAGGCTGCAAAATATCTAGACAGGATGAAGGACTTGTATGAGGTAGTACCAGTGGTGTAGTGGTGCCTGGAGAAGTGGGTATACTCTAAGTTGTACTGCACGCGCATCCGCTTTTGCCGGTCCTATATTTCCCATAATTGCGCTGCCTCACACAGCCACTCGCGAGTAGTGGTCCAACACAGGCCTAATGCATGAATATAAGATATAGAGAGCGTAGCTGGCAGAACGGCTATATGTTTAGCCTCCGTGTCCGCTCCACTTACAGCCATTAGTGTGAGTGGGGGGGGGGGGGGAGTTCACTGTCCTGACAGCTGACTGCCGCTACGGTCTGCCGGACCATCACTGTTTGCACAGTAGGCTGAATAGGGAGACTGAGGTGGGGACCCTGGACCTTCTAGGGGGGTCCGGGGGAATGCTCCCCCGCAAGAAAAAAATGCAACCTTTTAAAGTAAAATTCATCAATCTGGTGCACTTTGAGAAGAAAACTGCATGCAACCAGGCCCAGGGGCCCAAGGGCTCAGGGGGGCCCTAAGCCAGAGATACTGATAGTAACTTTACATGTCGCATTGTCAAAGAGCTCAGTCACTCATGTCAATAACAATTACAGTAAATGTTATCTGATCGATCTGATGAAATTGGGGCGGGACTCGATAAGCCTTAGGCTTCTTCCGTCACCCTTCGGACAACACAAATTAAGATGTATGATGTGAAAGAGATAATTGTGTATTGTGTGGAATTGTCCGAAAGAATAATAATAAATAAATAAATAAAAAAATAAAAAAACAGCCTAGGGTCCAAAAAGGAATAGGAAATAAATCATCATGGCCCCTAGCAGGTGAAAAATAGAAAAGCAAGTGCAAAACAAAAGCATTATTAGCTATGTCTTATGGGCTTCATAAGGGGCCTCTAAGGCCCCCACACACATACAGGAATAAGCTTTATACGTGTAAATTCTATACTGTTCATAAAAAGTAGCTTTCCACCCTGTATCTGTTGCAATGGGCCCCTCCATCATATAACATGGGTCTGCAGACCAATCTACTGAAATGTTTTTACAGTTGCAGAGTAAAGAGTGCTGCCTGTTTAAGAAAAATAATGTTCTATTTCGTTCCTACTGACCGCCAGAGGCGGTGCTTATAGCACTGGATGTTCCATTGCGCGCATGCGCAGGTCGAGATCTTTATACCAACAAAGTCACCTGTGACACCCGGGTGACTCCGGGAATGTCTATATATTCCGGAAGTCACCAGAGGTTCTGTTCCTTCTATTTTCTCGCGGACTAGCAGGTCGCACACATTGTTGTGTGCTAATATACCACTAGCTTGTCGCAAGTAGCTCGTACCCTAAGGGTTGGTGCTTCGATTTGACTTCGACCACCAAGGGCTGCGACTTGCAATTCGTTCGACTTGGCTGCGGCCGGGGGTGAGTAGAGTGTGAGGGCTACGCGTAGCCCGAGGCTACCGCGGAAGCTAATATCACCTTTCCACCTTGCTTTGATTAGATCAGGCGGCGGCTTCACAGTCGCCGTGTTATTCTTCATTCGCACCGTTGCTTATGTGTTTCGCTAAGCCCGGGTGCTAATTGTATGCTCGAAGGTATTGTCTTTCTAGCATTGTGCACTGTTGATCGGGGGCTACGTTCGCCCCGACCGGTGCGTACTTTGATTTAATCGACAGCGAGCGGCTTGGGGGCACCAAGCCGCCGCCACAGTACTTTGTAGCATTGTGAGTAGCCTAGAGCAGTTGCATAGGCTACTTAATTTGCTCGTCAGGTGAGCCGCCACAGTACTTTGTAGCATTGTCGCCGTTGCTTGTGTGTTTTTCGCTAGCCGGTTGCTAATTGTATGCTCGAATGTATTGTCTTTCTAGCATTGTGCACTGTTGATCGGGGGCTACGTTCGCCCCGACCGGTGCTTACTTTGATTTAATCGACAGCGAGCGGCTTGGGGGTACCAAGCCGCCGCCACGGTACTTTGTAGCATTGTGAGTAGCCTAGAGCGGTTGCATAGGCTACTCAATTTGCTCGTCAGGTGGGCGGCTTCGGGTCAGAAGTCTCTTTCACTGTTGTAGTTGAGCTGTGTCGCACCAATCGTGTGCTCTCACCTAAGCCTTGCGTTGCATAGCTTACTTTATTTGCTTGCCAGTGGGTGAGCCGTGCCACACACTAGTATGCTGTTGTATACACTGTATGCTGCGCCGGTGGACGAATTAGTTTCCTAAATCGCCTTCACCGTGTTATTAGCCGTGTCACACTGTTGCTCGTGTGTAGGCTGCTGTAGTGTGTCGCCAGTTGGCAGCTTAGTTCACACCGCTGTGTTATTATAGCCGTGTTGCACGGTAGCTCACGCCTTAGCCTGACTGCATAGGCTACTTAAATTGTAGCCTACGCTCGCCAGTGAACGTCGTTGCGTCACTGTGTTATTAAGGCGCATTATTGCTTGGGTGCTCTCGCCTAAGGCTCAATTGCCTATAGCCTTCGTTGATTTGCTCTCCAGTGGGCGGCTGGGGTTACCAAGAGCCGCTGACACTGCCAGGGGACTGCAGATGGAGCATAGCATTTGGCTAATTCTAGCATTTTTTAACCCATGTATGATCATGTGGTTTATTGATTTGCACTGTCCCCTTCTTAAGTAAAGTGCGCCGGTGGACGATTTAGTTTCCTAAATCGCCTTCACCGTGTTATTTTAGCCGTGTCACACTGTTGCTCGTGTGTAGGCTGCTGTAGTGTGTCGCCAGTTGGCAGCTTAGTTCACACCGCTGCGTTATTATAGCCGTGTTGCACGGTCGCTCACGCCTTAGCCTGACGGCATAGGCTACTTAATTGTAGCCTATGCTCGCCAGTGAACGTCGTTGCCGTCACTGTGTTATTAAGGCGCATTATTGCTTGGGTGCTCTCACCTAAGGCTCAATTGCCTATAGCCTTCGTTGATTTGCTCTCCAGTGGGCGGCTGGGGTTACCAAGAGCCGCTGACACTGCCAGGGGACTGCAGATGGAGAATAGCATTTGGCTAATTCTAGCATTTTTTAACCCATGTATGACCATGTGGTTTATTGATTTGCACTGTCCCCTTCTTAAGTAAACTGAATAGGGACTGTGTTATTTAGGGGGTCGTGGGTGCGCTCTCGTAAAGCTCGATTGCCTAGCCTACTGTAACTTGCTAGCGCCAGTGGGCGGCATAGTTACACCTCCACGGTATTATTCTAGCGGTGTCGCACCGTGGTTCGGGTGCTCTCGCTGAAGCCCGGTTGCATACCTTGTTCGGATTACACATTTAATTGGCTCGACAGGTCGCGTTGTTGCTTGGGCGTTCTCGCCCAGAGCTCGATTGCCTAGCCTACTGTAACTTGCTCGCCAGTGGGCGGCATGGTTACACTGCCAATGTACTATTCTAGCGGTGTCGCACCGTGGCTCGGTTGCTCTCGCCTGAGGCCCGGTTGCATGCCTTAGTCGGATGCATACTTAGCTGGCTCGACTTTTGGCTAAATTCTAGCATGTTTACGGTAACTTACTCACCAGTGGGCGTAGTTTTACACCGCCACTGTATTATTCTAGCGGTATCGCCCTTCTTATATGTCCATGGGTGTCGCACCGATGCTCGGTTGCTCTCGCCTAAAGCCCGGTTGCATACATTGGTTGCTCGCCAGGGAGCGTCTTGGGTTTCCAAGAGTCGCCTTCACTGTGCTATTTAGCCGTCACACGGGTGTCGTGTCTATGCAGGCTACTGTAATTTGCTCGCCAGTGGGCGCTATAGTTTTGCACCGCCGCTGTATTATTCTGGCGGTGTCGCGCCGTGGTTCGGTTGCTCTCGCCTGAAGCCCGGTTGCATACCTTAGTCAGATGCATATTTTGTTGGCTCAACAGTGGCCAGCTTACGCCTTCATGACCTCCATACAGGGGGGAATGGCCATGACAAGTGCCCTGCAGGTCTCAGGGTTGAGCACCTGAGGGAAGCGCTGTCAGATAACCACGCATGAACTGTAGTTTCATGTCTCAGGCACTTAGGTTGCTAGTAGAGGCTCTTCTACTAGCCTCCAACCAGCTCATGGTACCAGTGCAATGAATAACCTTGCGGCTGTGCATCCTTCCTACTCAGGGGATGACATGCTGTCCACAGCTGCGTCCTGTAGTCTCTTACAGGTGGGCAGCTCGGCTAGAAGGTCAGTGTCTGTCCGTGACTCGCCAAGTATGGGGTTAGATGAAGCTCTGGTTTCATCTGCACCCACGAATGCCTTCTTTCGGAAGGCCCTCAATCCTCCGTTTCTGTGTGCCTCCCTCTGAGCCTTATTCCGCTGAGCTCCGTAGATGCTGGCCAGATTTAAGGGCTCTCTCCCATCACACTAGTGACAGCAGAGCTCTGGCAGCCATGCACAATGCTGATAGTTAGGGCTCGGACTGGTTAGCTCCGATTGAGCCTGCTATAGCATCCCGGGTTGTCTCCCCAGACGAGGCTCTGAGAGCCGATGTGCGCTGCCCTCGGCCCCAGTGCCGGATTTCAGGCGACCTCCTTACTAGGAGTTACGACATTGCTGCCTGTGGGGGCCATCTGGGAATTTGCTTTCTCACACAGTCCTGGCTCGGTCGCAAACCATACAGGGGTCAGGTGCTGGTCACTCAGCATGGACCCTCAGTGATGCTTCACTGCAGACTTGGCATTATGACTTAGGGAGCTAATAATAATAATTTGAATTATATAGCGCCTTTCAAGGTACCCAAGGTCGCTTCACAAGAAAAGGGCTAGGCAGGTTGATGTCAGCTGTGACGTGGCGCGCCGCCAAGGTTGGCTGGCGCAGTCGTCCCAGTCGGAGGTGTGTCGACAGACCCTCCGTTCTCTTCCAGTGATCCCAGGCCAGACGTTCAGCCAGCTGCTCTTCAGGCCCCAGGGCAAAGTGTTCAGGTTGACCAGGCTAGACAGTAGTTGCACGCTGCGACGTGCACCTCTGCCTGATTCCAGGCCGGGAACCTCTGTGGTACCCCGTGCCAATAGCTTCAACCACGTTCAGGTGGACAATCAAGGGGCCAGTGCTTCTCAGCACATTCTGTACAGCGCCGTGACACTGCGCTACAGCTGCATTTCAGGCGCCAGGAGGTCGGCGTCCAGCCTCCGCCCTCCCCCAGAGTCCTTGGGGGTGCTACTCGATGCTCGGTAGGTTCTACTCAACCGAAGTTCAGGTACCAGGAGGTGGGGCGGGGTCGCCCCGTTCTGGACTAAGACGGCGGAATCAGTGCCTCACGATTCTTCCTTTCCCCATGCTGCGTGTTGCAGGGGTCCTCCAGTCTATCGCTCAGGCGGACTGGGTTGTGTCATAGCCTGAAAGATGCTACTTTCAAGTCCCTACTGCCCAATGTCACAGGTGGTCCTCCCCTTTGCATTTCTGGGCAGGGTGTACCAGTCAGGGTTCTTCCGTTGGGCCGTCCCTGGCTCTGCGTATATTAAACAGTGTGTGGCAGCATCCCTGCCACCATTACAGCTCAGCTGGTGCTCGAGTCGGCGGCCATGCGAGCCTGCCTTTCTCCGTAGCGCGTAGCTACCGTTCAGCAGCTACTACAGCACTTCAGGCAATGGAGGTTGCTGGAGTACAGCCTCTTCCTTCGATTGATAAGTATGCTGACCTCAGCATTATCTAATTATCATTATCTAAGCTGTCCAAGTTCCAGGTGTCCGGAACACAGCGATAGAAAAGGGCCACCCCCGGGGAGTGGAGACTCCATCCGGAGGTGGTGGGCATGATTGGGACAAGTATGGCAGGGCAGTGGCGTATCTCTTTGCTTCCGAAGAGATGACCCACGGTCCCCCTGGGTTCTCCTAGATGGAGAGGACCAGTCCCCTAAGGCAGGATGCTCTGGCTAATGCTTGGCCAGTCAGCCTGCTTTATGCATTTCCTACAATTCTTTTGTTACTGACAACACTGGATGGGGTCCAGCATTGCAGTTACAGCCTACGTTTGGTGGCTCCACATTGGCCAGGAAGGCCATGGATCCCAGCGTTACTAAACTCCTCAAGGAGAGCCTTGGTGCCTTCCAGGGAGACAGGACCTTCTGTCTCAGGTAGGCGGACACATGTGGCACCCGAACTCGGGGCGCCTGCAGCTGTGCGTGGGGCTCCTGGTAGCCAGCACCCACTGTGACGTATTGCGACCAGTCAGAGGTCCATACGTTTTTGACTTCAGGGGCACTCTCCACTACATGGCACTATGCAAACAGGTGGAAGCTGTTTTCACAGCGGTGCATGGCACATGGCGAAGTCCCATGGACTTGCTCAGTGATAGTGATACCACACTTTCTGCAGTCTGTGTTGGGCAGCAGGAGAGCTGCTTCCACCCTGTGCTTCTATGTGGCTGCGATATCGGCCGCACATGCAGGGGTGGATAACCAGACGGTAGGGTCCCACTACCTAGTCAGGCAGTTTCTGAAGGGAGGCCAGAGGCTTCATTCAGCCACCATGACCCCTGAGGGCACCCTCATGGGACTTGCAAGTAGTCCTGAGGGCCTTAGGTCTACCCCCATTTGGGTCGCTGAGTCAGGCAGACCTGACGCGGCTGTCTAGGAATATGGCATTCGTCCTTGCCATTGCGACTGCAATCGGTCGGTGAACTCCATGCCTTGTCAGTAAGCCAGGCGTGCTTGCGCTGGCGTGTAAAAGGGTCAGGAGTGGTGCTCTCGCCAAATCCATCCTTCCTATCCAAACGATTGTCTTCCTCCATGTAGACCAATCGATCGAGTTGGCTGCTTTCAATCCCCTGGGCTCACCAGGGGGTGCAGAAAGAATGTCAGACCCACTGTGCCCGGTGCGGGCGCTTAGGGCATGGGTTGTGGCAACAACCAGCTTGCGTAAGACAAATACCTCTTTGTCTGCTATGGGAGCCGCAGGAAGGGGGCTGCCCTGCCCAAACAGAGACACTCCCACTGACTTGTGGATGTGGTCTTGAATGCATATAGAGCACAGGGGCTCCCCATGCCTTGGCCGTTGAGTGCCACTCTACCAGGAGTATGGCTACATCATGGGCTGCCTTGAAGCGGATTTCACGGCAGGACATTTGCCCCACGGCTACATGGTCTTCATCATGTACGTTGCGCGGCTCTACAGAGTAAATGTTGCTGCACCTCATCCGGTGGGATGACAGCTGTCTTGTTGATGGCTGCAAGCCCTTAATTGATGAGTACTCTTCGTGACCTTTTTGGTATAAGTCATCCAGTGCTGTAAGCACCGCCTCTGGCGGTCAGTAGGAACGAAATAGAACGATAGTTACGTATGTAACTACGGTTCTATGAGTTCCGGATGACCGCCAGAGTTCTCTGTCACTCAGACTTCTCAGACACCGCGAGAAGATCCAGTTGGAACAGAACCTCTGGTGACTTCCGGAATATATAGACATTCCCGGAGTCACCCGGGTGTCACAGGTGACTTTGTTGGTATAAAGATCTCGACCTGCGCATGCGCTTAATGGAACATCCAGTGCTGTAAGCACCGCCTCTGGCGGTCATCCGGAACTCATAGAACCGTAGTTACATACGTAACTATCGATTTATATGTTTGTTAAAATTACCTTTAAACTCAGATTTTGTTCTTGGTTGTGTTGTTGTTATACGTTTAGCAAGTTAATTATGTTATTTCAATAAATGATCAAGTGTTCGCACAGTCTCCTTGTATTTTTTTTGCAAAAAAATCATTATCAGAAAAAGTGAGTCGACTGCTGTTATTTTTTTGCACTGTTTAACGAAAACTTGTTGGTTTTACTAGTAATGGTGTTATACAAAAGAAATGAGAGGGAACATTCTAAATGAAAAACTCTTAGTCAGGGCAGCTCTAAAATGAATGTTTTTTTCCCGCTGCATCAGATGAGGAGTTGTATTATAGGCACGAAAACAACGGAAGATTGGTGGTGTGCAATAATGAGCGGGCTTGTGAGGTCCTACGGGAGTGCCATGACAACCTGGGCACTGGAGGTCATCCAGGGAGGCGCAGGACATTGGAAAAAATACAGACATCCTACCACTGGGCAACAATGCGAGAGGACGTTAAGAAATGGGTAAGTTTTTGGACTTTTTGAAAGGTGAGTTATGAGACTGAATTGAGATGTATTTATTTTAAATATTTTTATGACATTCTGTAGAAGTATTTTAATCTGTCTCATGTAACCTCAGGCCCGGTTCCAGAACAGAATGCCTTAGGGTGCATCTGAGATTACAGGGGGTGCACCAGTACTATACTAAAACCAGCTACCCAGCTTCAGTTCAGACTTCGCTTTTTACACAGGCCTTTCTACCAGTAGATAGTCAAGCACTTCTGGGCAGTGGCGGAGCGAGAACATTTTCATTGGGGTGGCCAGGATGGGGCCAGTGATCATTTTCGGGTGGCAAGCACAAGGGCTTAGGTTTCGCTTCAACATAAGTGGGGGTCTGGGGGTACTCCCCCCGAAAAAAATGTGCTTCGAACACACCATTTTGTGCATTCTGGTGAATTTTAATGTACTTATTTATGCCTTCTGTATTTAATTATTTATGGCGGACATGTCTAAATTTCTGTTAAAGGAAAAGACAACAGGCTCCCAGTGACGTTAATATAATGTTATAAAAAGCAGTGAGGCTCTCAGGCATTCTGTATTGCTTTCAAATATTTACTATACTATATTGTTCAAAACAATTTTTTTTAGGACTCGCTATTCATGACACAGCAGTGTGAACTATTATGACACTTTAAATTTTAAATCATAGGGGAATATGTATTAACAATTAGGAGATACAGTATATCAATGTTTCAACATCCTGAACTGTTATTTTTACCTCTTTTGGGGAGAATAGGGTTTCTTACTTTTTGAGAAAAAAATGTAGGCTCTCTTCTGATTATTGGGGGGGACACGTCCCCTGTGCCCCCTCCCCCCGCCACCCTCCCACCAAATCTACGCCTATGGGCAAGCATGAGTCTGTGAGTTGCTGAAAAAAACTGCACCACAGCTGCCACCGAAATGTTCAATTTGCATCAAAGCCCTAATGATCATAAACAAGAGGCTTTATTTAAACGATATCCATGTTTAAGAGGTGATTGTATTTTTTTCGGCTGTAGACTGAAACTAACGGAGGGCAGCTCACTCTATTTTCTCTCGTCGCGCTGTCAGTTTGCCGACATTGCTCTGTGTTTTCATGCTCGTGAAATGCAATCCGATCGCGGAAGCCTCCCCTGGACAACGTTAGCGGACATGATATCCCCGGCGGCCGGTTATCATTTTAGCCTTTAAGCCACAGAGCTTTTCTCACCGGCAAGGTGATGACACCGTTACCTACAGTCACAGTCTCACCCCATGTTTCACTGGGTGAATCACTGCTTTGCTCGCACAAGGCTTTTGTGTTTCGGTTTAACATCAGTCTTGGGCGAGCGAGTGTTTTAACTTTATGCTGAATAATAACCATTGCACTGCAATCGCTGAAAGCGAAATAGTTCAGGCGGGGGGCGGGCGGGGCAGAGCCGAGCGGAGCGCACTAGTAGAGATGGGTTCGCTTAGCCACAGTTGCCAGTCGAATAATGATAACGTTCTTATCGGTTTAGTGAACAAAATAAATGCAGAAAACAGCGGTATTTAATGGAAATGGTCAAAGGTTAATTACAATTTGTTTTGTGAGCAAGTATTTTTATAAATTTTATCATATTTATTTAAAAAAAATCACTCCCTCCTTTTTTCATTTGAGGGTGCAAACAATTTTTTTGAGGATGCAATGCATGCTCATGCACCCCCGTAGAACCGGGCCTGTGTAACCTCCTTAAATTGCAACAAATATACAGAGTACTTGCTTTGTCATACTTATGGAATACCATGATACCAATAGATCTTGATGGAACTTTATTTGACTGCTTTAAAGGTTGATGAATGTCCCCGCTGTAAGCGCCAGGAGGTGATGAAGACCGTTGCCCCTGTCCTTCATCCAATTGATGTAAAAAAGGCGTGGAGTGTCTCTTCCCACTAACACAAAGGGCAAAAGGTAGCTTTGTGCATGGCTGATGTATGTGTAACCACATTTAAAGATAATCAATGCAAAAGATTTGGTTTGAAGGAAAACTAGTGACAGGGATGGAATGTCTATTAATGATTATTACTATATTTATAACAGGCATTTTATGTGGCAGATTCATTCTGACCGCAACCGACCTCTTCACCAAGTGGGTTGTGGCAAAACCGCTGTTCACTAAAACAGCAGTTGAGGTGTCACGGAAGATTGTTAATATCCTCCTCGACTTCGGTCTGGTCGACAGGATAATTACAGACCAAGGACGGGAATTTGTTAATGAGGTACAGTTATGTTTATAAAACAGCTTATGTGTGACATAGAATATTTGTCATTGAATCCTATCTTTCAAGTTAATTTACATAAACTAATGCATTGCAGCTCAACCATGAGGTGTTTACGGCCCTCGGTGTGCAACACTGCATAACCTCAGCGTACCACCCTCAGGCCAATGGACAAGCAGAGAGGACAAACAAAACCCTAAAGTCAGCCCTGGCCAAATACTGTGGGGAAGACCAGACTGACTGGGATATATATATTAGGGGAATTGTTGCAAGTATGAACACCTCAAAGCAGGTAATATTAGGTAACGACTGCAAATGGAAACAATATTCAACAACGACAGATTTTCAATAAAATACTATATCCCCTTTTTAATTAAGAGATCAACCAAGTTCACCCCGTATTGTGCCCTTTTTGGGAGGCACCCTCGCTCCCCTGGGGTGATCAATTTGTTGAAAGATGGGGACTCTCAGACATCCTGTGAGTCAAGCGACAAAGAACTTGAGGCACACACTGCAGAAGTGGCAGATCTGCATGTAAAGGTGATGGCAAAATGATAATATATATATATATATATTAATTACTCCTGAGACAATTACATTACAATCATTTCATATTTTTTTCAGATATACGAGAACATCAAAGTGGCCCAACAAAGGCAAAAGAAGGCCTTTGAGCAAACAAAGGGGAGGAAAAAGAGTTTCTCTTTTAAAAGTGGCGAACAAGTGATGAAGGCCAACATGCGGAAGAAGGGTCGGAAGGGGGGAAAACTAGAGGACAACTGGTCTGGGCCTTATATAATTTCCTCCTTGTCCTCCAAGGGTGTGGCGACTCTGACCAGCAAGACCGGTGTAGAGCTTAAACAGAAGGCAAATGTTTCTCACCTGAAGCCTTTCGTTACGCCTACATTCAGAGGTATTATAATTCTTAATATGAGGACACTTTGAATCTCTATTCCAAATACACTTTCTTGCACAGTACATTATCCCTCTCATTAGACTCCTGCAAGCCTGAGCATGCTGTCCCGACCCAATGTGTCACTGACCACATGTATGCCTCCACTGGAGTGGTCTATTTGAAAACAATACATCCTGTTCAGGACATGCTGGTATAGATGTCTACTTTTTACACAATTATGGAAGGGATATGTTTTCAATGTTTTCTTTCTGGTTTAAAGTATGTTTTGCAATCTTTCATTTGTAGCTCAACTATGCACTTGACACAAGCAGACCTGGAGGGGAAATGCTGGTCAAGGAGGGGGATGTCTGCCTGACGAGGGAAGACTTTTGGAGCTTGGGCCTTCCGCGGAACATGGAGTCCAATAGTGAAGCTTGAACATGTTGGGAATTTTTGTTGGAATTATTTCAAAAGTACATTTTGTTACTCTTTTTTTTTCAGATTGGAAACGCATGTCTTAAACTTGTGGCAGAGGCCGCGCGAAGACATGTGAGGCGTTGACCTGTGAAACATTGTATTTTTTTCCAAATCATTTTAACAGTTTTGTATAGAGGTTTTCCCTTGGTGGTGCACTAATTACTATGAATATTTAATCTCAATCAATACAGGGAAAAGACATCCACGTTGTGGATTTCTATGTGGTTCCAACATGGAAATCCAACGCAGTGGACCCTTTGGCTGGTCTTCCAGTAAGTCATTATTTCCTGCAAGCTTCTGTGTTGCTTGAGACTGACAAACAGTAAATGCCCAAGAATGTGTTCAAATTGCTAGGGTGACCTGCTGCAGAAGGACCTAATCCTCCTCCCTGCCTGGAGCCGACAGCCAGGGAAAGCAGACCACTATCTGCTTTGCGTGAGTCTATTATAGATCTTCTCAACCGGTGAAGTAAAAATGAGCTGCAGTTTTGGTATATGTTTTCATATCTAATTATGAACAGTTTGTGATCTGAGCTGTTTTGTGAATGGTTTACAGGTCATGAAACCAGCAGATAGGGAGCTCATTTTGCTGGACTCTCTAGAACCTGAAGGGTTTGGTGACAGTGGTTACCAGGACATTTTTAGGTTTTGTAACATAAGGACAGCTATCAGCCCTGTTCTGTGGCTTTTTATGGATATTGTACACAGCTCATTGGCCAGGGTTGTCAACTGATCTAGATTTAATTTGGAATACATTTAATTTGATCAACGATATGTCTGCAACTGGATACTATGAAATATAATCAAGCCTCGTTCAAAGGCCATTTTCAAGGTTAGCCCTGTTCAGTGGCTATAAATGCTATTTTTGCTTGCAATGGTATTTCTGAAAGTAAGGAAAACCTAAAAAGTTAAACTTACACTAGTATAATTATGATTGATCTTGACAGAGACCTAGCACAGCGCATTGCCCCAGGCCAGTGGAGAACCAAGCTGGGCAGAGACATCAAGGTACAGTCCTGAAGTATTTCATGCACTTGCATATGCATGTTTTTCTTTTCTTTTAGCCCATGTCACAGTGATATTGCCCATCTAATGCCTTGCCTATGTCTTACAGGGTTTCCCGTGCCAAACCACTGGAAACTACTGTGGTGTCCTCATGCTGATGGTAAATATCTTATGTAGTCTCTATTTAAGGTGTGTTGGTATTATTTGACACTGTCATAACTTCATATATTTCCCTTTTACAGTATGCATTCTGCATCTGCACAGATGCTCCACTGCTTTTCACCGAGGTCTGTATTTTATTTATGGGAGAAAGGACACATAAAAATGTATAATGTTGAGCAGAGAAGTTATAAAGTACTGATTATTGGCTGAAAATGACAATTAATACTCAGACTAATGCATTTATTCTTCCATTACTTTTAGCTGGACATGGCAGATATCAGGAAATGGTGGTGCATTTCCCTGTTGGAACGTTTCCAGATCGATGGGTATGACAGAACTTTAAAAGTAATTTCTTAAATATTTTTTTTATAAATAGGTTTAAGTATTATGTTACTATCTCACTCCAAAGCCATGGACGGAGGCTTGCATACTGGACCAAGGAGGCCCGAGCATTGCTCGCAGGGTTGCTGGAGCCAGTGTTTAGGGTCCCAAAGGCCAGAAAGTTGGAACATAAGGTAACATGCTAGGAATGCAGTTTCGATCATACGTGCATATATATATATATATATATATATATATATATATATATATATATATATATATATATATACAGTATCTCACAAAAGTGAGTACACCCCTCACATTTCTTCACATTTTTCTTTATATCTTTCCATGGGACAACACTGAATAAATGACACTTTGATACAATGTAAAGTAGTCAGTGTACAGCTTGTATACCAGTGTAAATTTACTGTCCCCTCAAAATAACTCGACACACAGCCATTAATGTCTAAACTGCTGGCAACAAAAGTGAGTACACCCCTTAGAAAAAATTTACAAATTGGGCCCAAAGTGTAAATATTTTGTGTGGCCACCATTATTTTCCAGCACTGCCTTAACCCTCTTGGGCATGTAGTTCACTAGAGCTTCACAGGTTGCAACTGGAACCCTCTTCCACCCATTTATGACAGCATCACAGAGCTGGTGGATATTAAAGACCTTACGCTCCTCCACCTTCTGTTTGAGGATGCCCCAAAGATGCTCAATAGGGTTTAGGTCTAGAGACAGGCTTGGCCAGTCCATCACCTTTACCCTCAGCTTTTTTAGCAAGGCAGTGGTCGTTTGGAGGTGTGTTTGGGGTCGTTATCATGTTGCAGTACTGCCCTGCAGCCCAGTTTACGAAGGTTGAGTGCACGTGGTCAGCGTCGTACACAGAGGTTGGCTTTGGAAAATAGACGTATGAGTGCTGCTAGCATTGCTGAAGGGCTTGAAGGGGTGGGGGGTCAACCTGTCAGTGCTCAGACCATACGCCACACTCTGCATCATACTGGTCTGCATGGCTGTCATCCCAGAAGAAAACCTATTCTAAAGATGATGCACAAGAAACCCCACAAAAAGTTTGCTGAAGACAAACAGACTACGGACATGGATTACTGCAACCATGTCCTGTGGTCTGATGAGACCAAAATACATTTATTTGGTTCAGATGGTGTTAAGAGTGTGGAGCGGCAACCAGGTGAGGAGTACAAAGACAAGTGTGTCTTGCCTAGAGTCAAGCATGGTGGTTGGAGTGTCATGGTCTGGGGCTAAATGAGTGCTGCCAGCACTGGGGATCTACAGTTCATTGAATTCTAACATGTACTGTGACATACTGAAGCAGAGCATGATCCCCTCCCTTCATAAACTGGGCCGCAGGGCAGTACTGCAACATGATAACGACCCCAAACACCCCTCCGAACGACCACTGGCTTGCTAAAGAAGCTGAGGGTAAAGGTTATGGACTGGCCAAGCATGTCTCCAGTCTTAAACCCTATTGAGCATCTTTGGGGCATCCTCAAACGGGAGATGGAGGAGCGCAAGGACTCTAATATCCACCAGCTCCTTGATGTCGTCATGAATGGGTAGAAGAGGGTTCCAGTTGCAACCTGTGAAGCTCTAGTGAACTACATGCCCAAGAGGGTTAAGGCAGTGCTAGAAAATAATGATGGCAAAACAAAATATTGACACTTGGGCCCAATTTGGACATTTTTTCTTAGGGGTGTACTCACTTTTGTTGCCAACAGTTTAGACATTAATGGCTGTGTGTCGAGTTATTTTGAGGGGACAGTAAATTTACACTGTTATACAAGCTGTACACTGACTACTTGACATTGTATCAAAGTGTCATTTATTCAGTGTTGTCGCATGGAAAGATATAATGAAATATTTGAAGAAATGTTAGGGGTGTACTCACTTTTGTGAGATACTGTATATATATATATATATATATATATATATATATATATATATATATATATATATACTAAGCTTTATTTTCATGTAATTGAACAATAAGAGTTTATTTATCCTTCAAAGGTTCAGCCTGAGAAGTCTGACCGGTGCTTCATTTTGGAGGTAATTGTTTTTACTTCACTGGTGTTGTAAATATTATTAACTCATCGACTGCTTTCATTAGCTCTTTAAAGGACATTGATAAATAATTAAACACTTTACATCCCATATGTTTTTGTGGTAGTGGGAACCAAATGGGCACATATGGGGATGTGTTATATAATCAATTTACATATAATTTTCGATATTGAAATTTCTGTAGCCTTATGCCAAAAAGCTTTAAATCCCCCATTGTGTTTGAAACTGTGTTGTTGTTGTGTTATCTATGAAAATCTTCTTGATGTTGCCTGACATATATTTTACAGTTGCCAAAGTCAGTGCTATCAGACATCCTGACTGAGGTGGTACTCATGGAGGGAGATAAGGCTTACCCCACTCTGGCTCTGGTGTGTTCCACCTTCAGGAACGTGGTGACCTCTGACAGGTTCCGAAGACGGGCGCATTTTCTGTGGCTCGACAGTAAGTGCTTTAGTGAAGGGTGCATCAGTGTACAATATCCTAATTTAAAATAATAATGTAATGTCCTGTGGGGTCTATTCATGTTTTTACTGCTCTATAAAAATAAAAAATGTGCTCTTTCATCTTACACTTTGTTTGTCACAGGCATCACTAAATGGTGTAGATTCTCCGCCAAATACAGAGCGGAGTTCTACACCATGTACAGCATTGGGACCTGCATGGCATGTGGTCGGCAATACAAGATCTGCACAGGTTAATAATAACTCAAGTATCACTTAGCCACTCTCTACTTGCTTGACCATGGACGTCGATTTGGCTAAACAAGTGCGGGGGACAAACAGGCATTCTGGAGTGCATTTTCAAAAGTGGGGGGGACAATGAGGAAACATCTTTTTTTTCTCTTTAGTGCAGGTAATGAATGGTTCTGAAAGACGGCATACCCGCTCACTAATGAATAAAATGTATACAAAACACTAATGTCTGACACATTTGATGAAAAAAGCATTTTCAAAATGCAGCGGACATATGAGCCACTAGCTGCTCCCCGTAGCCCAACCAAACATGACGTAAACAAAAGGAGCTTGGGAAGGTAGTTCCGACTGAGCAATCTGATTGGTCGAAGGCATTTTGACCGTGCTCAAATCGAGCCGAAGCACGGCTGGACTCTCTCACAACAATATTACTCCGCCTCGGTCTCCATGGCAACCTAGCTTGTAGCATAGCCATGATCAGCTTCAATTACTTCTTGATAAACAACATCGTCAGTATCCATGTGCCGCGACACAAGCTGCTGTTAGTGTCCGCTACATTTACAGTCATTAGTGGGCATAGAGGATGGTAATCCCTACAGTTTACACTTCACAACGGGACACTTAAAGGCCTACTTCACCGGTTTGAATATGAAGGTGAATTGAATTCTGAGATCCTATGTAATATAAATGTGCAAAAAAAAATTAAATCGGTTCATCCTAGCCTGAGAAAAGGCAGAAAGAGTGTTTTTTTAACCCTATATTTCTCCTTCTCGTGACATCACAGAAAGAGAAATATAGGGTTAAAAAAAAACTTACTTGTAAATATTACTGTGATGTCACAGTAAAAGACATCACAGTAATATTTACAAAGTAAGTTTTTTTTTAACCTTATATTTCTCTTTCTGTGATGTCACGAGAAGGCCTTTTCTCAGGCTAGGATGAACCGATTTCAATTTTTTTCGCACATTTATACTACATAGGATCTCAGAATTCAATACACCTTCATATTCAAACCGGTGAAGTAGGCCTTTAAAGCCACTCGCCGTTGTCTCCAGTGACGTGCGGTGAGGTCAGTGAGTGGGTAGGCACTGAGTTCTGAAAGCCAGATTTCTCTAAACCTATATATTGTTAAATCAAAAACAATAAACAACAAACAGGCACGCACGGCCGATTTCAAATAAGTTCCTCCCTTTCTTTCTTTCTCTCTCTCTCACTCACACACACACACACACACACACAGACGGGACGTATATGAAATGTCACGACGGTGACTTCAGGTTTGCCCGTAGCTTACTGTAGTTTGGTCTAAATGATTAAACATCGCATCCATCGATTTAACGGACCCGTCCCTCACACCGAGGGCCGAAAAAACGTAAGGCAACAAGTCAAACCTTTGCCGATTCAAACTACCGGTACTACTTCTATTCAACTTAAAAATAAAAGACAGCATTCATCATTATGTAGGACTACAGCATAACTGATGGCAACTCCACTCCATAAACTTTATCTTAATAGATAAAGTACCAGTAGTGTATGCCCCATGGACCTGTCCAGCATCAGAATGTAACCATTTATCCACATTGCAGAGCTTAGGTTTGTCCGTCAGTAACAATGAAAACACAACTGCTCAATTGAATATAAAATGCAGAATGGATTGCACTCGGTATCAATTCATCCAACTTTATTATTAAATAAACCCCAAACAAGTTTCTGACTCACCAATCTGACTCCCTGGCTGTAGAAATAAGCAAGACGACAGTAATCCAGTGACAGTCTGACTGACAGCACAGCTAGCTAGCATCCTTCAGTTCATGTAGGCTACCTGTCCGTTTGAAATGCTCGAACATTGTTTGTCCCTGTTGCTGCTGTACACCGTCCAAGGCTGGCGCAGGCCTTTCTCTTGCTATTCATTCTGTTCCTTTTAAAATTATAATCCAATTTGTTAAAATTCCTCCAGTCTGAAATATCTGCGGGCACGGACAGGGCAGCTGCAATGTTGACTTAAAAATCCGCGGGGGTAACGCGACGTGAATGAGCATAGCCAACGTAATGACGTTGGCCTAAGCTGCGTAAATGTCTAGTAATATCTCGATTTTAATTGGTCCATGAATGATATGTAACGTAAATGCTTATGTGGCATACCATTTACGTAAAAAAGGCACAAAGAATTATGCTTATTTGCGTACATGTTAAATAATACAGAATCAAGTGCGCATGCGCGAAAACTTTTTTTTTCTTGCCGTCCACAATGAATAGGCGCAAAGGCACTGATTCTTTGCCATACACAATGAATGGGAAACAGCAAAGGCACAATATTTTTTGGGCGTAATTTACAAACTGCCACGTTTCTAATCAAAACGTCTACACTTTTTTAAAGTAATCGCGGAGAGAGAGAGAGAGAGACCTTGACGCTGTGTTTTAATACGGCTGGACGCACTCCATGTCCGGCTTAAAAAGTGGGGGGGGCAAAATGAGTCTTGACGAAAAGTGGGGGGTACATGTACCCCCCATACCCCCCGTAATCGACGTCTATGTGCTTGACAAAACACCCATTCCTACTTATAAACAGACGGACTACTGGAACGGGAGGTGATAACATAAATTCCAGAATGCCAAAAGTTGTTCTCGAGGTAGCCCTCCACTCAACTGTTGCTGTTCCAAGTCCCTAATCTTATGTGTCAGTACATGAAGTGTTGAGGTCATACCTGTATAGACCGCCTGCAAAGTGTGTGGTTTGAATATGATTTAGTTTTTTTTCTTGTGTTCTAGGATATATTGGTACGGGGAGAAGAGGCAAGCTGGAAGGAATTTATTGTGACAGCCACGACGGGGGGTACTGCAACGACATCTGCCGTCCAAGATAGGTACATTTAAGTTGTAAATATGGATACAAATCCCTGACGAGACTAATTGTATGAAGTTGAAGCTCTCAAAATAAATACATCTGCACACCTCTGCTTCTTTCAGATGGCATCCCCCCCCCCTCCCTTCCCGTCGAGAGGAGTGGACACTGGGCGTCAGTGCCCCTCTCCCCCCTTCCCGTCGAGAGGAGTGGACACTGGGCGTCAGTGCCCCTCTCCTCCCCCCCCCCCTCCCTTCCCGTCGAGAGGAGTGGACACTGGGCGTCAGTGCCCCTCTCCCCCCTTCCCGTCGAGAGGAGTGGACACTGGGCGTCAGTGCCCCTCTCCCCCCTTCCCCCTTCCCGTCGAGAGGAGTGGACACTGGGCGTCAGTGCCCCTCTCCCCCCCCCCCCTTCCCGTCGAGAGGAGTGGACACTGGGCGTCAGTGCCCCTCTCCCCCCTTCCGCCTTCCCGTCGAGAGGAGTGGACACTGGGCGTCAGTGCCCCTCTCCCCCCTACATTATATTGTATATATGTAATTCAAATCAGTTCTATTTTTGTAATATAAATCTTTTCAAACTAATATTTTGCATAGGTGCTCTGCACAGTTTGGAAACCTTTTGATTTGCCAGACGTGTACTTGTTTTTCAGCCTTAATATTTGTATATTTTATGTGATTCTAACTCTTCACCTGCCGCCCTTCATTTTTGTTTTTCATTCTTCCACGGTTCTAGTTCATTATGGCATTTAATGTGGTTTTAGAAATTCAAGTCTATGAATACACCAAGATTTCTGTCTTGGTGTGTGCTTTCTAACATAACAGCTGTGCACTGACTTTTAATTGTTCATCCCTTGCACCAAAGACCATTACTTCAGTTTTTTCATTGTTCAATTGAAGACAATTTTGGCACATCCAATGATTGAAGTAGTTATTTAGCTGTTGATAAACAGCTTTTTCAATGATTTTGCTTGGTAAGTTAGATATGGTTTGATGACTGTTGTTTTCAGAGCCTGTGGGAATACACCTGTGCGATATCGCCACTGCAGGCCACATGAATAAAAAAATATATAATCATATACAAATATGTCAGTGTGTGTGCCCGTGTATGTATCCAAACACATACACTGCAATTTACATACAACCATACAGCTCAATGTAAATCCATGAAAACATCATGTTTTGATCCCACGGCCAATTGAAGATATATATAGGAAATTAAGGAGGACCTGCTCTTCCTTCATGGCCTTCACCCGGCGATGAAGATACTCTTTTCCGCCCTCACCCCAAGGTGCCATTGGAGGGCGAGGAGTAAGCTGCTCTTACTCCTCCCTTTCTTTCCCTTTCTTTCTGCTCTCCACCCCCCACCCCATCGACTGTAGCTCATTGGGCCCACGTCGGGCCGAGCAGCTGCATCACAACCCTGGGTCAGTCACTTATCCAGTGTCTTACTTTTTTCTTCTACCATTAATCATCTGTTAGTCTTTATTTTTTCTTCTACCATTAATCATCTGTTAGTCTTTATTACGTTGCATGTCCTTAGTCCAGAACCTTAAACTTTGAAAAAAGAAATGTTACTATTTGCTGAATGTTATAGCAGCAGGACAGTATATTCACATATTTTACTTTAACATGGTGCATATTTATAATGGGGACAAACTCAATGTTTTTCTACTGGCCTATATGTTAGGGAAGTATGGGGATTGGAACATGAACATCTCTTTAACACTTTGTTTCCTGTCTGTGCAGCCCATCCTGGACCCCATCTCGATCATCAAATCATGAAAATAAATAATAAAAATCATTAATGAAAATTAAGATTCAACACTGGCTTTATTCAACATCTAGATGTTTCAAACAAAAGTTGTTATACAAAAAAGTATTGTTTTAATCAACTAGCAGAGCTTCATGATATCTATTATTCCAAAAGTGTACCCTATTCACCTGCTGTGTCACACATTAAGTGAACTATTCCCATTGAGAAATGTTCTGCAGTAGTAGGCTGTTTGGACAGACGATGGCAGTGCTGCAAGACACTACAAAAGGTGGTATATGTGGTTGGATAAGTAAAATACAAATCAGATTAAACAAAATCTGCTGAACTTTTTTATTTTATTTAATGAAGGTTGAATGAATGAATCTATTCATCAGTGCTGCAAGACACTACAAATGCTCCAGGGGCTGGAAATTGTACATCAGAGCCACACCTTTACGTTTTTTAACTGATAAATATCATTATGAAACTCTCATTATACACATTGTTTTTCAGTGTGATGTAAAATAACAGTGAACCCAGGGGATAGTTGTTCTTTTAATAAAATAGTATTTCTTAAAATACATGCTAGAGTACATTAAACTAAAATACTCATTTAATGTTTAAAGTTTTATTAAATAAATATTTAATTTAGCACTCAAACAGGGTTAAAACCGGGGGTTAAACCTTGCTAAACTATAAATTAGTATAAAATAAAATGTAATTTAACCTTACATAAAGAGAGATGACTACTATAAGCCTAACTTAACAACTCATTTTAAACTTTGCAGAACGAGAAATAAATCTATCTGTCTATGGAGCCTACTGGCTAAGCTATCAGCTAGCGCGATCTTTTACATGTTGTTTGAGTTTCACACAGATAGTATAAACTATCTATAGTTAGCTTACTCGCTAAGCTATCGCACCATCAGCTATCGTGATCTTTTTAAATGTTGTTTTAACGCTATCAAGCTTTTAAATGTTGTTTAAGTTTCACACAGATAGTATAGCGTATACAACTGTACTGGGTTCACACCATGGTTCACACTGTATGTATGAGTTGTGTATGACCACATTGCGTTGCCGTAGCGTAGCGGTATCTATGGTGACAACGTCAAGTGTCGATACGTCATCAGTAGGCGCAGGACCCCGAGCAGATCTGGCAGCCGAACACATCTGGTACCTACACAGGCTGAGCTTTTTTTCTGTCAGCAATGTCTGAGAATATGTTGCCGCGGCTATGCCTGCAGCCTACTTCAACAGCGGGTCTCCACACTGTTGATCCGCCCAGACAACTTTAGCCTGCATGTTTAGGATCCAACTGGCCGGCTGGTTTAAACTCATTTGATTGTCTTTTTTTGCAAATATTTTACGAGTTTACTCCTTGCCCTCTTAATTCAAATCGCATAGCCTATCGCAACATCAGCTCACGTGATGAGCAACATATTATCAGACTCCGTTTTCTCTCTCTCTCTCTCTCTCTCTCTCTCTCTCTCTCTCTCTCTCTCTCTCTCTCTCTATTCCCACTCCTATCCTCAGAAAAATCTAATTTTGAAAATGCATCTGGCTTAAATGGATAGGGGATTTTTTTGCACGATAAACGAGAAATAAACTAATAAGAGATATAGCCTACAATAAATACGAGACATATATCTTTTTATATATATTCATTGTGACACTGACACCTGATTCAATTAAATACGTTGCGGTTGTGGTGGGGAAAAATAGCCTACAACTAATTGCAAGCCTATATAATAATAATAAGTTACTTCCTAGCAGGATGCAAGTGATTCTGAGCTGCGGCTCTCAGCTGTGCGGCTCTCAGCTGTGCCAAAGCATTCACCGTTGCTAGGGAAACCAGCTACCGTCGCAGCCCGGTGCAGTAGTGTGAACTGCCAGTCAGGCTCGTTGTGAGCATTTGCAACATTGTCAAGTTTGCGTCTCGTTGTGTGGGGAATCTTTGGTCTGAACTGAGCTAAACCTGAACAAACCTTCTGGACAGCAAAAAAGCAGTTTTTTAGAATACATTTTATAATATTTATGAAAATGTATTTTTAATTGGATAAATGTAAACAGCTTATAGAGAAACCGAACATGAATGTCATATATTTATTAGGGCTGTCAAGCGATTAAAAAAATTAATCTAATTAATTACAGGCTCTGTGATTAATTAATCTAAATTAATCGCATACTTATATGACACTGTTATGCCTGTTTATAAACAACTGTATAGGCTACCGTTCGTTTCTCTCTCTCTCTCTCTCTCTCTCTCTCTCTCTCTCTCTCTCTCTCTCTCTCTCTCTCTCGTAACTTCTGTCTCCTCCTCTCAGCCAGGTTACTACATTAAATAAATTGAGGAACTACTAGCGCTGGAAAAAAACACAAAAAAACAAGCAGGCTAAATGACTGTCAATCTCCCACAACAGACAGCGCTGCACTGCCACAGGTGCGGTGCGCATAGCCTATGCCGACTCATTCACTGTCCTTCTCATAACCAAACATATTGACACATAGTCTAGCAGCAAGTGCTCAAAAAAGGCTTTAGTTTTCGAGATACCCCTACCTGAGGTAGAACAAACCTCAACTATGATTTTTTTTATCTTTAGAATGTCCTGTTCATGAAACTGATTGTTGAGCATTTTTATCTTTGGGGGAAATGTGTTTTTTTGGTTATTCTTTAGAACTACCCCACTCCCTCAAAAAGAGCCAAATTAGGCCATTCCGAATAGGGGATATGTGACAAAAAAGTCCATAACTTGGGAATGCACACTCTTTTCTTCATCAGATTTGCCGAGGTACTAACCAGGTGTCTGTCCCACATCACCAAAAAGTTAAAATGTAATTTAGCAAAACATTTATTGAAATAGGGTCCTGTATACATAGCTTTAGTTTAGACGGAAATGGTACTTTTGTTGTGATAGGAAAAGAGGGTTCCTTTACTTTTCTCTCACATATCACCAAAACATAAATCCCTACCAAATATACCATTTATGTGTTGTCTAGGATGCTATTGAACAATAACCAGTAGTTGTATGAAGATATCTATTACAGTTAAATTTCTAATGAGATTTCTCTAGAAGTACTCCTGCACTGAAATAGCCAAATTTGGACATTCCGAATGGGGGATAGGTGGCATAATAGCCTATAGTCCAGCAGATATGTGAATGCATTGTGCTTTGGCACACTGATAGAGCATGCCCTAAGGAAGATTTTTTGCTAAAGGGCCATCGCCAATTTTTCCTATGGCGCCCACGGCGGCCATCTTTGAAAATGGGCACCAGCAACTGTTATAATACCAGTAGCTTGGGTTGTAGAGCACCTAGGATCATGATTATGGTGTCTAATCCTACATTTTCAAGGATGGACAAGGCAGTGGTGCTATTTAAAACATGCTAGAAAGTACCCAACTTCATATATCTGGCATTCAGGGAACTAAATTGTGGTAAAACCTTCAAATATTAGCGGTGTTATGCACATTTTCATGAATTACATAATCAGTTCATGAGTTGTATGCTGACCTTCTATGCTTACAAGTAAATGTCTATTTCAAAGCCTGACCAATACATCAGTTTAGCCTGTTTGAGTGGTGTAATTGCTATAATATCTGTGTAACCCACTCTGAGTAAGTCAATATTGCTCTAGGTTCCGAAGGAGCTAAGTGATATAAACAGTTACCACAATGAAAGTACCAGGCAAGGTAAGTTTACGAGAGCAGCCCCATCAAGTATGTTGACCTGTACTATGGGGTTGGATTTGTTCACTTGTGATGAAATCAGGTTCTCCAAACAGCCAACCAAGTCTGACTTGGTTCCAGTTCTTAGCTTGCCCATTTGTGACAATGCCAGTGGACATGCTTGGTTTTTCGTGCTAAAAAAAGTAATCCAGACTTCAATTATGTATCCGGGATACAATATAAAGCCTAGAGAACAGGGAGCAGTCACTCTTCAGGGATGAGAGCTGTTGTTGGGACCTGGACTTCTCTCTGACTGGAGGCCTGCTGAATAAAGGGAGGTTGTTCCTTTTGATGTTTTCTTTGGTTGGCTTTGTCTGGTTGACAGTTGCAACATCCCCAGTATCAAGTACAAGAAGATCTACAGTGCTCTTTTCACAGAATGGATTGCCCATGTCTTCTACACTCACTGAACACTTCATTAGGTACACCTGTTGAATTGCTTATATGGACAAAAAGCTAATCTTCCAATCACTGGTCGCAACTCGATGCATTTAGGTATGTGGACGTGGTCAAGATAAAATGCTGAAGTTAAAACTGAGCATCAGAATGGGGAAAGGGGGGTTTAAGCGACTTTTAAAATGGCATAGTTGATGGTGCAAGGCAGGATCGATCCATGCTTTCATGTTGTTTACTCCAAATTCTGACCCTACCATCTTACTTTCGCAACCAAATCAAGACTCATCAGACCAGAAAAGACTTTTCCAATCTTTCGTTGTCCTGTCTTCTGCTGCTGAACCTTTGGTTGGTCGCATTTTGTGTTCAGAGATGGTATTCTGTATACACTGGTTGTAACAAGTGGTTATTTGAGTTAATATTGCCTTTCTATCATCTTGAACCAGTATACCTATCCTCCTCTGACCTCTGACATCAACAAGGCATATTCATCCACACAAATGCCGCTCACTGGGTATTTTTTATTTTTCGGGCCATTCTCTGTAAGCCCTAGAAATGGTTGTGCATGAAAATCACAGTGGATCAGCAATTTCTGAAATACTCAGACCAGCACTTTTGGCACCATCAACATTTACATGTTCAAAGTCACTTAAACCCCCTTTCTTCCCCATTCTGATGCTCGGTTTTAACTTCAATAAGTTGTCCTGTCCAGGTCTACATGCCTAAATGCATTGAGTTGCTGCTATGTGATTGGCTGATAAGTTATATGTGTTAACAAGAAAATTAAGGGCTGTACCTATTAAAGTGGCCGGTGAGTGTATAGCGCTAGTTAGTTCTTTAACTTCTCTTGCAAACGCCAATTGTGCATGTTTGGTCTACTTGTGGTCCCTGGTGTCATTCGCCCTTCTCTTCTCAGTGGATGCCTCAAACTCTCCAACCACACTTGCCATCTCGGGGCCAGACATTATCCAGCGTCGCAGAGCTGCAGGGTTCTCTGCAAGTCCCACAACACCACCGCTTGGTCAAAAGCTGAGAAGCAGTGTGTTGTTTTCTTCACAGCAAAGTTTCCTTTCAGAAACTGCTCATGGACATCAGGATGTGTATCCTACAGTGAAATCATGCCACACAAGTGGACTGGTATTCATCTGGCATAGTGGGTGTGTCCCAAAGCAAAGAACCAAAGCACGATCTTGGTCAGTGCATCTATATAGAGTAGGAAGTTGGCCTCTCTTATTGATTGCACATAGATCATTTACTCTATTTACAGCTGCAGGACAATGGACCAGAAGTGGAACTGGGGACATGACAAAGCTCTTTCACTACACCAGTCTTCCAAGGACAGAGGATTATGACTCTCCTGTTCATTTATGTACTCGGTGAAAGCCCTCTGCAGGAGAAGGTATAGGCTGCTGGCTGTGACCTTATGAACATGGCAGAGGCGTCACGTGACAGGCTTTCAGAAATGAATCTGCTGTCTCTGTTGTAGCAACTCCAGCTTGCACAAGTGCTCTACACACGCTACCTTCCAAGATAATGCCAAGTACCTTGAGTGCTGCCATCTCAATGTGGAACCCACCAAACATCACAATAAAGTTATCTTCACCATGAGCTGCTGGCCAAGTCCACTGGATTTGTTTTGCCACTGCATACAGAGGTTGATCCAGAGCGATGATTGATACCTGACCAGGATTCATAATCTCCGCTGCCTTCTTCACCACATTCATAGAATGGCGTATCATGGCGAACGGTTTTGGCTTGGTCATAGAAAAGGGGAAGTACACACTACATTGTGTAATTCTTGGTGTTAACAATGTTTTTATGCTTTAGTATGATTATTGTATAACATTTAGACAGAGTGAGATCCACTGTGAAGATCCCTCTCCATTGATGGCGAGCCTCCCAGTGTGATCCTTCCAGGCCGAGGAAACGACCCATGAAATACTCCACATGTGGTATGGCCGTACCAGTCACCAGGATTCACACATCCATTGGACTACTACACACGTCCTTTCCAAGAACTGTCACTGGACCAGTTACAGCCATTTTAACAGAGAACCACTGACAGTGGATTAATTAACCGGAAGTGATCATCAAACAGACTGACTAAAAGGACTATTGACAACACTTGTTTATTTTATATGGCCCATGTTTTTATTTTCAAATGATGTATATGCATATGTGTTTTGGGTGTTACCTACAACTCTATGTGAGTAAACGTTACTGCTTGCAACTTACCTTGCCTGGTACTTTCATTGTGGTAACTGTTTATATCACTTAGCTCCTTCGGAACCTAGAGCAATATTGACTTACTCAGAGTGGGTTACACAGATATAATAGCAATTACACCACTCAAACAGGCTAAACTGATGTATTGGTCAGGCTTTGAAATAGACATTTACTTGTAAGCATAGAAGGTCAGCATACAACTCATGAACTGATTATGTAATTCATGAAAATATGCATAACTCCGCTAATATTTGAAGGTTTTACCACAATTTAGTTCCCTGAATGCCAGATATATGAAGTTGGGTACTTTCTAGCATGTTTTAAATAGCACCACTGCCTTGTCCATCCTTGAAAATGTAGGATTAGACACCATAATCATGATCCTAGGTGCTCTACAACCCAAGCTACTGGTATTATAACAGTTGCTGGTGCCCATTTTCAAAGATGGCCGCCGTGGGCGCCATAGGAAAAATTGGTGATGGCCCTTTAGCAAAAAATCTTCCTTAGGGCATGCTCTATCAGTGTGCCAAAGCACAATGCATTCACATATCTGATGGACTATAGGCTATTATGCCACCTATCCCCCATTCGGAATGTCCAAATTTGGCTATTTCAGTGCAGGAGTACTTCTAGAGAAATCTCATTAGAAATTTAACTGTAATAGATATCTTCATACAACCACTGGTTATTGTTCAATAGCATCCTAGACAACACATAAATGGTATATTTGGTAGGGATTTATGTTATGGTGATATGTGAGAGAAAAGTAAAGGAGCCCTCTTTTCCTATCACAACAAAAGTACCATTTCCGTCTAAACTAAAGCTATGTATACAGGACCCTATTTCAATAAATGTTTTGCTAAATTACATTTTAACTTTTTGGTGATGTGGGACAGACACCTGGTTAGTACCTCAGCAAATCTGATGAAGAAAAGAGTGTGCATTCCCAAGTTATGGACTTTTTTGTCACATATCCCCTATTCGGAATGGCCTAATTTGGCTCTTTTTGAGGGAGTGGGGTAGTTCTAAAGAATAACCAAAAAAACACATTTCCCCCAAAGATAAAAATGCTCAACAATCAGTTTCATGAACAGGACATTCTAAAGATAAAAAAAATCATTGTTGAGGTTTGTTCTACCTCGGGTAGGGGTACCTGAAAATCTGAGGGCCCCTCCTGCTAGTCTAACACACACACACACACACACACGTGACACGACACACACAGGAGGAAAAAAGACAGGCATATGCTTGGAAGAGTGAGAGGGGGCGGGTGTCAGCTAGCAAACAAAAGTGAGACAGAGGAAGATTGAGAGGTACTGTTTTGAACCTATTGTTAATTAGGCACCCACTAAACCAATAACGCACAGACACTGCGGAGAATAACATAAGACGTATTCCTACCTTCATGTTTATTTGCCCGGAGCAACCCATAACACGTCCATAGAGCCATCTCTATGCTCTTTAATCCCGTGCGGGCCGTGTCACCTCTTTTGCACCGGGTCAAAGGGCAATATAGAAGTGCGATTAATCTGCGTTAATTTTTTTAATCGCGTTAATTTTTCTGTGATTAATTAATCGAAATTAACGCGTTAATTTGACAGCCCTAATATTTATGTCTGTGGGTCACCAGGGCCTTTAAATTATGATATGCTGGAAGTTGACGCTCTTCTGGAATGACATTACAATTGTAGCGGGTACAGGTGGTTCAGATTAATTCAGCTATTAGGAATTAATCTGATGATTAATAATACTTTAATAATTTATTAAAGGTCAAAAGGGGCACCACCACTCAGTCAAGAGTGGAAAAGTAATAGCAAATTGTCTCGTTTAATCAAAGGATTTATTTACAAATGTTGACTAGCCCAAGGTTCAGTTAAACAAATCAACATTAATACATCCTAGTCTCAATGATCATTTCCCTACAATAATGTAATCAAGTAATTACTATTATAAATTTGGTAATATGATTTTAACACTGAAGCAGGCCCGGAGTGGCTAATCGGGAGCACCGGGAGGATTCCCGGTGGGCCGGTCTGATTTTCTGATTGCGTGGGCCGGCCCGGTGTTTTTTTTTTTTTTTTTTTTTTTTTCTTTTAGCACACCATATGTTCCTCTCGCGTCATGGCAGCCCAGAGTGCAGGCCTTGTCGCCTGTTTGACGGGGCCGCCGGCCCATGGACATAGGGCCAGCCTCTTTATAGGTCCACTCCATATATGGGCCGGCCCAGAGTAGCCTACTGATGATGACGTAATTACGCTTTGACCGGCTTGACGGCGGCAACCGCAGGGCGGCAACACGCTCAAAAAAATGGAGAACAGAAAGCGCAAAGGCGGAGCCGAAAAGGCTAGAATTAAAAAACGGAAAGCCCTAGAGACAGATGCAGCACAAACTTTTTCAGACAGACCAGCTCGCAGTTGCCGAGGCCGCTTGAAGACGACGACACGGGTAAGATAAGCTAGTCGCAGCAGTTCAATAGCTAGCGGTTGTGCAAAAAAAATTAAGTTGTGCCGCCAACCAGTAGCCAGTTAACTGCTGACAGCAGCAGGGATGTAGTGGTGGTTGGATGTGGGTAAACGCCGTGCCCCTACTTCTTCTTTTCAGCATTTTATCTTTACATAATATTATACGACCACGTATTACGCCACTGAAAAAAAGGAGCCACGGTATCAAAGTATCCCAACGTGCCGGCCCCCGCGACCCCCACCCACCCCCTAAAACTATATCTTTCTTCTTTAACATTTTAGCATTTAACTCGTGAGTTCTCTGAGAAAAAACTATTATTTTATTGACAACCTAACACTCCGTGAACATAAACTACATTCAATTAATTATTTGTCGTGTGAACACTGTAAATGAATGAATAAATAAATTCAGTGAATGAATGGGGCTCACTGCGCAGTACGCACCACTGTGCCCTCTCATCCGAAGCGGTGTGTGTGTGTGGCAGCGCAGCCTGCTTTTTGTAATACAGTAGCAAGCATAAATTTCTCATGTGGCGATGATTTAAAATCATGTGGCAATAACGATCCAGACCGTAGGCAGGAAGGGATTGTCATTGAGTGAATATTATGAGAATTAATATTCTTCATACTATTTTGAGTTTGATGTGATGAACAATGTCCTGAGATTATGCCAGATGAATTGTCACTACATCAATGAAACTGACTTATTCAGAAAGCTTTGTGAAAAGGAGAAATTTTTGCTGAGAATTAACTTTTAAAATGTTTTATTTAGTGTCAGAAGCAGAGCCAGGGACGAGTTGTCTTGTGGATGTCAAAAAACAAGGCTTGCCGAGGATTCCCGAAGGACCCAAAGACTTTACTGAGTGCCTGATCCTTAGCCCACCACCTAGTTTGCCCTATAGGGCACAGTCGTCTGTGACGCTTGTCGTGACTTGTCTCTTCCCACTGTCGCATGCGTTTGTATGACTGCCTTAAGAAAACAGCAATATCATTGAGCAGTGAAAAGAGGGATGCACTTTGTACAACACTGCCCGTGGTGTCTGCTAGTACAAGATTCAAAAGATGCGCATAACACCAAACATGAATCTGATTGGGCGACTGCTCGGAGAGAAGTGTGGAAAATCCCAGATACCGTCCCTGCATATTAGCTGCACCATCTGTTGAGTTGCCAACACATTTGCCAATGTCTAGATTCAGCTTCAGTAGCACTTGTTTCAGGAGCTCTACAAAACTTTTCCCTGTTGATGACTCACAGTCCACCACAGCGATCAGCCTTTCATGAATAACATCTGTCACATATCTAAGTATGACGGAACACTGGTCTTTGGAGCTGATATCTTGCGTTGTATCTATTTGGACTGAAAACATGCCAGCCTGTCTCACTTCTTCAGCTATAGTCAGTTTTATCAGTTCGCTGATGGCATCCACAACTTTACTGAATGTGTCTTTTGACAGCAGGGTAACTAAAGCACCCCTGCCTCTTGAACCAGTTTCATGCTGCTTTTTGCTGTTTTCTATGCAAGTTTGTACATGCTGTTGGAGGCTAATGTCATATTTGCTCAAGAGTAAAATCAACTCCAACACATTACCATGATTAACAGCCACATGTTCTAAGCTGTAACCTGCCTCTTCTTTATCTCCCCTGGAGCTAAGGCCACATTTGCTTATAACTTTGATGACATCCACTATGCGCTCCATCACCTGACGTTTCTTTTTAACTTGCTCCGCATGCAATGACATTTGGTTGCCAGTGAACAGGCTTTTCACATCAGCCTTTTGTAAATTGAGAAAGTAAGCATCTGCATCTGTGTGTCTTACTTTTTTCATGTTCCTCTACCCTCTGGTGAATATGCTTCCAGTCCCTCATGCCTCCCTTTATGAAAGGGCCGTCACTCACCGAATTTATAATAATTTATGTTCTTATAATTGTGAATAATCCATTTGAATTGTGAAGCAGCTGTTTTGTTGATGTACGCAAATGGAAAAATAGATGATGGTGTCAATAGAAAGTGCTATACATTGCATTTTATTTATTTATTTGATGATGCCATCATTAGACCTGTATACTGTAAATAGAAGTGAAATCCTTTAGGCTAGGTTAAATGATTGATTGTGACCTGTGAACAACTTTGAACTTAAAATGCATTTCAGATATTGCAGAAAAGGTACATTGCATTTTATTTCTTAATTATTTTCTATTTTTATTTCATTTAATTTCAAGGTTTAGAAAATAATATTTTTGGAACATTGTGTTGTAAAGAATGTTAAATGTTATAATAAATCAACATTATAAAGCAACACTTATGGAAATATTTTTTTTAGAAAAAAACACTGAATAACAAGGCTATAGAGAACAGTGTGCTATGCAGACTAAGGTTTTAAATACATAATTTTTATATAGTCAGTCGTGAACTAAAGTGGGCCGGTCTGAGGCATGAAACTCCAGGGCTGAAAATGAGTCCCACTCCGGCCCTGCACTGAAGGCTACAGAATCTTTCACTTGTTGATTGTTGACACTCCAATAATATCCACACAAATAAATCACAAACACTTCTGGTTACAATATAAGAACATTTATTTTAACCACAATGAAACTTAAGTTAACATCCGTTTTATACACGCATAAGGCAAATACACTTAATCAAAGAAAACGTCTAGAACATTGTTGGTTATACAGCCATGTACCAATGTGTGTGTGTGTGTGTGTGTGAGAGTGAGTGAGTGTGAGTGTGAGTGTGTGTGTGTGTGTGTGTGTGTGTGTGTGTGGTGAAGCAAGAAAAGGGACGGGGGACGCTCCCACGTGACTTGGGGCGACAGGCACAAGATGGCGACCGAAAACAGGTTATTAATGCCACAAAATGGCTTCCCTGGATGGCTAGGCTAGTTTAGGCTATCCTACTTCCACCCGGTAGGGGCAGTAGCTACCACGGTTACTCAAAATGGCGTCTACTTCAGAACAAAGGGGCAAGAAGAAGAAGACTGAGGGCGGGGGATTTCGAAATCACTCGCCCCTTTAACAGGGATTCTACAAAAGATCTTAACACCAATTATATCAAATAAAGACTACCATCAGGGTTATCTAACGTGTGTGTACGTGCGTGCAGGAGAGGAAGAGGAGGAAAGGCCACGCTTGAGCGCGGAGAGGGGGAGAAAGAAAGATACAGCAGACTTTAAAACCAAACTGCAGCGTTGAATGAAGTGACAAACTGAACGTCCTGACTCTCCGTGGGGAGAGGACAAACGGAGATAGATCACAGCTTGTTCAAAAATAGCAAACACGGAATCGAAAATAAACAGTATTGTTCACACTTTAAAAAGTAATAATAACTAAACATCTGCCCAGGTAATTATTATGCCAAAATCTCACTTGTTGGAAACTTAGTTTCCGCTGCTCGTCGTCGTTATGGCGGGCAGCCAATCCTTTCCGGACTGGGGCTCACAAGACGGAGGCTCCGAGCCTGTGGCGGTCGGGGAGCAGGTGAGGTGATCTCTGCGGTCTTCAGATCGCAGGAAAAAGGCAAAGGGCGCACTGATTTTGTGCGGAGGGTGGCGATCGGGAGACAAACTCGATCGGCTTACGGTCCGCTGTCCAAAGGCAGGTTTCTAGGTAAACCGCCTGTTTCCTAGTCTTCGTTTGGTCGTTCCAACGGAACAATGGCAACTCACGTTGGTGTTTCGGAGATCGTCGCGGCCGCTGGCGATAGCTTTAGTAAAACACGTGGTGGTTGGTTCCGGGGTGAAGAGGGCCCCTGTAGGTCTGTACAGACGTTGTTGTTTCTATATGGGTCAGCCTACAGCCGCCACCAGAAAGAAAGAATGGACGCCGCACGGGCGCTTTTGAAGTCCCGTCTTTCATCCGGGGTCATCTGGGGTGGGGCTTCAGGCTAGCGTTTGGGCACACCCACCTGCAAAGGTTAGGGTGTACTGCATTGTTTTAGCCGCACGGTGGCGGCACAGGGTTGTCCATAGGTTTGACCCCCTACACAATTATATAAACGTTCTCTGTTTATGTAACACATCTTGTTTTGTTTAAAGGTTTAGTGTATAGTATTGGTGTATTTTAGCTCCATCTAGTGGTACAACTTCTAGATTGGAACGCTATGGTTGTTACCCCTCCGTTAAACGGAATTTAGATGCCACGGTGGCCTTCACGGACAAGAAGCTAGTTACTAAAGATGTCATCATCCACCACTGCCTCAAGTCTTTCCACAATATCAATTGATGAGGTGAACATGTATTTAGTTCTTTGTTCGATAGTTCTTCTTTGGCCACTCTATATATATATAAAAATGCGTCAAGGCTGTTTCGGATGGGAAGCGACGTTCTGCTCCCGTTGTCGCGTGTCCCCCACTGCATCGCATTGCACTTCTCGTGTGAACAGAAAGGCAAAGGAGTGCTCCATGAGGAAACGCCAGGCGCTTACGCGTGGTAACCAAAAAAAACAGTTTCTGTGCACCGTATCCCTGCCTTTACAAATTATTTACCTTTTTATGTTATAGCCAAATAGCAACTCCTATTGTTTAAATTAGTTCAGTTAGTATGTTTATTGGTGAATTTAGTGTTGTTTAGTCTAATATGTTACTTTAATAGCTTTTCTCTGATTAGGTCTATGTAATTTACCGTCTATTGTTTAGATTTGTCACAAACCTGCGAGCAAGAGGGGCGCTTCAGCTGTGTTAACTCAGATTTATATTTATAACCCTTTTAATAACAATTTTAAATGTCCAAATCACAGACAGCAAGAATGATCCTCTCATCCACTGTGATAACTTTTGATTCAACCATTGCGTTGCATGGAAAACAGTTAAAACAGTTGTCAACTCTGCCAATGCAACAATCGCATCCCATCTGAAATGACCGTTAAGTTTGTCCGTTCTGTGCTACTAACAACATGGCGGGCTTTGTGGCGGTGTCCCCCGCTCCTTTGTAGATATAAAACTCTTATTATAAGGTAAAAACAACAACAGCTTTTATTTTCAAGCGAGCTTAATCTAATTAAAACACACTAATGAATATTAGATTCATTTCTACCAAGTCGGTTCTGAAAAATCCCAATACACACTACACACTGGACCTTTAAACTACTTTCTCTTTGATGTTAAGAGAAATATTGTTATGACAGTAGTGGTAGTATTAAGAGCAATATAAATATTATAATAACAGCTCCTTACAAAAAGTCTTCTTTTATTTCAACAGACATTTCTACAAAGAAGAGACGCAGGAACGAAAAAGAAGACTTACCTGGAGGTAATTTAGCTATCCTAGAATAAGATTTCAACATTTCAAATGGGGTATTATAATGACAAGTACATGTGCTAGATATACATGTCATAACATATTAAGTGTTGTCATTTCTCAACATAGTTTTGTTATGCCATGTTTGATAAAACAACTATTAACCAACCGAATAACATGCATCACCAGAAGAACCATCCACAATAGTTCAGGTTTACTGACAAAAATAATACAATTCATCATGATCATTGGGTACACAAATGATGGATAGGGTAAAAGCAAATTAATAAAATGTGGGATCAACAAATGTAAATATGTCTGAGGTAAAAAGAAGAAAAGAAAAATAAAGCATACACTATTTTCTCCTTCAGAATGCAACCATAGGATTGGTGGAGAAGAGCAGTATTACCCAGTGAAGGGGGTTGTAAGAACCAAAAGGCTGAAGGTTTGTTTTGTCATGAATACAATTGTGTCAGTACAAATAAACCATTGCAAAAGATTCACTTTAAAAAAAAAAAATTAAAATCCCGGTAAAGGGTTTTTTACTGGGAGTTTTTTTCTCAGCCGAGCTAAGGGTGTAAGGGCAGGGTGTCATATTGTATCATATTGTATGAAAAGTAAAGCCCACTGAGACAAATGTATTTGTGATTTTGGGCTATACAAATAAAACTGATTTGATTTGATTTGATTTGGATTTGAACTTACCACCACTTAAAACTGCAAGGTCACTTGACACATGGGGATACATGTGGTTTAATGTTTTTCAGGGAAAACCAATGGAATTAGTGGAGTAGGAACCCTGTTCTATGTGGTATGTAGAATTTAAAATGTCCTTTGTATTTGTGTATTATAATTGTACTGTAATATGATTAAAGTTTATTAGTCTATTAGATTAGATTTAACATCTTTTTTTCAGACAAAGATAAGTAAAAGTAACATTTTCTTTTGTATCTTTAAATAGTTAAATGCTTCTGTGATGCTATTTATTTTTTACTCTAATCAACCTAATTTCAGTGTTCCATAAAGAATAACACCTTGCCGTTGCTGACAATTTCAAAAGACAAGCATAAACACAGACTATTATGTAAAAAACTTAATCACACTATTACCATAATCAAGTAATTTACAGAAATGACATAAGTGTGTGCACTTACTTTTATGAATATCTGCCCTTCTCCATTTTCATGTATTTAATTCCATTCATGGCTAAAAAATATTTGATTTGATTACAGTGGGAAGACGTGGCCCTTACAGTGGGTAGAGAAGGAGAATACGAAGGCCTAAAAATTCTGACCCTACCATCTTACTTTTGCAACCAAATCAAGACTCATCAGACCAGAAAAGACTTTTCCAATCTTTCATTGTCCTGTCTTCTGCTGCTGAACCTTTGGTTGGTCGCGTTTTGTGTTCAGAGATGGTATTCTGTATACACTGGTTGTAACAAGTGGTTATTTGAGTTAATATTGCCTTTCTATCATCTTGAACCAGTATACCTATCCTCCTCTGACCTCTGACATCAACAAGGCATATTCATCCACACAAATGCCGCTCACTGGGTATTTTTTATTTTTCGGGCCATTCTCTGTAAGCCCTAGAAATGGTTGTGCATGAAAATCACAGTGGATCAGCAATTTCTGAAATACTCAGACCAGCACTTTTGGCACCATCAACATTTACATGTTCAAAGTCACTTAAACCCCTTTATTCCCCATTCTGATGCTCGGTTTTAACTTCAATAAGTTGTCCTGTCCAGGTCTAAATGCCTAAATGCATTGAGTTGCTGCTATGTGATTGGCTGATAAGTTATATGTGTTAACAAGAAAATTAAGGGCTGTACCTATTAAAGTGGCCGGTGAGTGTATAGCGCTAGTTAGTTCTTTAACTTCTCTTGCAAACGCCAATTGTGCATGTTTGGTCTACTCGTGGTGCCGGGTGTCATTCTCCCTTCTCTTCTCAGTGGATGCCTCAAACTCTCCAACCACACTTGCCATCTCGGGGCCAGACATTATCCAGCGTCGCAGAGCTGCAGGGTTCTCTGCAAGTCCCACAACACCACCGCTTGGTCAAAAGCTGAGAAGCAGTGTGTTGTTTTCTTCACAGCAAAGTTTCCTTTCAGAAACTGCTCATGGACATCAGGATGTGTATCCTACAGTGAAATCATGCCACACAAGTGGACTGGTATTCATCTGGCATAGTGGGTGTGTCCCAAAGCAAAGAACCAAAGCACGATCTTGGTCAGTGCATCTATATAGAGTAGGAAGTTGGCCTCTCTTATTGATTGCACATAGATCATTTACTCTATTTACAGCTGCAGGACAATGGACCAGAAGTGGAACTGGGGACATGACAAAGCTCTTTCACTACACCAGTCTTCCAAGGACAGAGGATTATGACTCTCCTCCTGTTCATTTATGTACTCGGTGAAAGCCCTCTGCAGGAGAAGATATAGGCTGCTGGCTGTGACCTTATGAACATGGCAGAGGCGTCACGTGACAGGCTTTCAGAAATGAATCTGCTGTCCCTGTTGTAGCAACTCCAGCTTGCACAAGTGCTCTACACACGCTACCTTCCAAGATAATGCCAAGTACCTTGAGTGCTGCCATTTCAATGTGGAACCCACCAAACATCACAATAAAGTTATCTTCACCATGAGCTGCTGGCCAAGTCCACTGGATTTGTTTTGCCACTGCATACAGAGGTTGATCCATAGTGATGATTGATACCTGACCAGGATTCATAATCTCCACTGCCTTCTTCACCACATTCATAGAATGGCGTATCATGGCGAACGGTTTTGGCTTGGTCATAGAAAAGGGGAAGTACACACTACATTGTGTAATTCTTGGTGTTAACAATGTTTTTATGCTTTAGTATGATTATTGTATAACATTTAGACAGAGTGAGATCCACTGTGAAGATCCCTCTCCATTGATGGCGAGCCTCCCAGTGTGATCCTTCCAGGCCGAGGAAACGACCCATGAAATACTCCACATGTGGTATGGCCGTACCAGTCGCCAGGATTCACACATCCATTGGACTACTACACACGTCCTTTCCAAGAACTGTCACAGGACCAGTTACAGCCATTTTAACAGAGAACCACTGACAGTGGATTAATTAACCGGAAGTGACCACCAAACACACTGACTAAAAGGACTATTGACAACACTTGTTTATTTTATATGGCCCATGTTTTTATTTTCAAATGATGTATATGCATATGTGTTTTGGGTGTGACCTACAACTCTATGTGAGTAAACGTTACTGCTTGCAACTTACCTTGCCTGGTACTTTCATTGTGGTAACTGTTTATATCACTTAGCTCCTTCGGAACCTAGAGCAATATTGACTTACTCAGAGTGGGTTACACAGATATTATAGCAATTACACCACTCAAACAGGCTAAACTGATGTATTGGTCAGGCTTTGAAATAGACATTTACTTGTAAGCATAGAAGGTCAGCATACAACTCATGAACTGATTATGTAATTCATGAAAATATGCATAACTCTGCTAATATTTGAAGGTTTTACCACAATTTAGTTCCCTGAATGCCAGATATATGAAGTTGGGTACTTTCTAGCATGTTTTAAATAGCACCACTGCCTTGTCCATCCTTGAAAATGTAGGATTAGACACCATAATCATGATCCTAGGTGCTCTACAACCCAAGCTACTGGTATTATAACAGTTGCTGGTGCCCATTTTCAAAGATGGCCGCCGTGGGCGCCATAGGAAAAATTGGCGATGGCCCTTTAACAAAAAATCTTCCTTAGGGCATGCTCTATCAGTGTGCCAAAGCACAATGCATTCACATATCTGCTGGACTATAGGCTATTATGCCACCTATCCCCCATTCGGGATGTCCAAATTTGGCTATTTCAGTGCAGGAGTACTTCTAGAGAAATCTCATTAGAAATTTAACTGTAATAGATATCTTCATACAACCACTGGTTATTGTTCAATAGCATCCTAGACAACACATAAATGGTATATTTGGTAGGGATTTATGTTATGGTGATATGTGAGAGAAAAGTAAAGGAACCCTCTTTTCCTATCACAACAAAAGTACCATTTCCGTCTAAACTAAAGCTATGTATACAGGACCCTATTTCAATAAATGTTTTGCTAAATTACATTTTAACTTTTTGGTGATGTGGGACAGACACCTGGTTAGTACCTCAGCAAATCTGATGAGGAAAAGAGTGTGCATTCCCAAATTATGGACTTTTTTGTCACATATCCCCTATTCGGAATGGCCTAATTTGGCTCTTTTTGAGGGAGTGGGGTAGTTCTAAAGAATAACCAAAAAAACACATTTCCCCCAAAGATAAAAATGCTCAACAATCAGTTTCATGAACAGGACATTCTAAAGATAAAAAAAATCATTGTTGAGGTTTGTTCTACCTCGGGTAGGGGTACCTGAAAATCTGAGGGCCCCTCCTGCTAGTCTATAAGGAGTCCCCTTGAAGAGTCTCTACATACCACACACACACGCTGCTTGTTTGAAATGTTATAATTAATGTTTTTTTTTGTTCAGTGTATATAAAATAAATATATCATATAGTCTTCTTGCTTCTATCAGGTTGCTTGATTCAGGTGTTCTTGTGGAATGGCACTTAGGGTGTATAGGTAAGAGTAAGAGCACTTGTTTTTGTAAATGTAATTTATTCATTAATGTTAATAATATAATTCCAGTATATTTTATGATTTAGTGTCTTGTTTATATATATATATATATATATATATATATATATATATATATATATAATTTATATATATCTCAAAAACTGTAATGCAAGACAAATCCATTAGACAATCACTTATTTAAGGTGTATTTAAAGTAAATAAAGTAAATAGTTGACAAAGATTGAAGGTACATTTTCTTAAACAAGGCCTAGCAGATCTAGGTGGTTTTGCCTGCAAAGCTCACAATGACAAAGTCACCATCATCATCTTTCTGGCCATCTGAACTCTCATCAGTGGTGTCGTTAAGTGGAATTGAGATGTCACTCTCTTCTGAGCTACTGTAGACAATCACTTTCTTTTGGTGACCAGCGTATACAGCCATGCCACTGGCACGACTCTCAGAAATGTACTTTGCACTAGTTGCTCCGTGCTTGTGGAACCAACTGCCACCTGACAAATGTGATTCCCCCTACATTTCTGCCTTTAAATCAAGGCTCAAAACCCATATGTACACCCTGGTGTTTCCTCCCCATTAACTATCTTACCTCTGCACTACTATCTGTGTTTATGTGGATGTATGGGCTTTACGTCTTTTATTTTGGTTATTGTTATTTTACCTTCATTGTTTACCTACTGAATGCACTATGTACAGCACTTTGGACAGTGCAAACTGTCATAAATGTGCTTTTATAAATACATTTTACTTACTTACTTACTTATAACTCACCCAGGCACTTTCGCACAAATCACCCCATCCCCAGAATTTTGGATAATAGGCATGATGCAGCAATTTAGGGCTGACATCGTGCTAACTATATAGACTCAAAGTGTAGCATACCAAAGCACTAAAACATGTGTCAAATGTTTTCAAACGTGTCTATAATTGTTCAGACACAATAATCAAAAAACCTTGATCATGGAAATTTTACTTTGAAAGGCAAAACACAGTTTTTTGAGCTTAAATGTGCTTATATCTTATTCCTTGTGTCTCTCTTCTTTACAGAATGAGTCAAATGGATGGCTCTTCTTAAATATGTGGTCACATTTCCAATTTCTTCCACGGTTTTCTAGAAACAAGGGGTGGCACAGCTTCCAAAATGCACAACTTAGGCCACTCTCCCCTACAGTTTTTGCTATTTGTAAACATTTGCGTCTTTTTAATATCCAAAAATCTAGATCTTGAATAAAGCCAGTCAAATGGATGGCTCTTCTTAAATATGTGGTCACATTTCCAATTTCTTCCACGGTTTTCTAGAAACAAGGGGTTTTGCAACTTCCAAAATGCACAACTCACCCCACTTTCCCCTATATATATATATATTATTATATATTATTATATTATTCATAACCACAGTCAAAATGTAATAAAAGACTTAGACTTTTATTTTTCATGCTACGGATGGGATAAGATTTTCATTGCGCATATCAACAGTACGACCCGGAGATGAGTAAACTATCCTTTTCTCGTCCTTTGGTCACATTGCCAAAAATAAATGCTCAAATAAATACATTGGGAATTACAAACAAGATGTAACTTTGCCCCATAAGTGGCAGAACATTTGGCTGGTTGGAGACACATTTTGTCTTAAAAATACATTTCGAGGTCTCTTTTAAAATTTTACATTGAATATATCCAGCTAAAAAGATGTTAGAGAAGTTTAGAGTACACAATGCATTTCATTTCCTTTCTGTGAAATATCAGAAGTAACAATCTGTAATTGGTTTTATAACTGTATTTATAGCAGATTATTTTATATGGATGTTCAGCTCTATGTAGGAAGGAAAACCGGGCAAGCAATCCAATTGCAGGACAGCAAAATGTTTTTAAGGTTTGAGGACAATGAGTTGGAAGGTGATGTTCATTTTGTACAGTTGATATTGTTGGGACAATTACATATCCACAGGGCCAGATGGGCGGATTTAAAACCAAACTTTGGACTATTTTACCAGGAACTTCAACGGTATTGCACCACATTGGGACAATTTAGAAATAAGAAGGCAATCAAAACAGACTGTTTTCAAAAATGATTGACTGATTTTAAATAAATGTTTTGATATTTTTACATTTTCTTAATATTGACCCCTGGAACATTTTTTTCCCCATATGTATCTGTTATTTTAAATATTAAAATATATACAGTCCCCTCCATAAGTATCGGAACAGTGAGGCTAATTCCTTTATTTTTGCTGTAGACTGGAAAGATTTGGGTTTGACACCAAAAGATGAATATGAGACAATAGCTCAACATTTCAGCTTTCATTTCCAGGTATTCACATCTGGATCTGATACACAACTGAGAAAATATAATTTTTTGAAAAGGAACACCACATTTTTAGGCAAGCAAAAGTATTGGAACAGCTTTCACCGCAGCCTCATTCAGTTGCTGTTTGTTTTGGGGTGTTACTCCTTTCGGTCTCCTCTTTAGCAGGTAAAATGCATGCTCTATAGCACATGTGCCAAACTCAAGGCCCGCGGGCCAGATGTGGCCCGCGACATGTTTTGATCCGGCCCGCGAATCAATTCGGCCGATTTGAATAAATTCTGATTTTTTTTTTTTTTTTTTTTATTCTTCATGGAGCCTGTGCCATATCTGCACGTCGCATACGCTCCCAACTGTTAGGAAACTTACGTGGCTTACAGCTAGGAATGTCTGCTGAAAGTTCCACAGCTCAGGATTTTAAGCCATGAATTGATGAACTTGCATCTAAGAAGAGCTGTCAGTTTTCTGAGGGCTGTAAAAAGGAAATCTATGTGGCTAAATAGCATGCTAATATTGATGATTGATTGTGTCAAGTGTCTAAGGCAGTGGTGTCAAACATTCGGCCTGTGACTTGTAGAGCACACATTTCTGAGCATTTAAAAAAAAAGTAAGTTAAATTAAAATTTAATTAAATTGGGAAAAACGTATTCCAAAACAACAAATAACCTCTGTATTTAAAAATAAATCAAAACAGTAGAAGTTGCACTTTTATTTAATTGTATTTTGTACAGTCAGCATGTTTGCACAAAATGTGTCCCTGTACATATAGTAAACAAAATTGGACAACTGTAAGGTCATTGCCTGTTGTATTTGTGTATTCAAATAAACAGTTGTTTATTTCATTAGTGCGTATTGGCATATTTGAGCAAAATACCCCCAAATTTTTGCTGCGGCGCACTGCGCCACACCTCCTATTCCCATGGCCAGCAGCAACCTTTACTAAGACATTTCCTGGGGGGTACAGAGATCCCTTGTGATCCGTGATAATGTAGGTTACATATGTAGGCTGAGTGATAAAAGCATATTACTGAAAAACAAAGCTAAAAATTTGGATTTGACATATGTAGGTTATTTTGCCATTATTTTACTGATCCGGCCCACTTGAGATCAGAGAGGCTGTATGTGGCCCTCGAACCAAAATGAGTTTGACACCCCTGCTCTATAGCGTTTAAGTCTGGAGATTGACTTGGCCAGTCTAAAACCTTCCATTTCTTGCCCCTGATGAACTCCTTTGTTGTTTTTGCAGTTTTTTTGGATCATTATCTTGCTGCATGATGGAGCATGTCCAATCAGTTTGGTTGCATCTTTCTTTAAATTGGCAGATCGAATGTTTCTGTAGACTTCTAAGTTCATTTTGCTGTTGCCATCATGTGTTACTGTGTTGTTGTCAAGATGAACCTTTACCAAAGTGATGGAAAGGCTAAAGTTTGGAGAAAGAAAGGATCTGCTCATGACCCCAAGCATACAAGCTCATCTGTGAAACACGGTGGAGGCAATGTCATGGCTTGGGCTTGCATGGCATCTTCTCGGATGGGCTCATTATTCTTCATTGATGATGTAACACACGATGGCAACAGCAAAATGAACTCAGAAGTTAAGGAGTTAATCAGGGGCAAGAAGTGAAAGGTTATAGACTGGCTGAGTCAATCTCCAGACCTAAACGCTATAGAGCGTGCATTTTACCTGCAAAAGAGGAGACTTAAGAGAGTAAGCCCCTAACACAAACAGCAACTGAATGAGGCTGCGGTGAAAGCCTGGAAAAGCATCACAAAAGAAGAATGCAAAAGTTTGGTGATGTCAATGGGTCACAGGCTTGATGCGGTTATTGCAAGCAAAGGATTTGCGACAAAATAATATGTTTTATTCACTTTAATTTTTTTAAAGTCTATCTGTTCCAATACTTCTGCTCGCCTAAAAATGTGGTGTTCCTTTACAAAAAATTACATCTTCTCAGTTGTGTATCGGATCCAGATGTGAATACCTGGAAATGAAAGCTGAAATGTTGATCTATTGTCTCATATTCATCTTTTGGTGTCAAACCCAAATGTTTCCAGTCTACAGCAAAAATAAAGGAATTGGCCTCACTGTTCCGATACTTATGGAGGGGACTGTATATAATATATTAAAAAAAAAGTAAAATAAATAAAACATTTCCCTGGTATTACAAGTTTTGATTGGCTGGGACGGTGTTACGGTTACGATGCTGGACCCAAGAGCAGACAGAGGCGAAGTAGGATTTAAATAAAAAGGTTTATTTAACGAGGTGGGGAGCAGGTGGTGAACGGGGAAGCCAGGGGTAGTGCAGCAGGTAGGTAGACTGGAGGTAGTGATCCGGGTAACTGCAGGCAGAGGAAAACACAAGTAAGAAGGAATCACAAAAACTACACGAGAAACAAGAAAGAGCGAGTACTATCAACTGGAGCCAGGCGTGAATAGTTACCACTGTAGGGAATGATAACGATCTGGCGACGACAGCAGGGAAACCAGGAGTAGATGTAGGTGAGTTGATTGGTGATGAAAACCAGGTGTGGAGACAGACAGGGGGGAGTGGCAGAAGGAGGAGGAGGAGGAGGAACACGCACAGCAGCCAGCTGTGATCACGACAGTACCCCCTCCTCAATGGACGCCTCTTGGCGGCCTAGGCCAATCTGGATGGGCCCGGTCTCCTTGACCACCTGGGGAAGAGGTTCAGGCTCAGAGAGGGGAACGTGGGGCTGAGGCTCAGGGTCCGTCACTGGAAACGAGGGCTTGGAATCCCAGACAGGAAACTGGAGATGTGGCTCTTGGTCCTTGACCACCTGGGGATGAGGCTCAGGGTCAAAGAGGGGAAACTGGGAATACACAGGGGGCCCCACGGGCACAGGAGAATCGTCGGACACAGCGGGCACAGGGGAAACGTCGGACACAGCGGGCTCCACGGGCACAGGGGAATCGTCGGACACAGCGGGCTCCACGGGCACAGGGGAATCGTCGGACACAGTGGGCTCCACGGACACAGGGGAATCGTCGGACACCTGGGGATGAGGCTCTGTGCCCCAGAGGGGAATCGGAGAATATGGTTTATGCTCCAAGAGGGGATGAGGCACCGGCTTCTGGACGGGATACTGCGAATAAGGCACAGGGCGCTGGACGGGATACTGCGGATAAGGCACAGGGCGCTGGACAGGCACATGGAGATCAGGTAAAGGCTCCTGGAAGGAATACTGGGGATGAAGTACAGGGTGCTTGACAGGCACCTGGGGATGAGGCACAGGGTGCTTGAAAGGCAGCTGGGGATGAGACACAGGGTGCTTGAAAGGCACGTGGGGACGAACTGTGTGGCCATTAGAGGCCCGAGCATCAACCGTGCAGGCTAGCTTGAGGCAGGAAGGAGAGAGGATAGTGTCAGGGAGGACCGGTGTGTTCACAGCGGTGAATTGACGAGAGAGGGCGTCAGGCTTGACGTTGCGGGACCCGGGCCGGTAAATGAGGGTGAAACTGAAACGTCCAAAAAACAAGGCCCACTGGGCCTGACGGGAATTTAGGCGCTTGGCCGTCTGAATGTAAGACAAATTCTTGTGGTCGGTCCAAACCACAAACGGCTGTTCTGCCCCCACCAGCCAGTACTGCCATTCCTCCAACGCCAGTTTAACAGCCAGCAGTTCTCTGTCACCCACCTCATAGTTACGCTCAGCAGGAACCAGCCGGCGAGAGAAAAAAGCGCAGGGGTGAATCTTCTCATCAGAAGCTGAGCGCTGGGACAGGACCGCCCCCACCCCAGTGTCAGATGCATCAACCTCCACGATGAACTGCCTGGAGGGGTCCGGTTGGATAAGGATGGGAGCAGACGAGAAAAGCCTTTTAAGGTCAGAGAAGGCAGCGTCCGCCTCAGGCGTCCAGGCAAATGGGAGGGCAGGAGAGGTGAGACGGGTGAGAGGGGCTGCAACCCTGCTGTAGTCACAGATGAACCTCCGGAAAAAATTGGCAAATCCCAGAAACTGCTGCAGTTTCTGGCGGGAATCAGGGATGGGCCAGTCTGTCACTGCCCTGACCTTCTCCATGTCCTCCCTCTCAGGACGGGACAAGTTAAACAGGTGACTACTGGGCAAAGGGGCGCCGGGGAGGAGATCAGTGGCACAGTCATAGGAGCGATGAGGAGGCAGGGTGAGCGCACAACACTTACTAAAGACCTCTCCCTGGTCATGATAATGTGAGGGAACCAAGGAGAGGTCGGGGGGTTCCTGTGGCAATGGAACACCTCCCTCTGCTGGAGACAGAGCAGATTGTAAGCAGGTGGAATGGCAAAAAGTGCTCCAACTCACCACCTTGCCAGAAGACCAGTCAAATTGGGGATTGTGCCGCTTGAGCCAGGGGTGACCCAGCACCAGGGGAGTGAGGGGAGACAGGATGACATGAAACTGAAGAATCTCGTGGTGATTACCAGAAACAATTAACTCAAGGGGCTTGGTACGGTGAGTAATAAGGGCCAGGTGGCGGTCATCTAAGGCGTTAACAGTTAAGGGAGAGGGTAATTGTTCCAAACTCATGCCAACCTGAAACGCGAAACCGGCGTCAATGAAGTTCTCCTCCGCTCCAGAATCCACCAGGGCTGACACAGGAAAGGGATGACCGAGGGACAGGAGAGTGGCATCCAGCAGTGAGCGAGAACAGTGAGGAACGGGGACGGAGGAGGCGTGGCACAGCAGGGCCCCGAGTCTCACGGCAGAGCCCTGTCCCTCGGGCAGTGACGGACAGGTGGAGATGAGATGCCCGGGCAGCGCACAGTACAGACACACTCCGGTCTTAATCCGATGACGCCGCTCTGCCTGGGTGAGACGTGTGCGCCCCAGCTGCATAGGTTCCTCTTCAGTGACAGCATGCGTCACGGGAGCAGAGAGGGCAGTTTCAGGGAAGTGTGGAGAATGGGAAGCAGCGGATGCCGGGGGCACGGAGCTGACTGTCTTCTCCCTACGCCGCTCGCGTAGGCGATTATCCAGCCGGATAGAGAGGGAAATCATTTCATCGAGAGTGTCCGCTTCCTCCCTAGTAGCCAGCTCATCCTTGATTGTCTCACTGAGACCGGAAAGAAAAAGCCCACGTAGTGACTTGTCGTTCCAGCCCGACCTGGCTGCATAGGTCCTGAACTCGACGGAGAACTCAGCTACACTGCGGGAGCCCTGACGTAATGAAATAAGCCGCTTGGCGGCGTCCCCCCCCCTCTACTGGGTGATCAAAAACCTTCCTCATTTCAGCTACAAAAAGGTCAAAATTGTCATTAACTGGGGAATCACTGTCCCATAATGCTGAAGCCCACGCTAGTGCATTACCCTTAAGTGACCCCATAATGTAAGCGATCTTCGCCTTTTCAGTGGGGTAGGTGAGAGGCTGCTGACTGAAAACTAGGGAACACTGGATCAAAAAAGCTCTGCACGTACCCATGTCCCCAGCGTAGCGCTCCGGCGCAGGAATGAACGGCTCACGAGCTCGTGGCAGGTGTGCCGGGAGAGTGGGAGCAGGCGGAGGTGCCGCTGGCAGTGGAGGCGCTGTGATGTGGGATGCCAGTAAGTCCAAGTGCACATCCATCTGTGAGACTCGGGTAGCGAGATTCATAAAGGCCTCCCTAGTGTCCCGGAGGGCTTGGCTGAGCTCAGCCACCCGAGTGCCTTGGGCGGCGAGAGCGCCGCGGATGCTGTCCATGTCCGCTGGGTCCATCTTGGCCGGATCGTTCTGTTACGGTTACGATGCTGGACCCAAGAGCAGACAGAGGCGAAGTAGGATTTAAATAAAAAGGTTTATTTAACGAGGTGGGGAGCAGGTGGTGAACGGGGAAGCCAGGGGTAGTGCAGCAGGTAGGTAGACTGGAGGTAGTGATCCGGGTAACTGCAGGCAGAGGAAAACACAAGTAAGAAGGAATCACAAAAACTACACGAGAAACAAGAAAGAGCGAGTACTATCAACTGGAGCCAGGCGTGAATAGTTACCACTGTAGGGAATGATAACGATCTGGCGACGACAGCAGGGAAACCAGGAGTAGATGTAGGTGAGTTGATTGGTGATGAGAACCAGGTGTGGAGACAGACAGGGGGGAGTGGCAGAAGGAGGAGGAGGAGGAGGAGGAACACGCACAGCATTCAGCTGTGATCACGACAGACGGGTCCTAAAACAAAATGGAGATCATAGGAGCCCAGCCCCATTCATTCCCAATACACTTTTCATAGATAATTTCCATTAAAAATGAAGTTCTTTCGTGTCATTTATGATGCATATGATTTATATTGAGTCTGGACAGTAATCCGTGCGCCCCATTGCCTTTTTTTTTTTTTTTTTTTTACACATTTTCGCTTGTTGTAAGTTTTATTTTGAAAGGGACACACCAGGAAATGGTGAAACTACAGCGAAAGCTGCCGGTGTGAGTACCAGATCGAGAAGGGTCCAGATCAGGCCCCCAGGACTGTGCCTTTTCTGAGCAGCCAGCATGGACTGGTGGCCACGCCTGGTATTACACGCATTAGACTGTCTGGGACGGGTCCGTAAAACAAAATGGAGATCATAGGGTGCCGACCCCATTCATTCCCAATACAATTTCGTCAAACAAGAATGTATCTCCGCTAAATTTTTCTGGATATCAATCAAAGGCTCACGCTTTTCTTTAGACCATGTACTAATAGAATGGAAGTTTTCTCTCTTTTTTTTTTAAAGATATTTTTTTGGCATTTTTATGCTTTATTGATGTACGACCGCGGGTGGGAAACGAACCCGGGTCTGCTGCTGGGCCCGGCCCGGGAGGGGGACGCCTTACCAACTGAGCTAAAGGCGCCCCCAGTTTTCTCTTTTAAAAACGCCACCGAAAGCGTTTTATAGCCGTTTTATTTTCAGTTTTAGCCGTTAGGGGTGGAGCCGCTAAATGGAGTCGTAGTGAAACAACTGTTGCTTCGGCCGGCCCGGCCTCCGATGGCAGGAGGAATCTTCGTTTATCACTATATTACTTTACAACGACGGGGTGTAATTGAAAGATTACAGATAGAGAATCATCGGGATTAGTAATTTATACTTCCATGGTCGATAGACAATGCAACTGTGCTCGTCCCTGCTTAGTTTAATGGACGGACATATTAGAATGTTACACTGCTCGAGAATGAGTAACGTCAGTGCGCCATACCTGCTCTAAATATTTATAAACGTTTAAAAAAAAGTTTAAAGAAGAACATCATTATGCGGTTACATAAAATAACATAATCAGCAAATACAATGGTTTATAGCAATTATTTAAAACGCCATGCGAGCTGCTGGTTTCAGCGTCAATAGCAACCACCACCATAGCAACCATGGCAAATGTTGCAGTGCAAAATTTGTCTGCCGAGACCTGAACAAATCTTCGTGATAACTATCAAACCAAATATCCTACACATTCACCGAGCGTAGATTATGAAAGTAAAATGAACATTTCTCGCTATAAATGTTTTCATAAACACTTTTAATGGCGTAACTATCCTAAATATCATATTTTCCACCCAGAATAATAAGTGTGTCCGCCATGTTTGTTTTTGTTTTTCACAGAAAAACTTAACAGCCACGTGACATGGACGCTGGTCATTAAAAATGAACAGGGGAAAGTAATGTTGCCATTCCACAATTTCAGGGCCGTTATTGTGAAACTTCTACATTTTGCGATGTGGACCTACGTAGCTATCATACATTTCACTGTGAGACTGGGTTGGCATGAAGGAAGAAAGAGCTGGAGAAGGAGAGACAAGGATAGAGACGGAATGAACAAGTGGGGAGAGGAGGAGAGAAAGGAAACATGAGAGAGGCAGGAGAGGGGGAATGGGGATAATAAAAGAACAGGGGGAGTGGTGGTGAGGTTTATGCACTAAAAAAATTAATGGCAACCCATAGATGCAAAGAAAATGAAATCAAAACATGTTAAACACACCAGAATATTTGCATTGTTAACTGTAACTCAGCTGGCACATGACCCACCTTCAATATTGAAATATGGTTGATATGTTTTTCCATTTAATCAAATTATTGTTTTAACCTATGATCATTATTATTATAATATAGTAGCATTTCATTATATTTTGAACACAAGACCACACAAATGTAAATGTTAATAAAAAACTTAATTAGTAATACAGTTAATAGTACTATAATAATTGTTATTTTATTAATAATAATAAAATCGAGGTAATCTTGTAACTGTGCGACTGGGTTGTTCATGCTCCTTCTCATTTCCCTTCTCCCCTTTATTTTCTCTTCTCCTCTCTTTGCTCCGCTCTTTTCTTCTATTTGTTTCCCTCTCTACTACTGACTGCTCTGTCTCCTTTAATTTCACAGTTTTTCTCCTCTCCTTCTCTTGTTTCCTCTTTGCTTTACCTCTTATTTCTAAATTCACTTAGAGTTAATTGCTTCCAGCAGGCATTTCTCTGCGTCCGTCACGCTGCACTCAGTCATGTGATAACACTGTGCTTGTTATCAGGGGCCTGTGAATGCCGCTCCATGGAGAAGAGGCCTGCTGTGTGCACAAGAACTGTCTCCACCACGTTAACCTGCAGTTACCTGGAACCTTCTGCTGTTTGCTGTTTGGGACTAGCTGACATATTTCTTAAATGGCTGAGGAGGTTCTAATTCCTTCGTCAGGGAACATCTCATCGGTAAGTTCAGACTGACTGCAGGTCAGATCCAGGGCCACAGCCGTCTGTGGAGTGATTCCATATTATTGAATAGTATACATAGAGTGGAAGCGGCTAATGGCATTTACAATGAACTTTTCAAACTTTCATCCTACTACTTGGTGAAAGTAGGCTGCACTCAATTAATCTAATGAGATATTTGAGGGAGGTGATGAACTATTATAATCATAGAAGAAACCATGATAATGAAACCCTTTAAAATATATATTTTTTTTAGAAGTTGGGTGAACTTATATTCAGAAGGAAGTGAATAATATAGTTGGACAGTATAATTTAAGAAAAGCCCTTTAAAACACCTCAAATTATTCTTCAGACTACATTAAATTGAAAAGTTGTGAAGGTGTCATACAAAGTCACTGGTCCGTGTATTGTGTCATATTTGAAGACTTTGGTATCTTACACAACACAATCAATATTTTAACAATTAATATGATGAATACAATAATATAACATATGGACAATAATGTAAAATATATCACCGTATGATTTTAGATCATACAACCAACATATGTTGTTTTGGCCTTATAATAATGCTATAACCATGGTTATCCAGCAGCATCCTCAACAATAACGTATATAAAATGTATGTAACATGTCAACGTATTATTTTAGATCATAGATCACAGGCAACACCTTTGCATGTGTGTTTGTTTGTCTGTACGGTTTGACAGAGTATGAGTGCATTAGTGCAATATTAGTCACAATGTAAAACCTAAAATTGTTGCATCAGATTCCATCGAAAATGTTAAGTTTATAAGTGATACTACTCATATTTTTTTGAAGTAAAAGAAACGTTCTCGATTAAGTAGGTTTAACTAGGTGATTTTACGTGACAATTACTTTTTTTTTTTTAAAGTCTTTATTGAACATGTTAAAAATAATACAAACAAAATAAAACGAATGAGCAGTAAAAAAGGAAAGAAAGAAATTAAAAAAACAAACAAATGGGATCCTCAGGATCCTAAGCAACAAATATATAACTCAAATGATATACAGTCCCCTCCAATAGTATTGGAACAGTGAGGCCAATTCCTTTATTTTTGCTGTAGACTGGAAAGATTTGGGTTTGACACCAAACGATGAATATGAGACAATAGCTCAACATTTCAGCTTTCATTTCCAGGTATTAACATCTGGATCTGATACACAACTTAGAAGATAGCATTTTTTGAAGGAACGCCACATTTTTAGGCAAGCACAAGTATTGGAACAGATAGACTTTAAATAAATTAAAGTGAATAAACCATAATATTTTGTCGCAAATCCTTTGCTTGCAATAACCGCATCAAGCCTGTGACCCATTAACATCACCAAACTTTTGCATTCTTCTTTTGTGATGCTATTCCAGGCTTTCACCGCAGCCTCATTCAGTTGCTGTTTGTTTTGGGGAGTTACTCCCTTCGGTCTCCTTTTTAGCAGGTAAAATGCATGCTCAATAGGGTTTAAGTCTGGAGATTGACTTGGCCAGTCTAAAACCTTCCACTTCTTGCCCCTGATGAACTACTTTGTTGTTTTTGCAGTTTTTTTTTGGATCATTACTTGCTGCATAATGAAGGATGATGAAGGATCTTCCAATCAGTTTGGTTGCATCTTTCTTTAAATTGGCAGACAAAATGTTCCTGTAGACTTCTGAGTTCATTTTGCTGTTGCCATCATGTGTTACTGTGTTGTTGTCAAGATGCACCTTTACCAAAGTGATGGAAAGGCTAAAGTTTAGAGAAAGAAAGAATCTGCTCATGATCCCAAACATACAAGCTCATCTGTGAAACACGGTGGAGGAATGTCATGGCTTGGGCTTGCATGGCTTCTTCTGGGACGGGCTCATTAATCTTCATTGATGACGTAACACATGATGGCAACAGCAAAATGAACTCTAAGTCTACAGAAACATTTTGTCTGCCAATTTAACTAAAGATGCAACCAAACTGATTGGAAGATCCTCCATCATGCAGCAAGATAATGACCCAAAACACAACAAAGGAGTTAATCAGGGGCAAGATGTGAAAGGTTATAGACTGGCCAAGTCTATCTCCAGAGTTAAACCCTATAGAGCATGCATTTTACCTGCCAAAGAGGAGACTTAAAGGTCCCATATTATGCTAAATGCACTTTTTAAATGTGTTCCAACATATCCATGCGTCCACGGTGTGCCTAGAGACTGCCAAAATATCAAAAAAAATAACAATCTCTCCTTTTCTCACTCTCCCCTTTTCTGAAACCCCCATCCCTCCCCCCAAAAACACTCCAGTCAGAATTATCCCCTTTTCTGACCTCACAAACCGTAAAGCCAGAAGCTTCCACTGTGCAGCCCACACCCCTATTTCTTATTGGTCCACGGCCCTGACAGACAGAGGGCGAGGCGTATCTGGCTTCGCTTCCGGACAGGGGGCGGGGGGAGCTCAAAGATTGTATATTTACGAGGGGACCTGCAACTCTTTTTTTTAAAATAGGCCATTGTGAGATTAGCTGAACATCAGCATAGTACAATAAATTATCTGAAAGTTTTTTTCAGCAAACAATTAAAGAAAAACGTATTAGGGACCACTAAGACCATATAATATGGTGTATAATAGAACCGAAAAGTGTATAATATGGGAGCTTTAAAGAGGACCTATGATACTTTTTGACTTTTATGACCTATAAACGTTGTTATAATGATTTATAGTCATGTTTAACCATACTAGCTTATCAAATAATGACGTACATGCATTGAGACGTATTCCCTGCTGACCGTCTGGGGTGGCTGTGCAGAGCACTAAACACTAGGGCAGCCGGTCGAGAAATCACGTGTTCAAATCGGTTCAGAATTTCCTGATATTCGGAGAAGCACAAAGCCGAGTGTGGACAGAGACTGCTGTGCGCGCTCAGATGAGAGGAAGAGTTTCCCGAAAATCTACATGTTTTTTGTGATGTGATTCGTTTCAGGTTGCTCTATAGGAGTTTTTAACAAGAAATTAAGACCAGAAAAGCAGTATAATAGGAGATCTTTAAGAGAGTAACCCCCTAACACAAACAACAACTGAAGGAGGCTGCGTCGAAAGCCTGAAAAAGCATCACAAAAGAAGAATGCAAAAGTTTGGTGATGTCATTGGGTCACAGGCTTGATGCGGTTATTGCAAGCAAAGGATTTGCGACAAAATATTAAGTTCTATTTCGTTCCTACCGACCGCCAGAGGCGGTGCTTACAGCACTGGATGTTCCATCGCGCGCATGCGCAGGTCGAGATCTTTATACCAACAAAGTCACCTGTGACACCCGGGTGACTCCGGGAATGTCTATAGGGGAAAGTGGGGTGAGTTGTGCAACTTTTTACTCAAAGTGATTTTAAAGTGAGGCCTTGACAGTTATGTCTCCAACTCAAATATGTACATATATTTCAGGATGTTGTGCATCCCTGGCAATAAAAACTTTGGATCTGGAATAGACTGTTTAAGAAATATAGCTTTCGGAAAAAAAGTTGTCTTGTCGCACAAATCATTTGGAGAAAATAAGGTGGGGTGAATTGTGCCAATTTATATATATCTCAAAAACTGTAATGCAAGACAAATCCATTAGACAATCACTTATTTAAGGTGTATTTAAAGTAAATAAAGTAAATAGTTGACAAAGATTGAAGGTACATTTTCTTAAACAAGGCCTAGCAGATCTAGGTGGTTTTGCCTGCAAAGCTCACAATGACAAAGTCACCATCATCATCTTTCTGGCCATCTGAACTCTCATCAGTGGTGTCGTTAAGTGGAATTGAGATGTCACTCTCTTCTGAGCTACTGTAGACAATCACTTTCTTTTGGTGACCAGCGTATACAGCCATGCCACTGGCACGACTCTCAGAAATGTACTTTGCACTAGTTGCTCCGTGCTTGTGGAACCAACTGCCACCTGACAAATGTGATTCCCCCTACATTTCTGCCTTTAAATCAAGGCTCACAACCCATATGTACACCCTGGTGTTTCCTCCCCATTAACTATCTTACCTCTGCACTACTATCTGTGTTTATGTGGATGTATGGGCTTTACGTCTTTTATTTTGGTTATTGTTATTTTTACCTTCATTGTTTACCTACTGAATGCACTATGTACAGCACTTTGGACAGTGCAAACTGTCATAAATGTGCTTTTATAAATACATTTTACTTACTTACTTACTTATAACTCACCTAGGCCATTTGGCACAAATCACCCCATCCCCAGAATTTTGGATAATAGGCATGATGCAGCAATTTAGGGCTGACATCGTGCTAACTATATAGACTCAAAGTGTAGCATACCAAAGCACTAAAACATGTGTCAAATGTTTTCAAACGTGTCTATAATTGTTCAGACACAATAATCAAAAAACCTTGATTATGGAAATTTTACTTTGAAAGGCAAAACAGTTTTTTGAGCTTAAATGTGCTTATATCTTATTCCTTGTGTCTCCCTTCTTTACAGGATGAGTCAAATGGATGGCTCCTCTTAAATATGTGGTCACATTTCCAATTTCTTCCACGGTTTTCTAGAAACAAGGGGTTTTGCAACTTCCAAAATGCACAACTCACCCCACTTTCCCCTATATTCCGGAAGTCACCAGAGGTTCTGTTCCTGCTATTTTCTCGCGGACTAGCAGGTCGCACACATTGTTGTGTGCTAATATACCACTAGCTTGTCGCAAGTAGCTCGTACCTAAGGGTTGGTGCTTCGATTTGACTTCGACCACCAAGGGCTGCGACTTGCAATTCGTTCGACTTGGCTGCGGCCGGTAAGGGGTGAGTAAGGTGTGAAGGCTACGCGTAGCCCGAGGCTGCCGCGGAAGCTAATATCACCTTTCCACCTTGCTTTGATTAGATCAGGCGGCGGCTGGGTTCACAGTCGCCGTGTTATTCTTTCGTTCGCACAGTTGCTTGTGTGTTTCGCTAAGCCCGGTTGCTAATTGTATGCTCGAATGTATTGTCTTTCTAGCATTGTTGCACTGTTGATCGGGTGCTACGTTCGCCCCGACCGGTTGCTTACTCTGATTTAATCGACAGCGAGCGGCTTGGGGTACCGAGCCGCCGCCACAGTAGCCTACTTTGTAGCATTGTCGCACTGTTGCTCGGCTGCTGAGTAGCCTAGAGCGGTTGCATAGGCTACTTAATTTGCTCTTCAGGTGGGCGGCTTCGGGTCAGAAGTCTCTTTCACTGTTGTTCGCACCGTTGCTTGTGTGTTTTTCGCTAAGCCGGTTGCTAATTGTATGCTCGAATGTATTGTCTTTCTAGCATTGTTGCACTGTTGATCGGGTGCTACGTTCGCCCCGACCGGTTGCTTACTTGATTTAATCGACAGCGAGCGGCTTGGGGGTACCAAGCCGCCGCCACAGTACTTTGTAGCATTGTGAGTAGCCTAGAGCGGTTGCATAGGCTACTTAATTTGCTCGTCAGGTGGCTGTTGTATTTGAGCTGTGTCGCACCAATCGTGTGCTCTCACCTAAGCCTTGCGTTGCATAGCTTACTTATTTGCTTGCCAGTGGGTGAGCCGTGCCACACACTAGTATGCTGTTGTATACACTGTATGCTGCGCCGGTGGACGAATTAGTTTCCTAAATCGCCTTCACCATGTTATTTTAGCCGTGTCACACTGTTGCTCGTGTGTAGGCTGCTGTAGTGTGTCGCCAGTTGGCAGCTTAGTTCACACCGCTGTGTTATTATAGCTGTGTTGCACAGTAGCTCACGCCTTAGCCTGACTGCATAGGCTACTTAAAGGCCTACTTCACCGGTTGGAATATGAAGGTGTATTGAACTCGGAGATCCTATGAAATTTAAATGTGCAAAAAAAAATTAAATCGGATCATCCTAGCCTGAGAAAAGCCAGAAAGAGTGTTTTATGGTCTCACTGTCTAACCCTACATTTCATCATACATTACATCCATGGGAAAATGTAGGGTTAGACAGTGAGACCATAAAACACTCCTTCTGTCTTTTCTCAGGCTAGGATGATCTGATTTTTAAAAAAATTGTACATTTAGTATACTTCATAGGATCTCCGAGTTCAATACACCTTCATATTCCAACCGGTGAAGTAGGCCTTTAATTTGTAGCCTATGCTCGCCAGTGAACGTCGTTGCCGTCACTGTGTTATTAAGGCGCATTATTGCTTGGGTGCTCTCCCCTAAGGCTCAATTGCCTATAGCCTTCGTTGATTTGCTCTCCAGTGGGCGGCTGGGGTTACCAAGAGCCGCTGACAATGCCAGGGGACTGCAGATGGAGAATAGCATTTTGGCTACTTCTAGCATTTTTTAACCCATGTATGATCATGTGGTTTATTGATTTGCACTGTCCCCTTCTTAAGTAAACTGAATATGGACTGTGTTATTTAGGGGGTCGTGGGTGCGCTCTCGTAAAGCTCGATTGCCTAGCCTACTGGAACTTGCTAGCGCCATAGTTACACCTCCACGGTATTATTCTAGCGGTGTCGCACCGTGGTTCGGGTGCTCTCGCTGAAGCCCGGTTGCATACCTTATTCGGATTACACATTTTAATTGGCTCGACAGGTCGCGTTGTTGCTTGGGTGCTCTCGCCCAGAGCTCGATTGCCTAGCCTACTGTAACTTGCTCGCCAGTGGGCGGCATGGTTACACTGCCAATGTACTATTCTATGCGGTGTCGCTACCGGTTGCATGCCTTAGTCGGATGCATATTTAGCTGGCTCGACCTTTGGCTAAATTCTAGCATGTTTACTGTAACTTACTCACCAGTGGGCGTAGTTTTACACGCCACTATTCTAGCGGTATCGCCCTTCTTATATGTCCATGGGTGTCGCACCGAGGCTCGGTTGCTCTCGCCTAAAGCCCGGTTGCATACATTGGTTGCTCGCCAGGGAGCGTCTTGGGTTTCCAAGAGTCGCCTTCACTGTGCTATTTAGCTGTCACACGGGTGTCGTGTCTGTGCAAGCTACTGTAATTTGCTCGCCAGTGGGCGCTATAGTTTTGCACCGCCGCTGTATTATTCTGGCGGTGTCGCGCCGTGGTCGGTTGCTCTCGCCTGAAGCCCGGTTGCATACCTTAGTCAGATGCATATTTCGTTGGCTCAACAGTGGCCAGCTTACGCCTTCATGACCTCCATACAGGGGGGAATGGCCATGACAAGTGCCCTGCAGGTCTCAGGGTTGAGCACCTGAGGGAAGCGCTGTCAGATAACCACGCATGAACTGTAGTTTCATGTCTCTGGCACTTAGGTTGCTAGGTAGAGGCTCTTCTACTAGCCTCCAACCAGCTCATGGTACCAGTGCAGTGAATAACCTTGCGGCTGTGCATCCTTCCTACTCAGGGGATGACATGCTGTCCACAGCTGCGTCCTGTAGTCTCTTACAGGTGGGCAGCTCGGCTAGAAGGTCATTGTCTGTCCGTGACTCGCCAAGTATGGGGTTAGATGAAGCTCTGGTTTCATCTGCACCCACGAATGCCTTCTTTCGGCAGGCCCTCAATCCTCCGTTTCTGTGTGCCTCCCTCTGAGCCTTATTCCGCTGAGCTCCGTAGATGCTGGCCAGATTTAGGGGCTCTCTCCCATCACACTAGTGACAGCAGAGCTCTGGCAGCCATGCACAATGCTGATAGTTAGGGCTTGGACTGGTTAGCTCCGATTGAGCCTGCTATAGCATCCCTGGTTGTCTCCCCAGACGAGGCTCTGAGAGCCGATGTGCGCTGCCCTCGGCCCCAGTGCCGGATTTCAGGCGACCTCCTTACTAGGAGTTACGACATTGCTGCCTGTGGGGGCCATCTGGGAATTTGCTTTCTCACACAGTCCTGGCTTGGTCGCAAACCATACAGGGGTCAGGTGCTGGTCACTCAGCACGGACCCTCAGTGATGCTTCACTGCAGACCTTGCATTATGACTTAGGGAGCTAATAATAATAATTTGAATTTATATAGCGCCTTTCAAGGTACCCAAGGTCGCTTCACAAGAAAAGGGCTAGGCAGGTTGATATCAGCTGTGACGTGGCGCGCCGCCAAGGTTGGCTGGCGCAGTCGTCCCAGTCGGAGGTGTGTCGACAGACCCTCCGTTCTCTTCCAGTGATCCCAGGCCAGACGTTCGGCCAGCTGCTCTTCAGGCCCCAGAGCAAAGTGTTCAGGTTGACCAGGCTAGACAGTAGTTGCACGCTGCGACGTGCACCTCTGCCTGATTCCAGGCCGGGAACCTCTGTGGTACCCCGTGCCAATAGCTTCAACCACGTTCAGGTGGACAATCAAGGGGCCAGTGCTTCTCAGCACATTCTGTACAGCGCCGTAACACTGCGCTACAGCTGCATTTCAGGCGCCAGGAGGTCGCCCTCCCCCCAGAGTCCTTGGGGGTGCTACTCGATGCTCGGTAGGTTCTACTCAACCGAAGTTCAGGTACCAGGAGGTGGGGCGGGGTCGCCCCGTTCTGGACTAAGACGGCGGAATCAGTGCCTCACGATTCTTCCTTTCCCCATGCTGCGTGTTGCAGGGATCCTCCAGTCTATCGCTCAGGCGGACTGGGTTGTGTCATAGCCTGAAAGATGCTACTTTCAAGTCCCTACTGCCCAATGTCACAGGTGGTCCTCCCCTTTGCATTTCTGGGCAAGGTGTACCAGTCAGGGTTCTTCCGTTGGGCCGTCCCTGGCTCTGCGTATATTAAACAGTGTGTGGCAGCATCCCTGCCACCATTACAGCTCAGCTGGTGCTCGAGTCGGCGGCCATGCGAGCCTGCCTTTCTCCGTAGCGCGTAGCTACCGTTCAGCAGCTACTACAGCACTTCATGCAATGGAGGCTGCTGGAGTACAGCCTCTTCCTTCGATTGATAAGTATGCTGACCTCAGCATTATCTAATATCATTATCTAAGCTGTCCAAGTTCCAGGTGTCCGGAACACAGCGATAGAAAAGGGCCACCCCCGGGGAGTGGAGACTCCATCCGGAGGTGGTGGGCATGATTGGGACAAGTATGGCAGGGCAGTGGCGTATCTCTTTGCTTCCGAAGAGATGACCCACTGTCCCTCTGGGTTCTCCTAGATGGAGAGGACCAGTCCCCTAAGGCAGGATGCTCTGGCTAATGCTTGGCCAGTCAGCCTGCTTTATGCATTTCCTACAAATCTTTTGTTACTGACAACACTGGATGGGGTCCAGCATTGCAGTTACAGCCTACGTTTGGTGGCTCCACATTGGCCAGGAAGGCCATGGATCCCAGCGTTACTAAACTCCTCAAGGAGAGCCTTGGTGCCTTCCAGGGAGACAGGACCTTCTGTCTCAGGTAGGCGGACACATGTGGCACCCGAACTCGGGACGCCTGCAGCTGTGCGTGGGGCTCCTGGTAGCCAGGACCCACTGTTGACGTATTGCGACCAGTCAGAGGTCCATACCTTTTTGACTTCAGGGGCACTCTCCACTACATGGCGCTATGCAAACAGGTGGAAGCTGTTTTCACAGCGGTGCATGGCACATGGCGAAGTCCCATGGACTTGCTCAGTGATAGTGATACCACACTTTCTGCAGTCTGTGTTGGGCAGCAGGAGAGCTGCTTCCACCCTGTGCGTCTATGTGGCTGCGATATCGGCCGCACATGCAGGGGTGGATAACCAGACGGTAGGGTCCCACTACCTAGTCAGGCAGTTTCTGAAGGGAGGCCAGAGGCTTCATTCAGCCACCATGACCCCTGAGGGCACCATCATGGGACTTGCAAGTAGTCCTGAGGGCCTTAGGTCTACCCCCATTTGGGCCGCTGAGTCAGGCAGACCTGACGCGGCTGTCTATGAAGATGGCATTCGTCCTTGCCATTGCGACTGCAATCGGTCGGTGAACTCCATGCCTTGTCAGTAAGCCAGGCGTGCTTGCGCTGGCATGTAGAAGGGTCAGGAGTGGTGCTCTCGCCAAATCCATCCTTCCTATCCAAACGATTGTCTTCCTCCATGTAGACCAATCGATCGAGTTGGCTGCTTTCAATCCCCTGGGCTCACCAGGGGGTGCAGAAAGAATGTCAGACCCACTGTGCCCGGTGCGGGCGCTTAGGGCATAGGTTGTGGCAACAACCAGCTTGCGTAAGACAAATACCTTTTGTCTGCTATGGGAGCCGCAGGAAGGGGGCTGCCCTGCCCAAACAGAGACACTCCCACTGACTTGTGGATGTGGTCTTGAATGCATATAGAGCACAGGGGCTCCCCATGCCTTGGCCGTTGAGTGCCACTCTACCAGGAGTATGGCTACATCATGGGCTGCCTTGAAGCGGATTTCACGGCAGGACATTTGCCCCACGGCTACATGGTCTTCATCATGTACGTTGCGCGGCTCTACAGAGTAAATGTTGCTGCACCTCATCCGGTGGGATGACAGCTGTCTTGTTGATGGCTGCAAGCCCTTAATTGATGAGTACTCTTCGTGACCTTTTTGGTATAAGTCATCCAGTGCTGTAAGCACCGCCTCTGGCGGTCAGTAGGAACGAAATAGAACGATAGTTACGTATGTAACTACGGTTCTATGAGTTCCGGATGACCGCCAGAGTTCTCTGTCACTCAGACTTCCCCTCATGGACAACCCTGCGAGAATATCCAGTTGGAACAGAGTCACCTCTGCAGTGACTTCGGTATAAAATAGACATGCCGCGATGCCCATCTGAGCTGCTCTGTCATCCGGAACTCATAGAACCGTAGTTACATACGTAACTATCGTTTTATCCACTTTAATTTATTTAAAGTCTTATCTGTTCCAATACTTCTGCTCGCCTAAAAATGTGGTGTTCCTTTACAAAAAATGCTATCTTCTAAGTTGTGTATCGGATCCAGATGTTAATACCTGGAAATGAAAGCTGAAATGTTGAGCTATTGTCTCATATTCATCTTTTGGTGTCAAACCCAAATGTTTCCAGTCTACAGCAAAAATAAAGGAATTGGCCTCACTGTTCCAATACTATTGGAGGGGACTGTAGTTCATGTTCAAAAGGGATATGAAGAAGTTAAGAAAATCTGTTCTGGTCCTACCCCCTCTTATTTTTTTATAGTTGTTCACAAGAAATAATAAATGTTTAAGAGATAATAAATGTTTAACTTGTGTTTTTAAGTGGTAGAAACTTTTATGATTAATGACTAATTACTTATTAAATTAATTATTTAAGTGCAGGCCGTCTGGCCCGGCATTCGGGCTATTGTTTAGCTTGGTCAATCAGTGTACGCGCTCTACAATATGAGATTGCATTTTGGTCAATCAATGAACGCCTGTCCTATTTTGACATTTTCAAATGTGTTATGAAAACAGTTTTTAAGGCTATGTTCTGATGTAGAAGACTAAGTAAGAGCTCTGTGTTCACTTCATTTTCCCAAAATGTTTAATGTTTCCTCGTTTTCTGGCCTTTTCTCATTATTTCTTCTTCCCCCTCTTTTCCCGTTCTTCTCCTTTCTTCCCCCCTTGACAGACTATTGTTCCCAAGCCTTCTTCTTAGTCAGGCTGGAAACCCCCCCTTCACAGCCCAATTTAAAGGCCTACTTCACCGGTTTGAATATGAAGGTGTATTGAATTCTGAGATCCTATGTAGTATAAATGTGCAAAAAATAATAAAATCGGTTCATCCTAGCCTGAGAAAAGGCAGAAAGAGTGTTTTTTTTAACCCTATATTTCTCTTTCTCGTGACATCACAGAAAGAGAAATATAGGGTTAAAAAAAACGTACTTTGTAAATATTACTGTGATGTCACAGTAAAAGACATCACAGTAATATTTACAAAGTAAGTTTTTATTCTGATGTTTTTTAAGATTTATAAGTAATTAAATGGGGTTTTGATAAGCAAGAAATGTGAGTCTTACTTTCACAATCTTCACTCAGTGGATGTATATGATTTAGTTTGATGGTTATCACAAATATTATTCTGGACATCCCAGGTTTGTTTATGGTTGATCAGCTGCCTGCTATGAGTCTGCCTGAACAAGTGCATTTGTTTATAGTATGGATATTGAGCATGTATCACGTGACAGTAGACGAGCCTATAGCGGCAGCCCTTTTGAGCTGTTAAAGGAATACTTCCCCCATTTGGAACCTGCGTTCTATCATTATAAAATGGCTATTATAATATAAGGAAAGAGGTTTGTCTTGACTCACTCTTCACTTGGCCCAGCTGTCCTGATAATCCACACCCCACATTTTACATAGCGTCATGGACAAATCGGACTGCCAGGCTAGGTAACCATCCCTCACCGAGATGGATGAAACAGAATGTCCGCCATGTTTCTTCCCCGCTAAGCGAGAAGCCGAAACACCGATCATGGCAGAAGGAAATTTTCCATTAAAAAAGCCTGAAGGGGATTTTTAATGTTTACTGCAGTGAACGCACATTCGTGTCTACCTGTATAAACCGGATTACAGCGAGGAAGAGAGGTGATAGTCGTCAGGAGGAAGAGGAGAAGCTAGCTACACTAGCAGCTACTCCATGCTGTGGAAGAGGAGCCCCCGCGCCGCTGTGCCTGGTTTGTCGCGGCGTTCACTGTTAGAAACTTCACTGTAGCTTTGCTCCACATATGGAAAGAGGGACCTGGAGACATATTTCAGTATTAAGAAGTTGAACTGGAGGCGCCAGCCACAGCCCGCGACGGATGTCGACCACAACACAGTAAGTTTTTATTTTACTCATTCATCACCACCACACATCTTGCGTTTGCATTTCTTTTTTCCCCCGGCGCTTGTGTTAGCAGATCAGAGCAGCTACACAGCGCTTCATTAATGGGAATTATCATAGAAAAACTCATGTAGCAACAGGCTGCTAAAAGCAGCGCTGCAGCAGTGAGACACTGACTGTGTGGGGGGGGGAAAAACTGCGAGCTACCCCGGAATTCCACTGGCTGCGGGTGCGGTGTCCAACGGTTTTGCTCCGTGCGCTCATGTCCGGCAATACCCACCGGCTCCGTTTTCAAACCAGCACGGCCAGCTCCGCTGAACTGCTGGGGTCGCGAGACCGAGGAGTTCCCGCGGTAATACAAGTGACGGCGATCGCTCTTGATAATATGATTCTCCTATATGGTATTTACACAACAACGAACGCACGGAAGGTTATTGTTCCCATCCGAACGAGTAAAAGAACAGTGGACATGCTTGTATGTGTCTCTGTTTTGAGAATGTCACCTGCAGTGAACACCGAGTGTCTTATTTTGAAAATTAACCGGAGGTTTTATTGTTTTGTCGGCGCCTGTGTTCCTGTCTATCTCGATGTGTTCTGTGCTAAATTGATGCGGTGAGCTCAGGCATCCGGCAGAAATAGAAGCAGTGCGTATTTCACCGGAGAGCTGGAGCAGCAGCGGAGCAGAGAGATGGCGCAGCGGCCGTGGTGGAAACTCACCCACTGACTGCTCTTAATTGTATTTTTGTTTCTGCCGTGCTGGAGCGGAGAAGGATCGGAGACGCAGCCGGTGGAAATCGGCCTTTAGTCTAGATGCAGTTAGTGCACAGACGTATTGGTGTGACCCGGGCGTAAACACGGCACAAGTGTTATATCTTATTACAGTTTTGAATTATTTTCTAAAATGTCTTATTGGCACTATGTTTTCCTATTTTTGGTAACATGGGCAGCAAAACTAAAGTAACGTAACCTTGCAGTTCTTTTTCATGTAAGCTACTGCAGGCTAAAATTAGCTGGCCTTACTAATGTTTTGCTCAATGTTTTATAGACAATATCGCCGATTCATGCCATTTCCTGGCGTGAATCCTGCAAAGACAGAGACCCAGGACCGTGGCTATCAAGAGACAAGAGCAGCTGTGACCAGAATGACCGGAGCCAACACACTACACATTTTATTTTGATAAATAGTTGTTCATATTTTTTGCGATTAAAACCTTGAATTCAAGTTGGTTGATGTGGTTTGTCTACTAACCAGAGTACTGTTCAACTCGAGTACTATTAGAGAAATACTCATTTCTACTGGGGTAAAAGGTTGAGGACAATCTTCAGATGCTGAGTTACTGTATTCAATAAATAAGCAAATGTGTCTGTTTACATTGACCATATTACTCGTGGATGGTCTCGTTTCAATCATGACAATCTAAGCTTTCTAACGGTGTATGGCATGACTATATTCACCCAAGGGTCATTGAAATAATAAACTGATTAATGTGTGTAGTGTAACAATAGCTTGCCGGACTGTTTACATTGAAAGCTAACGAGTTAACCGCTAACACTATTATTGCTGTGAGCAACCATATTACTTGTGGATGGTAGGGGTGTGAACGTTTACAAAAATGTCTAACCGTGTACACGACGGAATTTTTTTCGTGTACACGGTTAACCGTGACGTCATTAGCTGTGTTCGAAATCATTCCCTATTCACTCACTCACTATTCCCTATATAGTGTCCATGATATAGTGAACTATATAGGGATCGAACAAACGAGAATTCGGACACTACGCTCGTCATTTCTAAATGTCATTTGCGTCAGTAAATGCGCCGGATATTTATGTGACGCAGACGGATGCGCCCATATCAAGTAAACAAACCGGGCACTCACGAGGAAAGCTGGAGGTTGTATTGATGATGTTGAATGATACATTTTCTATGTTGAATCCCAAATAAATGGTTGACATTTCGATGGTGTGAGAGTGTGGTTTTGTTAACTATGGTTTTGTGTTCCGATTGTAAGCTGTTATAGCCCACGATGTCTTTTGTTTCGTTAACGAGCGAGCTATAACTGTAGTTTGGCTCGCGAGCTAAACGTTAGTTATAACTGTACTTAGCTCGCGAGCTAAACGTTAGTTATAACTGTAGTTAGCTCGCGAGTCAAACTATAGTATAACGGTAACTAGTGACACCTAGTAACTGCTTACCCTTTACTTTACAAAACTGTTCTGTATTTAAAGAAGAAAAACATGGTTCCTGTTATTGTCTGGCAGCTGCTAGCTCAATTGTTGGTTCTCCGTCACAAACGGAGGCAAAGAGAGGCGAATCTGACAGATTTAAGGCGTCTTGTGTTGCTTCGCCGACGCCGTCAACCGGTAAATATACCAACCAATCACAGCTAACAAGCTACCTAGCATGAGCAATTCCTAATGTCCTTACTAACACTTGTGTTTAGAGTTATTTATATTAATAACGGTTTAATACAGCCCTTACTACTCTAATCATTTAGATAGTCTTAATAATTGACTCTGACATTTAAAGAATATTAACATGTCAATCAAAAGAGACATATGATTCATGATATTTATGTGAAGTTTTTTTTATATTGTGCAAAAATAAAATTTTCCTTAACACACAATGATGAGACTTTGCTCCCTCTGGGAAACAGGGACAACCAAAAACAAAATTTTAAACATAAACAAGATATAGTTTGGAATGCAAAGAAAGTGACAGCAAAGCACAAGTTTGCATATACTCAAAAGACGACTATGCACTGTTCGTTACATCATCAGTGAGAGAGGACAAATTGCTAGATAATTGACAAACACACTAGATTACTCTTCGAACAATATGAAATACAACGGATTTGGCTGTGTGTCCTGGCCTAAGAAGAATCCCTCTGAAACAGCAACTCAAAACAAATAAAAATGTAATGAGTAGTGAAGAAAGCACAATTATACTAACTCAAAATCGTATCATTAGTGAGGAAATGTAAGAACTGATTTTAAAAAAAAATGCTGTGTCATGGTTCTAATGAATTACATCATTTCAACTTAATTGACAAATACAACCCAGCATGTTTTAGCTGACCCAAAACATACTGCAGCGAACATCAGCCAGTCCTCCGGCTCTATCTGGACGGAGAGGCAGACCTGAGGCCTGACTACAGGCTGAACAGGGGGTCCATGGAGAACCTGATGGCCATAACACACAGCAGGCAGGACCATGGATGGGGGCATTACCTGGAGGTCCTTGTGTTCGTCTTCTGGCTGGCCAGTGCGACATCATATCGGGTTGTGTCGAGGAGCTTTGCTATCCCTCGCACAACAGTGCATGACATGATCCATAAATTTGCCCAGAAATTATTAAAAATTAAAAATCAGGTCATCACCTTCCCATCCAATGCTGACCTGGAGAATGTGGGGAATGGCTACGCCCGCCTTGCTGGATCCCCTGCATTCTCCAGGGTAGCAGGCAGCATTGATGGATGCCAAATTAGAATTAAACCTCCCTCTGCCAACGCCCAATGCTTTATAAATAGAAAATTGTTCCCCTCCATACAGCTGCAGGCAGTCTGTGACCACCAGGGGAAGTATGTGGACATATTCGTGGGCTACCCAGGGTCTGTCCATGACTCAAGAGTGTTCAAGAACAGCCCTTTATATACGCAGCAGCTCTATCCACCTCAAGGATAGGATCTGCTTGGGGACGGTGGGTACCCCTGTCTTTCAGCGCCTGTTGCCATCATAACTCCCTTCAAGGAGCCAGTCCGCCTGGAAACCTCCAGGCGGTTTAACCACCACCACGCCAAGGCAAGGTCGATAATAGAGAGGTCCTTCGGCAGCCTGAAAACGCGGTGGAGGTCCATCTTTCTGAAGGCCCTGGAAGTTAAAAGCACGTTTGCCCCTGATGTCATCGCCTGCTGCACAATATTACATAACATTTGTTTGTCCAACGGGGACATTATGGAGCCAGCAGAGGAGGTCATGCCAGACGACAATGCAGATGGGCCACATTACCACCAGGAACAGCAGAGTGGGGACCGGATCCGGGAGCGGATCGCTGCAGCTGTCTCTGCTCCCGACGCTCTGGTGGCAGCTCTAGAGGGCCACTATTATCTTTAGACAATTAATAATTTGTACATAACATGATTAAACATAGAATATAAAAAATAGAATAGACAGTAATTTGTAATATTTTTGTAATTTGTAATATGTTGTTCCCGTTGGGCCACCTGTTGACTAATAAGTGTAAATATATCTAATCCAATTAATGTTGTTTATGAAATGTAATGTTATATAATTGTATATATGTGTTGTATATTATATGTTATCTATGGTTAATAATACATTTGTTTTCTCTTCATGACTAACTCGTGTGGATTTGAATTATTTTTGCTACATTTATATCTCTGTTCACTTTTTAAAGACATTCTGGCATAATAAAACATTTGTTTAAATGACCTTCATAGTGGGCATGAATGATAGCTGTTTGAATTAAAGTTTCATTTAAAACTATTTACATGAATATGGCTTTAGCCCCTTTGACTGACCTTAAAATAATTGTTTGATATGTTTTAAAAAAAATCTTAATCTGTAGGGGAAGGTGGGGTGATTTGTGCAACTTTTTACTCAAAGTGATTTTAAAGTGAGGCCTTGACAGTTATGTCTCCAACTCAAATATGTACATATATTTCAGGATGTTGTGCATCCCTGGCAATAAAAACTTTGGATCTGGAATAAACTGTTTAAGAAATATAGCTTTCGGAAAAAAAGTTGTCTTGTCGCACAAATCACCCCACGTAGTGGGGTGATTTGTGCGTCATTGTGTCACAATGACAAAGTCACCATCATCATCTTTCTGGCCATCTGAACTCTCATCAGTGGTGTCGTTAAGTGGAATTGAGATGTCACTCTCTTCTGAGCTACTGTAGACAATCACTTTCTTTTGGTGACCAGCGTATACAGCCATGCCACTGGCACAACTCTCAGAAATGTACTTTGCACTAGTTGCTCCGTGCTTGTGGAACCAACTGCCACCTGACAAATGTGATTCCCCCTACATTTCTGCCTTTAAATCAAGGCTCAAAACCCATATGTACACCCTGGCTTTTCCTCCCCATTAACTATCTTACCTCTGCACTACTATCTGTGTTTATGTGGATGTATGGGCTTTACGTCTTTTATTTTGGTTATTGTTATTGTACCTTCATTGTTTACCTACTGAATGCACTATGTACAGCACTTTGGACAGTGCAAACTGTCATAAATGTGCTTTTATAAATACATTTTACTTACTTACTTACTTATAACTCACTCAGGCCCTTGCGCACAAATCACCCCATCCCCAGAATTTTGGATAATAGGCATGATGCAGCAATTTAGGGTTGACATTGTGCTAACTATATAGACTCAAAGTGTAGCATACCAAAGCACTAAAACATGTGTCAAATGTTTTCAAACGTGTCTATAATTGTTCAGACACAATAATCAAAAAACCTTGATCATGGAAATTTTACTTTGAAAGGCAAAACACAGTTTTTTGAGCTTAAATGTGCTTATATCTTATTCCTTGTGTCTCCCTTCTTTACAGGATGAGTCAAATGGATGGCTCTTCTTAAATATGTGGTCACATTTCCAATTTCTTCCACGGTTTTCTAGAAACAAGGGGTTTTGCAACTTCCAAAACGCACAAATCACCCCACCTTCCCCTATATCCATTGCTTCCCTTCTTAATCTCCAAAAACATTTTAATATTTCATTTAATTTAACATTCACACCTCTGAACAATTTTCACACACATTCTGATCATTCATTTCATCAGACCTGCAAACTCATAGGAGGTGAAAAAGGTGACAAACGATCGCTGTGACGGTGAAAATCACCGGGACTCGGGAGACCTCGCCAGTGTGAGCGAGTGAGACGCCGCTCAGAAAAAACTCTGTGGTTTGATAGATGAAATCAGTCGGGGATATCCTGCCCGTTAACGTTGTCTACGGGAACGGCTTCTGCGATCTGTTTCTATATCTCGAGTCTAAATCATGGACATATACAGAATACAGAGAGCCATGTCGGCAAACTGACAGCGCGACTAAATAAAGGGACTGTACAGTGAGCTGCGTCCCTCCGTTACTTTCTGTTTTCAGCCGAGTAGGCTAAGTCACATTCACCTCTAAAGCATTGACAGTGTTTAATCAAAGCCTCTAATTTTTTATTTTGCATTATCAAAAAGGCTTTGATTGAGACTTTTAGCCAATTCTAAAGTCTGAACACACACAGCGGCAGCAGTAGTGATACTTTACGGTGCCCGATTTTAACGCTGATTGGACAATACCATGGTGACGTCTACCAAAGATGTTTTATTGCCAAGATAACTATTCCCTTGTCTCACACTACGGTAACTCGCCCACACAGTTCAGTCTGGGAAGCGCTGGCTGACTTATCTGGCAGCTGCCGCTACCCCAACCCCCCCCCCCCCTCCCAAAAACAAAAACTCTTCGGATCTATAACGATTCACAGTGGGTCATATATTTTGATTCAAAACGGGGCTAAAATCGCCGAAAAGCGACGGAGTTTGCAGGTATGTTTCATTCACATCCTATCGGACAATTCTCGCAAGAAGAGCTAGCAGCCTCTCCTCTGCTCCTCCCTCTCACCAGACGTGCCCTCTCCTCTGCCCTCCGCAGACTGGGCCTCTAGAAATGCGAGGACAGGGTCTGTCCTCTGCCTCTTAGCAGGCCCTGGCCCTGTCTCCTCTCTTCTCTCCTGCTCTGCTGCAGGCCCAGGGGAAGCGCCTCGGGTCTCAGGGCAGGACACTGCAGCAGGCCTGGAGCTTTCTCCCCAGGCTGAGGCAACAAGGACAGGAGGCGTTATAGATGGCCTCCCGCCAAGTGCCTCATCCATCAGAGGAAACCATCTCCAGGATGCTGCAGTGTCCTCACCTGACTCTGTCCCCCGGCCAGTCGGCGGCTTCTTTAGCTCCTTGACATGATGGAGACATGGACGTGTCATTGAGGCAAATGTATTTTCCAAGATAATGATAATCAATGTGCAAAGGGCTGACACAAATCATACCTTGTAGGTCTTTTTGAGGTTCTCCCACTTCTTTCCTGCCCTGGCCGGGGTTATGGCTCCTTCTAGGCCCATTTCTTTGAGCACAACTCTAGGTAACACAATCAAATGATTACTAACATTTGCAATCATCAAATTAATTGTTTGAATACAATTATTACATAGCATAATATTATATAAGTTTATTGCACATCATTTATTAGCAATAGGCTTGTTATTGTTTCCCTATAAATTGTTTATTTACAGATTATGATGGGAGTGATGAAACTGGTAATCTGAGTTTAAGTTTATCTAGCATTATTTTTGACAGAAGTATAAAATTCAATAAGAAACACAACTTCATCACTAAAATATGTTATAGATCTTACTCCCATCCGTGCAACGCCGCGTTTCGCTTCCCGGAGAAAACACGGTCGTGCTTTATCCTCATTTGAATGAGGTTCCCCACATCCTCCTCAGTCCCTTGGAACAATGAAACAAGGAAAACGTTATTTTTTTAAAATTTTAATGCTGATTAGGAAAATAAGAAAAAAGTACATTTTCCAAAAGTATGAGGTGTCACACTGTAACATTTGTAATGTCACGTTAGAAATGAAAACAAAGAAGCCACACTCATTAAATGTAATCCGTGTATTTTCCGTTCAATCCATATCCGTTTGGAAATCAACACACACACACCACCCCCACACAAAACCATTTTGATTTCATGTTTTAATTTTTTTTTTTCATTATTTTTTTTAAACGGACTGTTTAATTCAAAATATCCCTGTAAAATATGTATACACAATTCAATTAATAACCTTGAACATTGTCCAATATAATCTAGAGAAGTTTTTTCTTTCCTCGTGTCACACACACACACACACACACACACCACACAACACACACACACACACACACACACACACACACACACACACACACACACCACACACACACACACACACACACACATCTTGTCGGTGGAAATTGGCACGACACCGGAACATCAACATTTAGGCCATTATCATACTCATACATGATATCCTGGTCATGAATTGTGTTTAAAAAGAGTGATGGGTGTGTTCTTGGTATAGTATAATGTAGATCAAAGGTTGATTATTAAAAAAAAACAGGTCACTTTTCACGTTTCAAAACTTATGTACTGAACGGAAAATACAGGATTGAATGTAATAATTTATTTAAATTAATACATTCTCATTGGAGTTTTGATTGTGCTTCTTTGATATTTCAACGTTAGTGTTAGCTAACAGATAGGCTACTAATAAACAATAGGGGTATTTCATCTAATAGCAAATAATAGCAAAATAAATGACAATTTACAACGGTTGAAACTCGTTTCAATCGTTCAAAGGTTAGGCTTGTAACGTGTCATACACAGAAGAAAACAGATAATACATTTTACTTACATTTATACACGAAAACCGGAGATTGTGCCATCTTTTATTAAGAGTTTTTTTGTTTGTTTTTCGCTGTACTTCGGCTTCTTCTTCTCCTCCGGAAAAACACGGACGCATTGCATTGTGGTATACGGGAGTAACATGTAGGGAACATCGTATGTTCACTCATTTTTTTGTCCACTATATAGTGAATGAAATTAACGACTGAGAATTCGAACACCACTACAAAATGGCGAGCACCCTATATAGTCCACTATATCCGTGATAGGGGACGATTTCGAACACAGCTATTGTCTTCGCGCGCCCGCGTCCTGTAGGCGCGCGCACACTCACACACAACGTTCGTTCGCCTGTAAACACACAGTTGAAATGAACTACGCTCGTTACACACCTCTTATAATAGGTCCATGCAGTGTTGCCAACTTAGCGACTTTGTCGCTATATTTAGCTACTTTTCAGCCCCCCTGGCGACTTTTTTTTTCAAAAAAGCGACAAGCGACAAATCTAGCTTTTTTTTCTGGTGTAATTGGTGACTTTTTCGCCGAAGCAAGTATCACTTGTAACGCTTTTCAACGAGCAGCGGGAGCCTCCCGGTCCCTCCCCCGTAACAGAGCCAGTGTTGCCAGATCAGATTGACAGTTTCCAGCCCAATCACATTTTAGAACCCGCCCATTCCACTAAAAACCAGCCCAAACCACGAAGTTGCCAGACACCCGTGTAAACCATGGACAATAAAGAAATGGACACCGTATTGAAACATGGCGCCCATTCATTCCTATGAAAGCTGCTCATAGGCGCAGAGAAGCAACAAGGAAGTATAAACCGGAAATTCAATACGGCCCAAAGCATGACGTAGCATGGACGTAGCTGCATTATGGACCTATCAAGAAAGAGGGCGGCAAGCGTAGCGGACTGGAGGCGGGAGTAGAATCATTCTCGTTCTGTAGCATCTAGCCTGGCGAAAACAAACTGAAAGCTGTTAAAAGCCGTTGGGCTAATAAAACGCTTGAGGTGGCGTTTTGAAATGAGAAAACTTCAGTTTTAATAGTATATGGTCTAAAGATAAGTATGAGCCTATGATTGATATCCAGAATTTTTTGCAGAGACACAATCTTGTTCGCTGCTTGTACTGTGTGGACAGGGAAATTGCCTACGGACCGTATGGAAAATAAGCTCCACCCCTCACCATGCAATACTAATGGGTTGGCCACATGTCCATGCTGGCTGCTCGGAGAAGGCAGCATCCTGGGGGCCTGGTGTAAACCCGTAGAATCATAACACATGCAACAGAAAAACACTCGTAAGTATCCAGAGCTTCATATCTGCATCAAATAACCACACATAGGCCTACGTGATAGAAAAATATGTTTTGCGAATTAAAATCAACCATAGGCTACACAAATTGCAAGATGAACCTCTGGCATTCTAGTGCAAGGCCCAGATTAGTAATAATGTCAGCTGTACGTAAAAAGGTGCACTTTTAAGCCGTGTAGGCCTAATAAATTTCATTAATTACACAAATGACCCGTATGAGGAGTTGAGGACTAGCCTACTTGCGAAAACAATTTAAAACAAAAAAAAAATATGCACAGAGCGCCTCTCCTGCCTCTCTTTTTCTCCTCTCTACCTCCCTCTTCCTCCTTTTCTCCTCGCTGCTTTCCACACCTGTAGCAGCTGATTGAGATTCCGACACTAAACCCGAAACTGTTTAAAATAAACAAGCAATCATAATAGTGGGCTCATCTACTGCATAATAGTGACATGAAAAAACATCTACTTAGCAGATCACGTCTTTCTCTTTCCATTAACTTGAACAATGTTGATAACGAAGAACTATTTACAGTCACTGGAAGCCAGGTCGGCTGGCTAATACATGGATGAATCAAACCTCCCCAACAACTGTCGGGGAGGTTTGAAAGTGGCGGACTCAATCCGTTTCTGCTCAGGCCAGAGCGCACATCCATGAGACTGGAAAGGAGCCGTAATCCCATGCGATTTCTAGTGTCATCCTTTAACAGCGTCACCTGGGAAAACGCTCTCTCAACGTGGGCATTTGATATTGGCAGAGTGAGCAATCTGATGACACCCAGTGCTAAATCTTTGAAAAACTGGTTTCCTCCAGCATCTTGAAATGCCTCAACTTCCATCCAAAAGGCGTCAATGGCCTGATCACTTAAGAAGCCGGCTGATGCAATGTTTCTCCACTGGCTCTCCAATATGTCCAACCGAACAAGAGAACAACTCAGCGGGCAAGTCTTTTACTCCTGGCCTGTTCATTGTTGACATCACCTGCTTCGGACAAAAAAGCTCCAGTTTGCGGAGCATTTCCATTGATGCAGGAAGACGCATTTGATACTGACAAGACTTCTTTGAAATCAAACACGCCAATTACATCTTCAGTCCGCTAATGTGCAGGCTTCCAGCCGCTGTTGAGAAGCCCAGGTCGCTCCTGTTGAGCGTAAGGCTGGATGATTAAGGTCAAGTTCCGAACGACTGTCGTTTCATCGTCACATACTGCAACTCTCGCTTCGCGAAATTCGCTGTTTGATCAATATTGCCAGTGAATCGTTAGATACCAGTTTTTGTTTTGAGGGAGGGGAGGGGGGGGTTGGGGTACGCAGTCCAAGAAGGCACAGTTCCAGATGAAAGTGTGGCGATTACAGTAGTGTGAAAAGGATATGTTATCTGGCAATAAAACATCTTTGGTAGACGTCATGAGTATTGTCCAATCAGCGTTAAAATCGGGCACCGTAAAGTATCACTACTGCTGCCGATGTGTGTGTGTTCCGTGTTCAGACTTTAGAATTGGCTAAAAGTCTCAATCAAAGCCTTTTTGATAATACAAAATAAAAAATTAGAGGCTTTGATTAAACACTGTCAATGCTTTAGAGGTGAATGTGACTTAGCCTACTCGGCTGAAAACAGAAAGTAACGGAGGGACGCAGCTCACTGTACAGTCCCTTTATTTAGTCGCGCTGTCAGTTTGCCGACATGGCTCTCTGTATTCTGTATATGTCCATGATTTAGACTCGAGATATAGAAGCAGATCGCAGAAGCCGTTCCCGTAGACAACGTTAACGGGCAGGATATCCCCGACTGTGATTTCATCCATCAAACCACAGAGTTTTTTCTGAGCGGCGTCTCACTCGCTCACACTGGTGAGGTCTCCCGAGTCCCGGTGATTTTCACCGTCACAGCGATCGACTCGCTGCTTTGCTCGGGCGGAGGCTTTGTGTGAAGGTGATTTAACATCACGGTCGTAGACGAATGTTATAGCTTTATGCTGCATATTTTGCACTGCACTGTTCTGACCCACACAACTGTTGACTCTTAAGTGAAGCTGACATTTTAATGAGCGCACATTGCAGAAATGAAGCGTCTGCAGTGCGCTCACAATCAGAGCCGGTCCCGAGGCATAAGCAAATTTAGGGGTTGCTTAGGGCCCCCGACCGACAGGCCCCCCCAATTTTTTAATTAAAAAAAAAAAATAAAAATGTATGTGTTTGATATTAACATCATATTATTATATCATACAAAAAAATGAATACAATGTTTTGGTCTAGATAGTTAATAGCCCAATAATTTAATCAGTTCATCTGGGAGGTAATCCAAGTTTAACTGATCACGTCACGTTCACGCACAGTGTGTATTGAGTTTATTTAAAAACATTTGGAAATGGGGCTCGGATGCCCATGCACTGTATAACCTATTTCAGCCTCGTCTGTGGAAAAAAAGATAGCTGGACAACAGAGTTCTTCTGCTTCGTTCCTCTCATTGCATTTAAATGTATTCATTACATTACAGAGAAATATGTCCCATAAAAGAAAAAGACTACCAAGCCCAACCCAGAGGACCCTGCATAACATTTTATTTTAAATGAACATTTTAATGGAAAATCCAAGTGTCTTTCTTCAATAGCTTCTAATTCATCCGACCCAGTGTCTCCAAATTATTTGTTCACACAAAATTTCTCAGATTTAGCCTCTTAATTTTCCTCTCAAAGTGCACCAGATTCATGCATTTCACTTTAAAAAGTTTAAAAAAAATCTCCCAGCTGGACATTGGAGGCAATAGTGGAAAACTCTGGTTGTGTGAATGATAGTTAACATTAGTCAATCATTTGGACAGCAAAAACAGACGAAAAACACCCGACCCCCCCCCCCCCCCCAGCCTGTCAAGATCCCTAAAAACACCCAGCGTATCTCCCGTTTCCAGCTGGAAATTTTGTTGACAGTTTTGATTTCCATCAACACGGGCCGGGGAAGTGCATGTACAGACTGTTTGATTTGTCACTGTACATTTCATTCAAAAGCCTGGCTGCATAGCAGTGTTCGGCACTTGAAACCAAACTGAAGTGTAGCTTGAGGGCATCTTCCTGCTCTAAAATTCTTTCGATACAGTCTGAGATCACCAACCAACGGGATGAGCTGGGGGATATGAATTTCAGAGGACAGCCGCCGTCATTGATGGCCTTATAGACGTTGTTATAGTCACCCTGGCGCTTTGCTGAGTGTGCGAACCAGTTGTAGGTTTCTCTTATCATGTAGTCCAGATTGCTTGGAAGAAGTTGCATTGCTTTATGAGCCACTATATCCAATGAGTGGCAAACGCAGCGAATAAGATGTAAACTAGGCTGCTTTTGTTTGAGGAGTGTGAAAACGGAATGATTTTTTCCGACCATAACACTTGCCCCATCCGTTGCGATCCCCACCATATGTTTAATGTCCAGGCCACATTCACTCAGGAAATAAACAATTGCTTCTGATATGGCTTGAGCATCCGCGCTGAGAAGATCAACAAGCCCCAGGTAAGTACTGACAAACCTGTTGTGTTTCTGTGATCGGTACTTAACGCATATGCAGAGGAGCTTGTTAACCGATATATCTGTAGTTTCGTCCAGATAGAGAGAATATGGAGACTCACCAACATCTTCCTTTAACTCCTCTCTGAAATGTGGTGCCAGAACAGATGTGATAACCGCTGTACACTTTGTCCTGTGCATTTTGAACGATCCCATCTCCTCTTCGAGTATATCTGACAAGTCCTCAACAGCATTGATGGAAATGTGGCAGGCAACGTAGGTTGCAACCCTGAGTTCGCGACATTTTTGGTCATCTTTGACTGTGCCTTGTCCTACACCAGATCCCATCCGTACAGCAAACGATTTGACACTCGGCGCACAGCGGGACTTGTGTTTTTTTGTGGCGCCATGTTCTTTTAAATCATTAAGGTGAGCTCTTATTTCTGTGTTACAAAACTTGCAGCGGGCTTTAGAGTCGTCTCCTGGGACAGCTGCGATCCAGGTCTTGAGTTCAGGGTCGGTCTCCCATTCCTTCCTGTAGGATTTTTTATATTTTCCCCACTTCGGCATGATGCTAACAAGCTAGGCCACCCGCTTCAAATTTAGCGCGGCTACAGTGCGTTTGCTGAGCTGACGTCACGGTTAAGTTGCCAAATGTAATGATGCCGATTGGGGAAAAAGATGCGAATTGAATGAACTACAACTCAAGTTAATTATTTTTTAATTGTTTAATTTAAAAGATATAGTGAGAGTGCTGTTTTCACATTATTAAAAAATCGCCAAATGTGGGCAAAAGCAGCCCAAATTTTATTCAACCGCCCAATGTATTTTTTCCCCGCCTGATGTAAACAAAAGTAGCCCAATTGGGCGGAAAACCGCCCAATCTGGCAACACTGAACAGAGCACTGACAGGCGGCCCGGTCCTCGCGCAGCAGCCCCTCCCAGCTGCGGTCAGAGCAGGAGATACACCTCTCCGCTCGTGTTCCGTTAGCATCACTATTAGCAGTTAGCAGCTTTTCCCACCTCTTCTAGCTACTTTCCTTACTGAAGAGTTGGCAACACTGGGTCCATGGCACAAACACAAACACACACGTTCGCCTGACATGTGCGCCGTCATTAACGCGCTTTATTCATTTCCTGATTAATATAGCCTATCGCTTTCTACATGTCCACGTTCATGCAGGTTGAACAGGTGTTATAAAGTTCGGGCTACTTACGAGCTTAGTTCACGTCAACCGAGTAACTTTAATCTTTAGGTTATCTTTCATCACTCTTCCGTGGCTGTGAGTCGAGCACCGGCACGGCGACTCCCCGTGTGTGTGTGTGTGTGTGTGTGTGTGTGTGTGTGTGTGTGCGCCGATAACACCAACTCACACAGACACACACTCGCCGAGGGACAGACCGATTCGGCAGACTAGCTTTTATCATCCCCAATTAGTTTAGGCCTACTAGTGATGTAAAATCAATAAATGTGTGTCTCCAGAACATATTTAAAAACTTTGAAAAAAAGAAAATTTTAAATTTGAAGAATTTTTTTTTAAACTGTTTTTGTTTATTGATTTTTCCTAAACGGTTATGATTTACTAAACGGTTACACGTGTACACGTGCACACCCCTAGTGGATGGTCTTGTTTTAATCAAAAGGTTGAGGACAAACTTCATGCTGAGCTACTGTATTCAATAAATAAGCAAAAAAAAATTATGCTATCAATATAGAAATGTGACCTGAAGTACTTCATTGTAATATATTCGATAGCTTAGTTATTTTTCTGGTTTATCTGTGTTTTTTCCTGTGATTGTGTCAGTATGCTGGACCTACCTTGCATCCTTGTGATTTTATAACATATTTTACCTCATAAATTGTAGATTGAAAACAATATGACATACAATAATCTGTGCATCAAAATCAGTAACTATTGTTCAGCCTCCAACCAACAAGTCTGTAATGGTGAACATGGGTGTAGACAGGAGGAGTCCAAGGTAAGATGCAACAACATAAGATATTTTATTGTTTACAAAGCAAAATCTTATGACATCATGCTCAATGCTATATAAACCAGGTAACACACAATGAGACAATTCTTAAAAGTAAAATGTCCAATATACGAGCATGATAAAGATAAGATATAAAGGATGAGCTACAAACAAAAAATATTTACAATAGGTCTAGAGTTGTGAGGACATAGTATTATGCCTCGTTTCCACCGAGTAGAGCGGGTCGGGTCGGAGCGGCTCAGAGCGGGACAGCTCACTTTTAAGAATCTCGGTGTTGTTTCCACCGCCGACCCTACCCTTACTGGTAGGGCGGGGTTTAGGCTGGACTGCGACAGCCGCCGCCAGAATGTGGGTCAAATTATCGGGCTAACAACTGTGGTCAAGCCAGCGGTCTCTTGTTTTTGCTTGGTCAAACCAGCCGCTTCTTTATTTATTCCCCCGGTGTTGTTGTGAGCATAGAGACGGCTCGGTGCAACTGATAGAGACAGTGAGCGAACAACGCTGGCTGCGGCAGCTACGTGACGTCGTAGCAGTGGGACACAGTGTAGGCAACTGATTCTTTTAATGACGAGGAAAAACACCACACAATAAACAGTGCCGCGCTCACATTTTCGCCAAAACACACTGACTCTCTTCACTCTAGCCGAGGTGACTACACAAGGCGGAAATGATTCTTTCGACCAACTGTGGTCAAGCCAGCGGTCTCTCGTTTTTGCTCTGTCAAACCAGCCGCTTTTTTATTTATTCCCCCCGTGTTGTTGTGAGCGTGTATTTACTACTATCTTGGCTATGGCGTAAACAGACAGAGACGGCTCAGTGCAACTCATAGTGAGCAAACAGTGCTGGCTGCGGCAGCTACGTGACATCGTAGCAGTGGGACACAGTGTAACCAACTGATTAATTTATTGACGAGGAAAAACACCACACAATAAACAGAGCTGTGCTCACATTTTCGCCAAAACACAATACCCTCTTCACTCTTGCTGAGATGATTACACATGGCGGAAATGATTCTTTCGGCCAATCAAATGACGGCAGTGTGTAGCTCCGCATTTTCGGCACCCTTTCAGACGGCTAGTACCCCTACGGAGGAGTACTGAGATTTGGAGCGGCTCAGAGCGGTTAGGTGCGCTTAAACCGTACCCTACCCAACTTTTGGCAAATGAAAAGCCAAACTACCCGGACCGAACCGCTCCGATCCGACCCGCTCTACTCGGTGGAAACGAGGCATTAGCTGAGCCTTAGATGGTATGCTGCGGAGGTAGGGGTCTGATATTCTCTCTGTGAAGCTCACTGCAGCCTCCTTGGGCACTGGTTACAGTTGAGTGGGAGACTGTAGACATCGGATTCTGAAATCACCATAAAATACGACAGTTAGGCTACTATAAGTGAAACGTTAGCTTTGAGCACTCACTGAAAATGAGAGCGGATGAAAACTTTTTTTCTTTAGTTGCCTTACAAACACACAAAGGGTTTTTACATTAGTCTGTTTCTGAAACAGTTTAGCAATCCCCCCCCCCCCCCCCTGACAGCAGCTATAATTGCATAGGCCTACTGTGTGAACAGAAATATAGTCTAATAGGTTGAAAGTCTTACCTGTACGCGAGTGCGTTCTGCAGGAGGTGGTGCATTAGAAAAGTCTATAGGACAGGGTTCCGGTCCGCATACGTCCCTCCTGTCCAGATTGTTGTCTTCGTGCCAGAATATTTAGCTTCAGAGTCCGGTTTGAAGGCTAGGCTAGTTTTGTTGATAGCGCGCAGCCTGTGGGTCTAGCCTAGTAGCAGGCATGTTGAAAAACTATCTTGAAAACTGTAGCAAACGTAGCCGAGTGCGCGTTTCCTTCCCTCCGTTTTACAGTGAAACCGGAAACTCATACTCATTCATTGTGGAATCTAAATAGTGTCTTTATTTGTCGCGGTATCGCCCACAACTGTATTTGGAAGTTGTTGTTTACCCTCATCAGTCAGACGAGACTTCAAGGGAAATGTGGGCGGGGCCTTGGAGGACTGCAAGCGCAGTGCATTGCGGTAGTAGGAGGACTTCTGACTTTAGAGGCAGAGACAGCCAGAGAGACCATAAAAACACTCTTGCCTTTTCTCAGGCTAGGATGAACCGATTTCTAAAATGTTTGCACATTTATACTACATAGGAGCATAGAGTTCAATACACCTTTATGGTTGCACCGGGGGAGTAATTCTTTAATGGTTACCACGCCACGGATGACGTTTTCAGTGCGAATTATGAGTAATAAAGAGCATAATGTATGTTTTTATAAGATTTCTAGCGAGAAGTTTTCCTTTATTTTCATAATCTTGGTACAGCGAATTCTTATGATCTGTCTGAAGTCTGATAGTTGTCACGGAATTATCGGTAGCCATTCGAATGTTTGCACTTCTCACACACACCCACAGCTGAGAGGAGCGCTCACTCCAATCCACTCCAAGTTTTTCATAAAAACCAACTCACCAGTAAACTTTAGAGAAAGACGAACGGAGCAATATGAAACCATATAGCCTAAACTATAGGCTATAGAACAAACAGTTTCACAGTTTAAACACACAACACAGACAATGCCTTGTTAACTCAAAAATAAGATGGGCTAACCTTTGGACTATTTCTTTTTCGATTCTGAGAAATAGATTTAGTTTTGGTATATATTTCAAAAGCAGAATTCTACATTACCTCAGTATTTTGTTGAGATAGTAACCAAATTGAGCCAACTTTAGAGAGTATAAAACATAATGCAATCGACAATCTAAAATCCAAATTGAATATACATGAATTGATAGAAGGATTTACTGTAGGCTTATCAAACTAAATATATAGGCCTACCTACCAAACCATAATTCAATTGGTCTGTCTCTTTACTATGTCTTTGGGCAAATATAGCATAGGCTATAGACCCCTTATCTGTTTATCAACACGGCGGATGCGCGCGCTGCATAGCTGCAGAAAGAAAAATTGTTTGGCTGGTTGCCATGGTTACCCGTTTGGTTGTATTGCAGTTGCGGTGTTTCTTTAAGGGGCCATGGTGTTAAATAGCGATGTTGTCAGCTTACTAAAAACAGTTTATCAGCGAGTGATAACATTGGTTATGCGGAAACATTAACACTATTGAACAGGAAACGTCTTAATGACCCATACGCGTTACGGGCAGTTGAGTGGATAAATGATGAGAAGAAATGGCCCCGACGACTTCAGTGGCCAGACTGCTGTTGGAGAGTGACAGTAAAGACCGACAGACAGATAGACAGAGAGAGGCAGAGATGCCTTTATTTCATAATGTTGCTTTTTGATTTAAAAGTGATCATAACTAGCCTATAGTGATCATCTGTTTTTAGACTGATTCCTGCTTTCGGGGCGTTGGGCTCACGAGCCGACCAGTTTATCAGACCAGCTGTTTGAGACGGAGATGAAAAGGAAAGTGAAACTTATGGTGGAGCAGTTAAATGAATAATTATTATAACCAAACACAATAATGTGTTGTGTTATCTGCTTTAGTAGCCTACAGTAGGCTAGTATGTCGACCCCACTCGGTTTTCGTTTATTGATTTTTCCTAAATGGTATGATTTAGCCTATTTACCGGCTACACGTGCAAACCCCTACTGCCTAGTCAAACCATAGAGTCAAATACAAGGGAAGAGGACGGAGATGTATAACGTCTGGGTCATTGTAAATAAGCCTCCATTGCTTTCCATTGCTATAGCCTCGTCTCCGGTCACTGTCCTTATTGTAAACATTCCACAACTCATTTATGTAATTATACAGCGGTGGCTGTAAATTTGGGCATTTACTAGCTTTATCACCATTCAAACAAAAAATAAACGGTTTGTGCATCCAACAGCACAACAAGACATGATTGTGGCTCGTGTCGCTCTTGTCTCTTTCTGCGGCTGACATGCGCAGTAGAGCGGGGAGTGACGCTGTGTGACGTAGACTGATAAGGGGTCTATAGAATGGCATTTATTTGGTGAATCTATAGGTTGTGCATTCTTGAATACAACTTGATTACAGACCGCGGTGTGTGTGTGTGCGTGCATGCATGGGTGGGTGCGTTTGTACGCACGACCACTTCCTAGGGGACTGTTCATGTGTGCCAGGAAGCCGACGTTATGTTGATGTCTGATCACACACACCTCTGAAAACTGCAGACGTTTGTGTCCTCGCGGGCTCTGAACAGAGCGGACAATGTTTCTCCTCCTGTTGCTCCCGACATCAACTGTCACCCGCGGCAGTTGATTTTATATCTATGCCCCCGACACAGACGTGACCGTTAGCAGTTTAAAACTTTAAAACACGGCATGGGCTAACGTGCTGCTATGTTTGGCTGCACGCAGCTACTGATCCTGGGTCAGCCACAACTATAGATTGACTGTAGGACAGAGCCGGTGGGATGTACGGGGCGGATCATTCTGCACATGCGTTAAAAGCGTTAAAAAAATGAACGCCGATAATTCCAGAAATTAATCACCCTGCATTAACGAGATAATTTTGACAGCCCTAATAATAATAAAAGATCAAATCAAATTCAAATTAAAGAAGGGGGAGAGGGTAGGGGGAGGGGGATGCACCGCTACACTCTGATAATAGCCCATTAGTCATTGTAACTGCCGCACATTGGCAGTTCGTTTTAATTAGCAAACTCAGATTTTTTGTTCCTACCTGTCAGTGTTATTGGGGCGGAACTAATTGCCGCCGGTATATGTTTCCGCTACCGCACTTTAGGTGACGTACATTGCCAAACAATATGAACGAAGCAGCACCCGTTTATATGTTACAAGTTAAAATAAAGCTAAAAGCACAAGGAAGAAGAACGCATTAAAAGGACAAGAATCAAGACTCCCTCCCTAAGTAGTATAGCAGTGGACGAGGTTTGTTTACCATTTATCTATTTGATTGAAGAATGTATACCGCACATTTGCCATTGTAAATTGTATTTGTTTATTTGATTTCTTTTTCTCTTTTAAAACCCAGTTCTCACGGGTTGATTCGACGTGGAAATAAAAACCCTGTTTTTAACAAAAGACCTCTGCCTCGCGTGAAACTACTTGGGAGCTACAGTGAGAACCCAACTGCTCTGCATGAGTAGCCGAGGAAAACGCAACCAGACGGCAGCGGCCATCTCCGTGCCGCATGTGTATCTTCTACCACCGTCAACGCAGCAACGCAAGAAGAGCAAGCCCACCGGACGGTTAAGGTGCACTTAGCGTGAACTTTGCTGCAACTAGTGTGCACTCAAGTGCTTTGCACAAGAGACTGAAACTTTATTTTTTCATACAACAAGTTGACTTAATTGAAGTGCATTTATACTCACATTGTGTTGATATCTATATTTTTTATACTATCTATGGTTGATATTGAGATTGTGTAGGCTATATTGGTGGTTACACTGTAAAAATTCTGTTCAACCAATAACACTAAATTAAGAGAACTGTATTACTGTGAATTTAAAGGTGTATTGCTGTTACTTAGCAAGTGGTTAAGGTGTCTGTAGCTTACCTTTGCAAGAGGCAATATATATTTGTGTTTTTTTCACTTTGAGTGATATAAGTTATAGCTGTAAACAAATACCTCAAAAATATTGTAAGCTACCCTGAACCCAACTTTACTACTAAGCTAAAGATAATATTGGATTTAAACCAAACTAAAATAACCTACTAAAATGTCAGAGTTTGAGCTGGCCCCTGAGATTGATGAAGAAGGTGTCAGTGATGATGACATGAAGCAGCACCGCACAGAAGCACAACCACAAACTACCGAAGGCACCAAAGCTGATAACCCCACTAGCTCACAAGAGCCACAAAGAGGCCAAAGAGTTCGTAAATTGACGGAAAAGGGCCAAGCACTGCACAATGAGCAAGTAAGAAAGGTTGTACATCGATTCAGCCTGAGCTACGAGAAGTGGAAGACTATCATTAAGGACGCCAAAGGTACGTTGAGTGGTCAATGCTCAAACGATCTGCTGCATGAACACATCAATAAGGTCAGCAATGCTTCAAATAATCTAAATGATGTTTATGAAGAGTTAAGACACATCAACATTCCAGACCAAGACACACGTCGCAGAGTAGACACCTGTGAAGCAGTAACAAAGAAGATAATCGAAACCGCAATAGGTTATCTAAGAACTGAAAAGGGTGAATGTCAAGTGGATGAAGAACAAGCTGTTAAAGAAAGAGGATCTGTGAGCAAATCTGCAGCCGCAGATAGAATAAGCATTAAACCTCACCGCAGCAAGTTCTCTGCCCAAAACTCTCAATGCAGCTCAAAAAACACGTCCAGATGTTCAAGTCAGTCTTCTTCACAGAGGCAATACGCTGCTGCTGAAGCTGCTGCCAATGAGGCCGAACTGCAAGTTCTGCTCGAAAAAGAACAACATATCGAAGAACTTGAAAAACTTGAAGCTGAAGAATCAGAGAGGAAGAAGGTTCTAGAGGCCAAGCGCAGGCAAATAGAGCGAATGGATACAATAATGAAGCTAAAGGCTGCCAAGGCACGACTGCAAGTATATGATCAGAATGAAGGCTCGGATGAAGAAATCGACGCGCTGCTCCATCAACATGTCCCGTTGAAGGAGGAAAAGAAGGAGGTCAAACAGGAAATTAACCTGTCAAAGTCCCACCCTCAACCACAAGCTACGCCACTTCTGAACCAAGAAGGTACCACAGCAGCCCTCATGAAAGTGTTCGCAGACTCCATCAGTGCGAGTCGTCTTCCTATACCTGAACCATCAACGTTCAACGGAGATCCACTCAGATTCAACGATTGGAAGGTTTCATTTAAGACACTGATTGACCGGAAAACCATACCGGGTGAAGAGAAGATATATTACCTGCGAAGGTATGTGGGTGGAGTTGCAAAAAGGGCCATAGAGAGTTACTTCATTCTAGGCACAGAGTCCGCCTTTCATGCAGCATGGACCATCTTAGAAGAGAGATATGGCAATCCATTCCTCATCGCCAAAGCCTTCAGAGACAAGCTTGATTCATGGCCCAAGATAAGCTCCAAAGGTAGCCTTGAACTTCAAGAATTTGCTGACTTCCTCCGCAGCTGTGAGGCCGCCATGTCTCAGATTCAGAGTCTTGAGATACTCAATGACTGCAACGAGAATCAGAAGATGCTTGCTAAACTTCCAGACTGGCTGACCTCAAGATGGAATAGGAAAGTCATGGAAGAGGAAGAACAAAATCGGAGGTTCCCAAGCTTCAGCCAATTCGTCAAGTACATCACACGTGAAGCAAAAATTGCATGCAACCCGATATCATCCCTCAACGCTCTAAAACCAGTTGAAAATGAGAAGAGCAAGGTTCCAAGGAACAGAAGTCCTAGCGCAAATGTTTTTGCAACAAACTCGGACGAAACGGTCACAAACTGTGTGTTCTGTGAGACGGCAGGTCACAGTCTTCACAATTGTTATAAATTCATGGATGAAACCGTCTCCGACCGTGTCAAGTTTGTGCAAGAAAAGAGGTTGTGCTATGGCTGTTTGAAGTCTGGCCACCGCTCAAAGGACTGCGAAAACAGAATGACCTGCAAAACCTGTAAGAAAAGGCACCCAACTTGCCTCCACGATGATCGCACCCAGGAAGGAAGGATGTTAACAAGGCCTGAAGGAGTAAGAGACTGTGACTATACTGAACCCTCTCAAGATATGGCAACAAGACCCTCACATGAGGCTACATCCAACAGAGTAATCCAGCATGTCAAAGACACTCATACGTCCACCATCATCCCAGTGTGGGTGTCCGCCACAAGTGAGCCTCATCGTGAAGTTCTGGTGTATGCACTTCTAGATACACAGAGTGACACAACCTTTCTCCTGGAAGACACGGCAAAGGCTCTAGGCACGAAGAGCGAACCAGTTCAACTAAAACTCTCAACAATGGCTTCAAGAAACACTGTTGTGTCCTGTAGGAAACTGACTGGCCTGCAAGTAAGAGGAATGTATTCCAACAAGATAATTCCCCTGCCAGTGACCTATACAAGAGAATTTATACCTGCAAACAGAGATCATATTCCCTCACCAGAGACGGCAAAGGCATGGCCACATCTCGAACACATTGCAGATAAGATTGCTCAGCACCAAAGCTGCGACGTCGGCTTGCTAATTGGCTACAACTGTCCTCAAGCTCTCGTCCCAAGACATGTTGTTCCTGGTGAAGAAAATCAGCCCTTTGCACTGAGAACAGACTTGGGCTGGAGTGTAGTTGGCTTCGGCAACCAATGTCTAGATAATGGAGAAGCAATTGGAGTGAGTCACCAGGTCATCGTGAAGCAAGTGATACCAGGTAATCCATCGTCCCTAAATCTCACAAGCGAAGTGCACCATGTCTGTAGAACACAGATCAAGGAAGAAGTCTCACCTGCAGTCATCAAGGTGCCGGATCCTGACCTTGTTAAAGGAGCTTCAGAGGACGGCAACATGTCTCAAGAAGATATCCCACTCCTCTCAAGGAAGGGAAAAGGCATCGGACTCGAGGAAGATGATCACTCTGAAATGCCACTAACGTTCAAGAAAGACAGACCTAACTTACCAGAAACCAAGAGATGTGCTGTCCACCGTCTTGGATGCCTAGAAAGGAAGCTGGAAAGAAAGAACAAGTCAACATTGGCCGAGAGCCCAGAAATGCCTGCTGTGTCCCTCCAAACCACCTCAAGTGACACGCCCAAAAGGAAAAGGACGTTGTATAGTGAAGAAAAAATTGAGCGAAAGGTGGGAGAAGATAAAGGATATTCAAAGCAGACATTCAACAGAAAGAAAGCAAAGAAGAAAGGAAACAGTTCTCGTGAAGAGCATATGGCCGAAGGAATCACTACGACAAGTAAGTCGGAGGGCATTGACGAAGAGGAAACACCAGAGCAAGTTACTGAAGGCAAGAAGAAAAGAAGCAGACTGAAGACCTCAGGGTGCTAAGCTCACTCTGTTCATTAGTTACCTAAAATTAGATAGCACTTTATTTGATGTTTTACGTGCAGTGTATGTCCTTAAGACTTTAAGTAATCACAGGTGATTGGTGGGAGTGTAACTGCCGCACATTGGCAGTTCGTTTTAATTAGCAAACTCAGATTTTTTGTTCCTACCTGTCAGTGTTATTGGGGCGGAACTAATTGCCGCCGGTATATGTTTCCGCTACCAGCACTTTAGGTGACGTACATTGCCAAACAATATGAACGAAGCAGCACCCGTTTATATGTTACAAGTTAAAATAAAGCTAAAAGCACAAGGAAGAAGAACGCATTAAAAGGACAAGAATCAAGACTCCCTCCCTAAGTAGTATAGCAGTGGACGAGGTTTGTTTACCATTTATCTATTTGATTGAAGAATGTATACCGCACATTTGCCATTGTAAATTGTATTTGTTTATTTGATTTCTTTTTCTCTTTTAAAACCCAGTTCTCACGGGTTGATTCGACGTGGAAATAAAAACCCTGTTTTTAACAAAAGACCTCTGCCTCGCGTGAAACTACTTGGGAGCTACAGTCATCGTCATCATCATCATCTTCAACCGCTTATCCGAAATCGGGTCGCGGGGGCAGCAGCTTGAGCAGGGAACCCCAAACTTCTCTTTCAGTTTTTTGTCATCTTTATTTAATGGTATTTGCAAGCTCTCATAGTATTCTTAAAAGGGTTCCCAACCTTCCTAAATGTTTGCAAGGAACCTTTAAGAGTATATCTGATCTTTTAAAGCTTCAGGAAATGCATAATATCCCTAATCCACCTAGTGAAGCACGGGGTACATGATCCTTCCAAGAGAGAAGGATGAGACGTCTGGCAATCAACGAGATGAATGCTATAAGGCAGTGGTATTCACAATTTTTTTCAGGAGAGCCACACTGACAGGACAAAGTCAACAGGAGAGCCATTTTTACCGCAGAGTATCAAAAGCTATACATCCAGTCATACATAAGCATGCCTGCTTATTAATATGTAATTCATGAACCAGTGTTTCCCACAGAATTTTGTGAGACATAGGGAACCCAGTCCTTATGGGAGTCCGGGGGCATGCGCCCCCTGAAGAAAATTTGGTACTTTTTAACCCAGAATGCATCAATCTGGTGCACTTTTGGAGGAAAATGAAGAACTGTGTGACTGTGTACTATTATCTGGAGACACTGGGTCACATAACATGGAAGCTATTGAAGAATACATGATTATCCTACTTTTTATTCAAATATTTGTTATAAAAAAAAAAAAAAAATGAATTACATATAATCAATCAAAATGGGTGTGTTCATATAATACCCCCCTGGAATAATTTTTTTTTTTACCTTTCAAAGGTAAATGCATCAATCTGGTAGCCTGGAAATCCTGACCCTGATATCTTGAACGATAGAGGGTCTGGCGACGATCAATAGTAATTTCCAACTCTAGGGGCGGCTCCTACTCGTGCATTTCAAATGCCACTGCACGCAGTTGGATAAAATTCACAGTGAAAACTTGGATGGTTATTAGAAAACAATTAAGCATCTTCAACTCTTTGTCAAGGGCATTAAAAATAGCAGTTATGCCGGAGTTTCCACCCGGAAAGATAGATAAAGGCTTTCGAATGTGGGCAGAGAAAGGGTTAATCACAGTGGATCACCTTTTTGTTGGGGAAACTTTGAAATCTTATGAAAATTTACGTAAAGAATTCTGTCTGTCAGGGATGGATTTTTTTAGATTCCTTCAAGTGCGACATTTTCTGCAGACACATGCTGATTGGGGAGCTGATACGTAAACCACCGTCTAATTTGGAAAGGATGTTCATGTTAACAATGAAAGGAACAATTAAAAAGAACATGATATCCCACTTCTACAGGCGGCTTCAAGATAATGTAATTGGAAACACTTTGGAAACGAAACAGAAATGGGAATTAGAAATTAATATTTGCATCACAGATGAGATGTGGGAAAATTCGCTCCTTAATGGTCATAAATTAACCAGTGGTCCTACCTGGAGGGAATTTGAGTGGAAAACTAAAATAAGATTTTTTAAGACCCCACGTATGTTAGCGAGATACAGCAACACCTCAGATCTATGCTGGAGAGAATGCGGCAAGATTGGAGATCATACCCACATTTTCTGGGATTGCCCCAAACTTGATCAGTACTGGAGAGATATTAAATTTGAGATCAAACTAATTATGGGGGTAGACCTGCCACTAGAGCCAGACATTTTTATATTGGGAAAGACTCCAGGAAACACAACAAGCAAAAATCAGGCTTATCTAATCTGGGTGTTGTTGTTGATCGCAAAAAAGATGATAACTGTGTTATGGAGAAATGTTAAACCACCAACTGTCCAACAATGAGGGTAAGAGTAAAAAAATGTATATCTGATGGAGAGTAATACAGCCAAACTCCAACTCAGGACTGATGCCTTTATAGTACAAGAGGTTAGTTCCAAAATATAAAGGAATTGTGCATTTTGTGATAAAAGCATGAAATTTGGTACACTTATAGCCAAAGGCATTCTCAAACGATTTGGATGTGGAGCCATCATGAATTTTCAACATGGCGCCCATGGCAGCCATTTTTCAAAATGTCCGCCAGCAACAACTGTTTTCTTATGAATGATGGATTTAATATGATATTTCAGACTTATTTACCATTCATACTACTTGGTAAATGTCTTTTGGATAGTGGAACATTTTCATTGAAAATTCAAAATGGCCACCAACTGGTTAGATATGGATGATCTCTATGTTTAATTATACATTTATCTTGATGCAGATTTTGAATTGGGAACTTTGGAATTTCTAAGAATCTTCTTTCTATCTCAAAATACTCATGTTAAGCAAGGGAAACCTAGGGTCTATCACAGGGAAGACCAGTCACACTCGCCTTCACAGACACAAAGGGCTGTGCACTGTAAGTGGGATTTTTTGCACTTACAGTGCCCAACACAAACCTTCTTGCATTTGCATGAGACAAGTTCATAACTTGACTGGCCTGCATCTGGTAGGCATGTCCAGAAGGGTTCATAGTCCCCCTCAGGTGACTTTGACCAGCCCCATTCGCACGGTGAAGGTAGTTCTGGTGTTGACACCAGGACTGTACCCCACACGTGGTTCGGTCATAGACTAAGATAACAAACCTCTCAATTGTGGCCATTACCTCCTGTGGTATGTCATCTGGGGCTGAAGACACTTTCAACAGGGCATGTGTAAGTTCTAGAAGCACAGACCATACAGCCCATGCAGTCTTTTTCCCATGGCCAACAAAGCTTGACACAGTGTCACAACCCGTCAATGCATGGAACACTGGTAGTGCACAGGCTTTCTCGGGCCCGAGCCCTGCTGCAATTTCATGGGCTGCCAAATATCGAAAATTCAACCAAGCCAACCAAAGCTCATCCTCTGGTTGTAGAGTCTGAGCCACTGCCACAGCCAGCACCACAACATCAGTATCAACTGTTAGAATCATAATTTTGTGGTGGCCGTTTCTTGCTGCATGGGCTACGTGCAATAACATGCGACTATCCGCTTCCTCATGCGTGCAAGGAGCATTCAATGTCCTATCTGGGAGAGGTGGCTTGCTAAGGACTTCCATGTCACTTGTGATGACAAGCTGTTTATCCTCCTCCACAAACCATCTGAGCAGAGCCTCCGAGAGAAAGGCAAACAACTCAGTCTTATTGCTGTCAACTCTAAGAAAGTTTAGCCAGTTCCTGGGAATGGCTGCATCACCTACCACACGTCTCTGAATTCCAGTGCCACGCTTTGCTCTCGTAGCAGCTTTCAGAGAGTCAGACAAGTAGCGGTCCCACACCAGATCAAGCCTGGACACAGTTTCAAACTTTCTGGTCAGATATGGAATGAAGATCACATGGGCATAGTCATTGAAGGTTTTTACTGAACTTGGTTTCAGCATCTGGATGATGGCTGCCCCATCTACAATGGTGCAGGTAACCTTTGGACTGTCAGAGTATGCACTGTGAACTTGTTCCAGGCATGGAAGCAGATCACTCTTCACTCCCAGTCGGAGACCTCCCCCATCAGAAAGCGCTGGTGAAAGCTTCAAATTGGTGCTCTCATATCTGCTTCACCTTTCTGACTACCTCAGCAGCTGAAGATCCAGCAAGTTCCTTTGAGTGGAGAACAATCAGGTCCTTGCTTTCCTCTTCAAATGGATTTCCAAAGTGTTCCATTGCATTGACCAAATATTGTACATCTTTGATGAATGAGACCTGGACACTTGTTATCTGATTTCTTGGAATCAATCTCAAACTCCTGTATGGATCGTGCAACTTCTGGTCCTGCTACCATCCATCGCAATAGTGCAGATGGGTTGTCAGTAAGGCCCACAGCACCACCATCTCCTTTAATGCAAGCATTCATCTGCTCATGGGCCTGGTCAATGGCCATAGAGGAGAACACATTTGTGATGGCTGCAATCTTGAAGATGTCAGCCATCTTGAATATTTAATGACACATTTAGATTATCCAAAAGACATTTACCAAGTACTATGTATGGTAAATAAGTCTGAAACATCATATTATATCCATCATTCATAAGCGAACAGTTGTTACTGACAGCCATTTTGAAAGATGGCTGCCATGGGCGCCATTTTGAAAATTCATGGTGGCTCCATATCCAAATCTTTTGAGAATGCCTTTGGCTATAAGTGTACCAAATTTCATGCTTTTATCACAAAATGCACGATCGTTCTCGTTACCAGCTGCACTATTACTGCTAAATGGGAACCTATAATACTGCAGCTACAGAGACTGATCGAGGACACAAACTCTCCATAACAGAGAGGAAGTCTCTCCCGACGAGCACGTAATGTGGTAAAAATATGTTGAAACATGGGTGACTGAATATGGACTTGAATTAAACTAATTGGGTACCTGCTGTATGTGTATTATGATTTTAATTTGAAGTGCTATGTGATTGTTCGATACTTGTATTTTGTATGATTGCTGTATATTTGTTCTTTGTATGATTGTATATTGAAATAAATGTGAAGTAGCAAAAAAAGAATAGCCCAGTCAAAGTCCAGACCTAAATAAAATTGAGAATATCTGGAAATCCTTGAAAATGGCTGTTCACACTTTCCATCCAATCCGACGCTGAATCTGAAGCTCGAGCTATTTTGCAAAGACGAATGGGCAAAAATGTCAGTCAGTAGATGTAAAAAGCTGGTAAAGACATACCCCAATATACTTGCAGCTGTAATTGCAGCAATAGGTGGTTCTACAACGTATTGGGGCCTGAATACTTATGCACACCACATTTTTCAGTTTTTTATTTATAAAACAAATTGAAAACCATGTTTCATTTTCCTTCCACTTCACAATTATGTGCCACTTTGTGTTGGTCTATCACATGAAATCCCAATAAAATAAATGTACTTGTGTGGTTGTTACGTGACAAAATGTGGAAAAGTTCAAGGGGTATGAATACTTTTTCAAGCCACTGTATGTGAACAGTGTAAAAAGTACACGGGAGCTGACACAAACCCGGGGGGCACTTGTCCGGTGCTAATGGATCCCCATTCTGAAAGTACAGTATGTTATTGACTCTTATGTGCTGACAATCGTTAAAATGGAAAAATACAATTTAATTAAAAAAGGGTTGACACATCTGCTGCAGTTTTGAGATAAGCAGATGGGGTTGGAGTGTTGGCTAAAAACAAAAAATAAAATCTGTGCATAAGACTTGTGGTCTTCGCAGTGCTTGACAGTTAGGTGGGTGATACTGTTGATGGCGTCATCCGTGCCCCTCCCTTGCCTATAAGGAAATTGGAATGGGTCAAGTTCCAATGGACCTCTGACTTGAGCAAGGACACCATGTATTTTTCTAAGCTTCTCATAACAATTGAACTCAGGGCCACATGTCTAAAATCAATGTTTTCTGTTGGACTTGGACCAATTTCTTAGCAATTGGAATGATAATGGATTTTTTTCACAGGGAAGGAACAGTATGAAAATCCACAGACTGCTGGAAGATTGGGCACCAAGTTCATGCAACACATTCAGGAGCATTATATTTAGTATTCTGCTTAACTAACATATCATTCTCTCTGTCTGCAGCAACTGACTCGGTCTTTGTTGGCAGTGGCATTTCTTACCTCCTTCGGGAGCTCCATGCTTTATGGCTACAATCTGGCTGTAGTGAACTCCCCTGCTGTGGTAAGAAACACAACCACACACACACACACACACACACACACACACACACACACACACACACACAAACCCAGGGCTGGATTATGAACCGGTAAAAGTCCTAGTAAATACATATTCCAAAAATGTGCATGTGATTTCAGTTTTCACTATTACTGGCATTCTTCAGTCAGAGCTGCAGCGTAAAGTGACAAGAACATTTTAACCACAGTGGCCCTATAATACGCCATAGTATTAATCCATATTAAAATGGTGTTTCTTTTGCGTGTAATTTTTGTAAGCACATTCATACCTCATCCCTTATGCCAGACTTGTGATGAAATGCGCCGGAGAAGGAGTTTCCCCTGTATTTAAAGTCACAGCGCTATAAACTTTGGGAAATACCCTTAGCCAAAGTCTACAGAGATGCTGACTAAAGGCTCATTTATGCTCTACGTTAGGTACGCATAAGGATACGGACGGAGCCTTCTGTCCGTACTCTGCATACATTTCGCCCGTATTTCTGCACGTATCCTCCAAGCTTGCGGATGGGTACCTAAACCGAGTATGCCCTGACTGCAGCTCGCAGATTGAGGAGGGGCTAAATGTGGGTTGGGTTAAACGTTTAACCCCGCCCGAAGAATGTGCGATGCACATAGCCCGAGACTGTAGGTTGTGAACCAGTGGGGAGTTCTGAATGAAGTGCGTCCGACCCAGAGTCACCTGGAAGTGGCGAATGAGCTTGGCGTTATGGATGAGGCCGAGTTAGAGTGAGTGAAAGTGGGGCCCAATACCAAATGACTCCCTATGCACTCCCACTCCGTGAGCGAGTGTCACTCGCTGTGGAGTCACAATCGCGGCTGTGGAGTGCCACTCGATCATTAAGGGCGAGGGTATAACAACGGTGCGGCTTTGGCAAGCCCTCGCCTTTGCCAGACAGAAACAGGAAGAAACCTGTTAGTCTTTATTTCTCACCCTAAAATAAAATTCCACCACATTTATATTTGACCTGAAACACTCTTTACATTCATATATAGGCTACGCATGTAATAACAATAAAAAACCGTGTTCGTTTATTCGGATATATGGAAGAAAAAATATGACAGGAAAAAGTTTCAAAGTTCTCAAGAGTGATGTTTAATGAAGTGATATCACAGAACAGGTGATGCAAGCAATTTTGACAGGACAAAAAAGTGAAGTTCTCTCTCTACAGCAGAGTCTTTTAATGTATCTTGACAATGTCTATTGATTGGTTGAACTCGTTGCCATGCGTTTTCTCTGACCAATCCTGACCTCGTCGTCTTTTCCCGAAAAGTGAAACTATGCTCCTAACATTGGCTTTTTACTTCTTATCTATGATAATTGGGATGAGTCAGGTCTGTACCATCCACCAAACTTTCTTCTAAGGCCTGAGACTTTCCTCCTTTCTCCACTCCCTGCTCTGTACTGAAATGAGAACATTTAAGTCACGTTATAATTGTATTTGATTATTAGTTGAGTATATAAGAATAATGTAATATTATGTGGTTGGCTATAACATGAATAAATATTGAAATATAAATGCTGACAAATTCAAGTCAAATGTGAAGAATATATCAATTGTTTAAATGATTATATATTGGTAAATGCCAATTAATGAGGGGGGGGGGGCATAATATCATTAAACTTAGAGTTATTTTTCTAACACATGTGAGAGTAAAATGTAGTATTGAATAAAAACAAACTCACTTCCATGCTTTTTTGGATGCATAATTTATTTGTTGTTAAATATTTTCTAACTGCATATTCTCAATTTTACCAGCTCAGTCTGTAGTGGAGAAAACGGGTGGGTGTTTGATCCGCTGTTTAATGATCATTTTAGTTTACATGCACAGCATACAAAACCAGGAAAAGAACAATAGTCTGCTAAAGCATGTATTCCACTTTTCATTATACGTTAATCTGCCATTACGACTGGCGAATCGCGGCAGTTAATTAGCGTGCATAAATTATAATGCACTGCAAGGGTGGTCATAAATAAGAAAAGTCATGCGCTCCAGCTGACTGACGTCTATGGGCAGAGATTTGTGTCAGTAGAACTTGAATTCGAATTGATAGAACTTGAATTTGAATTGATCGACTTGAATAGGAATTGATCAACCTGCATTTGAATTATTGATACTTGAATTCGAATTTATACACTTGAATATGAATTATCCATTTGAATTTGAATTAATTGTACTTGAATCTGAATTTTATTTACTTGAATCTGAATCAGTTAATATTCCAAATGACTTTCAAATAAAAATTAAAGTTTTCAAATTCAAGTAGAAAAAATTCAAGTAGAAAAAATTCAAGTAGAAAAAATTCAAGTAAAAATGTGCACATCCGGTTTCTTTGAGGAAGAGCAATCGAGTGCAGATCTCTGATCCTAGGCTACAGCGTCTGGCCGTTGACCGTTATTTAACGTTCAGGAAATATAAAGTCATACATTAATTTGTTTAATCATCGTCTGTGTTTTTGACCTCTTGTTTTATAATCGAAGTATCTTTTAGAACACTAATCACGTTTCAGTAATGAAACTTAAAGTAGTTATAATATCGCCAATAAGCTATATCAATGAAAACAGACGGTCAAACAGCGTCCAAATGAGCTAAAATCCTAAATACAATAAACAGTAACGTGGCAAACTTATTTATAGATAAGCTAATTGATTATTTATTAATTTTTTCACATGTTTAGAGACGGTGGATTCCTCCGACGCTCTCTGTCCGGCTTATCAGACAGCACTCAGCTGTCAGTCTCCACTAGCCTATCTGACTGGCATCACTCATTTCACTTAGTAGCCTAATTCTAATAGCCTATTGTTAGGTATTTATCTTCACGCCTATTTATTGTAGCCTAAGTGTTTATGCATGACTGCACGTACAGTTGTCAGATCTCGAACAGTTGAAATAAATTAGGCCTAGGCCTATTGGGTTTGAAAGGGCATCGTTTATAGCATGCGTTACTCATAGCGCGGCTCGCCAAGCCTCTATGTGCGGCTCGCATGGCAGTACAACTGCCTTTTTAAAAAAAGGGTCCTATGTTCCCCGTTTTTTCCAAAAAAGGGTCCTATGTTCCCCGGTGGTTCATGCGCCGTAGCTGGGGGCAGAGCCGCTCCAGCCCTGCCCGACTCGCTGACTCTCCCCGCGGGGAGAAGCTCAGTGATGCCCGGCGCAGTCGCCTTCTCGACCGAGCGAATCTACGAGCGGCCGCCCCCCGCCACATCTGCCTTTTCAGTCCAGAGATTCGACTATTCGGCGGCCGTGCGGGGCAATTGTAGCCAACTTATTCCTGTCGAGTTTTAATTAGAACACAGCGCTGTGTCGCAAGACTGACTGCGTGCCTATAGAGAACATGTAGGCATAATGTGAGGGGAGACAGCCGCTTCCCTCTGTGAGATTCTATCTAGCAAACAAATTAATCGACACATTTATTGTGATTTTTTATTATTCTTCTGCAGCTGCAGTTGGTGCTGAAAATAAATTGCAAACTGCGCACTTACAGATGCCACCTCAGGCTTAATATTCACCATTTGCTTAGCTCTATTGATAATAATAAAGAGAAGCTTTATTTAAACACTGTCCGTGACGGTGGTGATTGATTCATTGTAACTTTGTTTGCTAGATAGAATCTCACAGAGGGAAGCGGCTGTCTCCCCTCACATTATGCCTACATGTTCTCTATAGGCACGCAGTCAGTCTTGCGACACAGCGCTGTGTTCTAATTAAAACCCGACAGGAATAAGTTGGCTACAATTGCCCCGCACGGCCGCCGAATAGTCGAATCTCTGGACTGAAAAGGCAGATGTGGCGGGGGGCGGCCGCTCGTAGATTCGCTCGGTCGAGAAGGCGACTGCGCCGGGCATCACTGAGCTTCTCCCCGCGGGGAGAGTCAGCGAGTCGGGCAGGGCTGGAGCGGCTCTGCCCCCAGCTACGGCGCATGAACCACCGGGGAACATAGGACCCTTTTTTGGAAAAACGGGGAACATAGGACCCTTTTTTTAAAAAGGCAGTTGTACTGCCATGCGAGCCGCACATAGAGGCTTGGCGAGCCGCGCTATGAGTAACGCATGCTATAAACGATGCCCTTTCAAACCCAATAGGCCTAGGCCTAATTTATTTCAACTGTTCGAGATCTGACAACTGTACGTGCAGTCATGCATAAACACTTAGGCTACAATAAATAGGCGTGAAGATAAATACCTAACAATAGGCTATTAGAATTAGGCTACTAAGTGAAATGAGTGATGCCAGTCAGATAGGCTAGTGGAGACTGACAGCTGAGTGCTGTCTGATAAGCCGGACAGAGAGCGTCGGAGGAATCCTCCGTCTCTAAACATGTGAAAAAATTAATAAATAATCAATTAGCTTATCTATAAATAAGTTTGCCACGTTACTGTTTATTGTATTTAGGATTTTAGCTCATTTGGACGCTGTTTGACCGTCTGTTTTCATTGATATAGCTTATTGGCGATATTATAACTACTTTAAGTTTCATTACTGAAACGTGATTAGTGTTCTAAAAGATACTTCGATTATAAAACAAGAGGTCAAAAACACAGACGATGATTAAACAAATTAATGTATGACTTTATATTTCCTGAACGTTAAATAACGGTCAACGGCCAGACGCTGTAGCCTAGGATCAGAGATCTGCACTCGATTGCTCTTCCTCAAAGAAACCGGATGTGCACATTTTTACTTGAATTTTTTCAACTTGAATTTTTTCTACTTGAATTTTCAAATGGATAATTCATATTCAAGTGTATAAATTCGAATTTAAGTATCAATAATTCAAATGCAGGTTGATCAATTCCTATTCAAGTCGATCAATTCAAATTCAAGTTCTATCAATTCGAATTCAAGTTCTACTGACACAAATCTCTGCCCATAGACGTCACCGCCGCTATTACTACCCCTCATCGGCTTTAAATAACAGTAACACAAATCTTACTAACAATATAAGGAAATAATAATCACTGTCCCTTATTAACTTGTGGGCATTTTCTTCATCTGCTTCGTTTTATCTTTTATCCACGCCTTGAAAATACACTAACGGTAGACAAGTGGCATAATCAAATCAACAAGTGTAAAACAACATGTTCGTTCCAATATGCTAAATTGTTGGCTACCCTCTGGTTCCGTCATTTAGGGCTTTGCATAAAAATAATCAATCAAATGTCTGTTTGAGGTAAGAGTACGTTTCATTTATAATTCGGGAAACAAACTCCCTGGAACTCTCATTTGTAGGTTGGCTCTTCCATTCCGGACATAATTGATTGGCGGACACCTGTGTCAAACGTAGGGCTGAGCCAACATCGATGCAGACTCAGTGATCGAGGGCTTTATAACCCACTTACACTCGAGGCTCGGTGGTTTGGGACGGCACTCAATATGGCGGGCCCTCCCCGCAAACGCGCAAATGGAGGGATATTGGATAGGGATAGGGTGTAGGGGGTGTATCTAGATTGGGCCTGGGTCTTGGGGTCCTCACAGTGTCCCCTTGAAAAACATACATTTAACTATCAAATTAGCATATATTATATAGTAATATTAAAACCTACATATATAATATGTATATAGACCTATCAAATATAATATTATCGTTATATTCTACAAAACAATGTGCTGCCGGTGTGAGTACCAGATATGCTCGGCTGCCAGATAAATTCGGGTTGCATAATGACGACGCACTTCCTGTACTACGCGAGATCCACTTCTTTCTTACCAATCTATTGCAAACTGCAATCTATTATAATATTATCATTCACAATATAAACATTACAATAAAGATACATGTAGAAAGAAAGTAAGTGTAATTTTCGGAAAAAATAGATAAGCTATCGTTCGGAATAGCAAGGGATTGTGGAATACGTAATTATTGTCCCCAAAATCACGCGGCGTTACAAGAGATCTCGCGAGAGCGTTCAATACAGCCCGAACATGAAACTTTTTTCTCTGTTTTATTTAATAAAAGGCGAATGCCAAACTTGTAAGCTTAATGTTGGTTTTAATACAGTAAATACATTTTCGCTTCAGGAAAAGGTAGGGAAAACAGTTTTTTTGAAGTTTATTTGAATATAATTTACAGGAAGTGAGTCATCATTGTGCAACCCGAGCTTATCTAGCAGCCGAGCATATCTGGCACTCACACCGGATCTGCGCCACCAGATGGTGCCCGCGGGGAGTTAAACGTTTAGCCCAACCCACATTTAGCCCCTCATCAATCTGCGAGCTGCAGTCAGGGGCACTTGCCTAAACCGACCAAACGTTGCAGTACCACCGGATATCGTGGGGGCAGTGTCGGGCATTATACACAAAAAGATGCCGTGAATAGCATACACAAAAAAGATACTTTGAAAAATGGTGGAGTTATTTGAAGAGAGGGGGCATCTACGGATTCTCTTTTTTGCATAGGAAATTTCCTTTCCTATTGAGATGACCCGGAAGTACTCGGCGGATAGGTGATTTGAATTCTCAAAATGCTTAGGAAAGGAGCCTCGATTCATCCTTTAACCCTCCTTTAGCATAGGTTACTCCGGACCAACCTATACGAAAGGAAAGGAGATAGTGGTATCCCATAATCCTTTACGGCGGCAATATTTAAAGCAACAAGCCACCGACTGAGTTTACCGACTCTACACGAATACGATCGAGAGGTAAAACAGAAGAGAGGAGAGGAGAAGAGAGGAAGATTTAACTCGGCTAAAACAAAATACCCCCCCCCCCCCCCATAAAGATAATAAAGAACTCATAAAAGACCAACATCATAATAGTTATTTTCGTAGCACATAATTTACACCATAAGAAAAAAAAAATGCCAACTTCACATTTTATGAAAATTACTGGGGGCAGTTATTTTCAACATCAACACAAGATCTTTTTTTTCACATGTGAATTGGGCTTCAAGTGGCCTTAGATATTCCACTTGGCCAAGTCCGATCTAAGTGATTCTCACTCTGTTGGCGACAACATGATTAAAATCAATATGAAAAGAACACATGGATCAAACGAGCGCTTGTTGTAGTCCATTTTCGGAAAATAGTGTAGTTTCACTTAAAGGCCTACTTCACCGGTTTGAATATGAAGGTGTATTGAATTCTGAGATCCTATGTAGTATAAATGTGCAAAAAAAAAAAAAAAAATCGGTTCATCCTAGCCTGAGAAAAGGCAGAAAGAGTGTTTTTTTTAACCCTATATTTCTCCTTCTCGTGACATCACAGAAAGAGAAATATAGGGTTAAAAAAAAACTTGCTTTGTAAATATTACTGTGATGTCTTTTACTGGGACATCACAGTAATATTTACAAAGTAAGTTTTTTATATTTATATTTCTCTTTCTGTGATGTCACGAGAAGGAGAAATATAGGGTTAAGAAAACACTCTTTCTGCCTTTTCTCAGGCTAGGATGAACCGATTTCAATTTTTTTCGCACATTTATACTACATAGGATCTCACAATTCAATACACCTTCATATTCAAACCGGTGAAGTAGGCCTTTAAGTGACTCACGTCAGCAATACTTGCCGTCGCGCAATGACGTCGGTTAGGAAAAGTGGAGTCGAATTCAGTGCTGTCTTTTCCTATGTTCGATAGGAAGCACCTTTTCATTTCTCCTTAACCCTGATGACGTTTGGGGTTAAGGCATAGGAAAGGAGCCTTATAGGTTAGGAGATCGGACTTTTCGTAGAGGCCCAGGGTATGCGAGCTTGTCAGAAACTATCCCCATATATATGACGTCACGATGCCAGGTCACAGGAACAGACAGATGCTGCAGAACAGCTGAGAGGAGATCGGGCTGGGGCTGAATGTGAGTTGGACGGCAGTGAAGGAGAAGTGGAGGTCAATGCGAGACTGCTTTGTCCGAGCACACAACAAGACGCTCAGCAAGCGGAGTGGGGATGCCGCGGACGGGGGGAGAACCCCAAATTTGGGGTGGCTAAAGGTCTTTGTAAATCACCGAATGACAGCAATCAATTTCTCCCCTCCCGATTCGGTAAGTCCTTTATTGGTAGTATTCAGAAAATGCACTTTTCTTCAATTCTACACTATACTGACACGGTTGATAAATAATTACTTTCACAGAGTACAATTTAACTAAGTATGAATTGCACAACTGCCGTATCCATTCACACTGTCACTGACAACCCTTTGCATGTGGTGTCCTTGTTGTTCTAGCCACTAAAAAAAAGGATGGCGATGAGACTATTGTGACGCTGTACACCGTCAACCCTCCTTCACCAGCATCTACATCCGGCACAATGTCCAGTGATGTGGCAAGCCCCCCCCTCCTTCTCTTTCCACTTCAAGTGCACCTGGGACTCTGTCAAAAAAAAGAGAAAGCGAGGCGAACCAGATCTAATCGATGCTGCTCTGCTCCAAAGGCTTGATGAGATTCGCCAGGAGTTACAGAATGCCAAACATTTTTTCACCATGTTCACAACATACTTTAACAGCTTTCTGCTGCAGCTTCCCGAAGCTGATGCCAAGCGATTAGTCAAATAAATTCAGCAGCTTATGCTTGATTATGGTTAAAATCAAATGCACTTGTAGGCCTACTGTTTGTAATTCTTATAAAATGTTAACAAGCTGCACTTTTATGTATTCATTGTTTACAACAGCTGTTATTTATTATCATTTGCCAGTTATTGTATTTTAATATGTGCATGTTGCAGCCTACTGTGTGTAGTGTTCTGTTTTTTATAGACAGTGTGCTAGTTCCAATTCCTGACAAAATCTGGAATGGATATAAACTTTGAATAAAAGCTTCTAACTGGCTTCCTTTTGAAGATGTCTTATTTTGTATTTGTGAGGGAATTTGTCGTTATTTTTCTGAATTTTTACCAACCGATCTGTCTTAACCGCAAACGGATGTTCATGGTGGACGCCATCGAAGCAAGTAACAAAAGCTGCAGCAAAAATGCAGTGGCATAAAAACTGAGGTTAGAAAAAGCCACAGGGCACATTGTTCCAATTTTCTCAAAATTGGTAAAAGAGCTGAAGATGTAAAACTGAAAAATAATGAACATTCATTTAAAACTCCTGAACTTCAACTGATTACTATGCTGTTACACATACCTGCAAACTCGTCGCTTTTCGGCGATTTTCGCCGTTTTGAATCAAAATATATGACCCACGTGAATCGTATAGATCCGAAGAGTTTTTGTTTTTGGGGGGGGGGGGGGGGGGGGGGGGGGGGGGTTGGGGTAGCGGCAGCTGCCAGAGAAGTCAGCCAGCGCTTCCCAGACTGAACTGTGTGGGCGAGTTACCGTAGTGTGAGACAAGGGAATATAGTTATCTTGGCAATAAAACATCTTTGGTAGACGTCATGAGTATTGTCCAATCAGCGTTAAAATCGGGCACCGTAAAGTATCACTACTGCTGCCGCTGTGTGTGTGTTCAGACTTTAGAATTGGCTAAAAGTCTCAATCAAAGCCTTTTTGATAATACAAAATAAAAAATTAGTCAATGCTTTAGAGGTGAATGTGACTTAGCCTACTCGGCTGAAAACAGAAAGTAACGGAGGGACGCAGCTCACTGTACAGTCCCTTTATTTAGTCGCGCTGTCAGTTTGCCGACATGGCTCTCTGTATTCTGTATATGTCCATGATTTAGACTCGAGATATAGAAACAGATCGCAGAAGCCGTTCCCGTAGACAACGTTAACGGGCAGGATATCCCCGACTGATTTCATCCATCAAACCACAGAGTTTTTTTCTGAGCGGCGTCTCACTCGCTCACACTGGCGAGGTCTCCCGAGTCCCGGTGATTTTCACCGTCACAGCGATCGACTTGCTGCTTTGCTCGGGCGGAGGCTTTGTGTGAAGGTGATTTAACATCACGGTCGTAGACGAATGTTATAGCTTTATGCTGCATATTTTGCACTGCACTGTTCTGACCCACACAACTGTTGACTCTTAAGTGAAGCTGACATTTTAATGAGCGCACATTGCAGAAATGAAGCGTCTGCAGTGCGCTCACAATCAGAGCCGGGCCCGAGGCATAAGCAAATTTAGGGGTTGCTTAGGGCCCCCGACCGACAGGCCCCCCCAAAATTTTATGTGTTTGATATTAACATCATATTATTATATCATACAAAAAAATGAATACAATGTTTTGGTCTAGATAGTTAATAGCCCAATAATTTAATCAGTTCATCTGGGAGGTAATCCAAGTTTAACTGATCACGTCACGTTCACGCACAGTGTGTATTGAGTTTATTTAAAAACATTTGGAAATGGGGCTCAGATGCCCATGCACTGTATAACCTATTTCAGCCTCGTCTGTGGAAAAAAAGATAGCTGGACAACAGAGTTCTTCTGCTTCGTTCCTCTCATTGCATTTAAATGTATTCATTACATTACAGAGAAATATGTCCCATAAAAGAAAAAGACTACCAAGCCCAACCCAGAGGACCCTGCATAACATTTTATTTTAAATGAACATTTTAATGGAAAATCCAAGTGTCTTTCTTCAATAGCTTCTAATTCATCTGACCCAGTGTCTCCAAATTATTTGTTCACACAAAATTTCTCAGATTTAGCCTCTTAATATTCCCCCCCCCCCCAGAAGGTACGGGTGTTTGTCACCTTTTTCACCTCCTATGAGTTTGCAGGTCTGGTTACAGTATGTTTGGCCTTTATGTTGTTTATTTAATGTAATGTGCCACGTTGGATGACAGCATCCTGCCAAGGAACCCTTTCATCCATCTGAAAGTACTCTTTGAAGGTGTCTCAAACAGCCATGCCATCCTGTGTTGCTCTGGCAGCAGTGAAACGCTGTGAGTCGAGCAGGTTGGAGAGCTGGTGCTGTTGTGGCGACTGGTGGTGTTGGCTGCTGTGTGCGCGTGTAGTGTGTTTTTACGTACTGTGTCTGTACTTAGCTACTAAAACCAGATATTTTTGTAAATCAGATCTCTGAACTAATAAGCTACTGGATTATTACTTTATTTTCCACACTGGGCAAAGATGCAAGGCTGCAGCGTTTATCTCATTCTGCTACTCTATCTGCTGTGGGGCTCTCGCTGTGGCGCGACTGCTGCACCATGGGTCTCTGATAGGAATGGAGTTATCCGGTATTCGCGGGAGTGCCTGCTGTCCCTCCAATATCGCAATCCCCCGACCTATCAGGCTGGACTTTTATCTGACCCAGGGAGATCGGGTGACCAGAGCCAGGGTCGCCGAGGAAAAACAAACAGGAAGCGATGAAGAAAGGGAGGATTGAGACAGAGGCTGAAGAGACTCGCCGGTAAGGGGGTGTGTCCTCTGCTGCCCTCTATAATGTTGGCAAATGTCCGCTCACTTCGCAATAAACTTGATGAGCTACAAGCAAACTGCAAATTACAGTGGGCATATAGAGAGGCCAGTCTGATCTGTATCACCCAGACATGGCTAGATGACACTATACCTGACTCTGAATTATTACTGGATGGATTTGGCGTGCCACTTAGGTCGGACAGAGACTGCGCCAACAGTGGGAAATGATTTGGGGGCGGGCTGGGTGTATATGTTAATAAGGCATGTCCTTTACTATCTCCGGAAGCTGCGACGACTGCAAGTCAACAAGTCAATACTCCAGTCATTTTACAACTGCTTCATCCAATCCACCCTCACCTTCAGCATTCTGGCATGGTTTGGTTCCCTGAGTGAGGTGAACAAATGTCCCCTCAACAGGATCATAAAGATGAGTGGGAAGATAATTGGACAGCCACAGACCACTCTTACAGCCATATATGAAAAATAGGCCGTCAGTAAAAGTAGACAGATCATATCGGACCCCACCCATAACCTCAACAACCAGTACCACCTGCTACCTTCAGGAAGGAGACTTTTTTCCCTGCCCCTAAGAACCAAACGAGCCATGTCCACCTTTGTTCCAGCATCCATCAGGCTATTGAATAAACAGGGCCTACTACCAGCCCGCCAAACCCAACCCATCACTCCAGGCTTCAACCTATTGAAGCCTTCTCCCTACCCTCACCTCTACCCCTACCCACAGGGTTTTTAGCTTTTAAGAATTTATTTATTCTCGTACATGATTACTGACTATTAAGTATGTCTTGTTTGTATGTGCCTGACCACAAATGAAGTTCCCTCACAGGAAAAAATAAAGTTCTTTGATTGAATTTGTGTCTCCCTGAACAGCCTGCCTCCATTCTCCTGGTACACCTTCTGTGTCCATCAGTACCGGCGTGATGTACCTCTCAGCTTCCGGCTGGGCCTGATCAGCATCGCACAGGTAGTTGTGTAGCACAACACAGGCCTTGGTGATGTCCTCTGCCAAATTAACAGAACACTCCAAGGACTTTCCAAAGACTCTCCAACTTGCAGCAAGTATGCCAAAGGAGCTCTCAATAACTCGCCTGGCCCTGGAATGCCGGTAGTTATAGGTCCGCTGATCAGCTGTGAGGCGCCCCCTTGTCAAGTTATACTGCTGCTGTTTATTACTTTTATGGGACGAATAATACTGAAAGCAAACAAATGTTTTCAAACCAGAGCATTGATTTAAATTTTTATTTTATTTGGAAAATGTAAAAGAGATTAAGCAGATACATTTCTACTAATAGCACACATATTAATAGTGAATGAAACTGTACACTTTCATCCTGGCAGTCTGTGATGCAAAGTACAGATGCAGGTACGTGGACATTGGAGCTGATGGAAGAGACGTGATGTATACTGTAATCTTTATAGCCTTCTTTCTAGGTAAACTGACCTGAATATGGTCGCATCAGGTTGACTTTCTGTGGAAAGGCTTCATCAGCCACAAAAACTGGTGGAGTGAGGATCTCAGTTCCAGGTAGAGGTGACGGGGATGGAAGTAAAAGCTTTCGCTGGATGAGTTGGGATCCAAAGTGGGTCCTCGCGAAGACTCCAGCATCGCTGTCTCTTCTATAAGCTCTAATGTCCACGTACCTGAATCTGTACTTTGCATCACAGACTGCTATCAGGATGAAACTAAAATACCCTTTATAGTTAAAAAAACTACTGCCATTGTTGGCGGGGGCTCTCACCCTGATGTGTTTGCCATCTATGGCCTCGACACAATTTGGATAAACCCACAGCTCCCAAAAATCCCTCTTGATTGCCTCCCACTGTTCCCCCACTGGAAAAGCCATACACTGATCCTGGAGTACAGTCCATAAAGCCCGGCACACCTCCCTGATAATGCAACGGACAGCTGCAGTACCCAGCTTGTAACTTGCGGCCAACGCTTGCTGACTTATCCCTGAAGCAAGAAACCGAATGGTGACCGCTAGTTGCTCAGCCTCACTGACCGGCGCACTGTGCGAGTTCCCATGTTTAATGTGGGGAGCCACCCGGCGAAGCAGGTTATTGAAAGCCCCGACTGAAATCCTAAAATATTGGAAATTAAGCTTGTCGTCAATTTCTCTCATTGGTAAAACCAATGATTGGAATTATCCGTCCACACTCCGGGATGTATTGAGTGGTCTCACTGACCACTACAACGCTGCCTGCGTTTTTACCTCCTTCTCCAGAGATGCATGATTATTATCTCCTCAATTGTCGCCATGTTTGTTGTTGACATTTTTTTCCCCCAAAACTTTTTTGGAATAACTTTTGAAATCAGAGCGACGGCCTCTAGAGGATGTTTTGCTCAACGTCCGTTCCAACGTAAAGGACCCATGAAAGTATGAGGGCAGTGACGGATATAACGTTGATAATGTCGACTCTATTTACGCCCCAAAATTGGAGCATATAAGAGCCTTTACAGAAAAGATGCTTAAAGGGCACATAGAGAGCCCTGGTGGACCTGATGATGTGACCGTGAAACAGCCCTAAGCCCTCACTGACTAAGAGGGAGCACGCCACAAAGTCTGTCAGTCTGTAAATGTAAAGTCAAACTAAAGAAATAATTAATAAGTCTATGCCGCAAACTGGAAGGAACATTTCGGCAGTCCGAGTAAAGGAAGCGGCACACAACATCTAAATACGGAAGTGAAAGAGAACAAGACGCCAACTGAAGTTTAGTGCGAAAATATCTACATATACGGCAATCCCATGCAAACAAAGCATCTACAAACACCAGAGAGGCAGCCGGTAAGACACCGAGCCCATCAACAGAGACTGTGAACAATTACAATGAAATGTTTGTGCAGGCGCTAGCCGCTAGAGTTAGCCACGGGGCCGAACCGGCAATGCCGTGGTTAACCCTTTAAATGCCAGTGTGTGTCATGGATTGATCCTCATTCATAATTTGCTTACTGTTTAATTTACAGATAAATTATTTTAAATTATTATGATGGGATGTTGATATTATTTAAATAAGAAGTAAATTTAAAATATTAAAATCTATACCATTAAATTAAGAAAATCCCTGAAATTACATTTATAATGATAACAGTGGGAGACTTTATGTTGCACTTTGTTTAATTTAAAGGAAATAAGGCATGAATTGTAAAAAAAAAAATCATTTTCCTGCACATTGTAAAAACAAACAACAAATTTCTTGTTTATTGTTTTTAAAGGTTTTTCACCTTGCTTACAACCTACTTAGTTGAAACCTTGAAACCTTACAAAATAAAAGAGGATAAAGAGGAAGAAAAGTTTGTTTATTGAGTGAAACCCAGCAACTCTGTGTAGATATCCATCCACGTCAAGTGGAGACTGCACACAAAAGGGAGATAACTTCACAGTGAAAAGTACCATAAAGCTGGCCAGGAAAAAGAACAGGAGCTGAAAGCTGGAACAGCAGGAGCAAGAACCTAGAATCCTGGAAGGGAAATAAGCATAAGCAACATTAAAGGCACCATTGCAGAGTTACACCTACCTCCACTCTCCTAATTCACAGTTGAAGAACCTTCAAATAAAAATAAACATGGCTGATCAGGAAGCTGGAAAATCAGTTGAACGACTGAAGCTTGGAAGAACTACAGCCAAAAGAGTGTTATCAACCAAACATCAACCAGGAGGCTTATGAGTTCATGATGGACCAACTGAAAGGGTTGGTAAGGACAGCTAAGGAAGTGCATGGCTTACAGAGTCATGTGAGAGGGCTCGAACTTCACGTCCCCTTGATGGTCTCCAGAAGGCTGATTTCATACAAGCAACCATAAAGGAGGATACTGAAAGACAAGTCCAGGTGGGAGCTACATCTAATTATCACATACCAACCATCAAGTTAAAGCCAACAGCCCTCCCCAAGTTCGGTGGCATCAAACATGATTTTCACATGTGGGAAAAGGACTGGGAAGCGCTGCAGAGTCGGGGGGAGCCAACTGGCTCAAAAGAAGTGAAAAGATCCAGCTACTAGACAGCCTGGAGGATAAAATCACATGAGACCTTCGGTTCACGGCTTACAACACTTCTGATGACATCTTCCGTGTACTAGAGAACCGCTACGGCAACCAAACATCCATTGCCATTGAGGAGATACAGAAAATGCCAGCTGTCAAAAGTAATCAGCCACGTAAAATTGTTGATTTAATTCAAGCTGTGGAGAAGGCACTCACAAGATTTGAGTGACCTTGGAGACACAGGCGCTATTAAAAATCCCCTTGTTACTAAGTCCATTGAAAGTAAACTCCCAGAGACACTCAAGAAGGAATGGCTTGTTCATGCAACTGACAAAAGGAATGCTGTGACATCAAGAAATTGGTTCGACAGTCTCTTGGCATTCCTCAAAGACCAGGAGAGCATATATGAACAGCTTGAGCAACTGAAGGAGGAGGAGCCAAGCAAGAAAAACAAGTTTGAGCCAAGATATGCCAGAACCAAGTCAACCAAATCAAGCAACGACCAGGAAGGGTGTGTGGTCTGCGGTTATGGAAAACACAAGAGGAAGATCTATTTTTGCAGACAGTTCCGAACACTGAAACTAGCAGAGAAGAGAGCTGCAGTAAAAAAAGGAGCATGCAAGAGATATCTGGAGGTTCACGACGATGGCTCACAATGCAAACCTGGATTCCTGTGTGGATAACGAGGACTGCAATGATGCAAATACTCCTGAGCGTCACTTCTATCTGTGCCCCAATGCTGAGGCAAAGAAAAGCAGTGATGGTCAGAAGAGGAGCAGGTTTGGTCCGGAAGGGGATAAAGGCAGGAGGGAGTACACGGAGGAGCAGGAGGATTTCTTTGGTAGACTCTCACCTGAATTGGCAAACCAATGCCGAAATGTGTTTTCCAACACTCCATCCAGGGCTTTCAATACTGTCAAAGACCAACCAAGCCTTTTAGGGGAAAGCGGCTGCCAGTACTGATGATCCTTGCGTTACATCAAACGCTGGGCAGAAAATTGGAACATTAATTGATTTGGCTTCTGACACCAATTACATAACCCACAAAGCTGCAAGCAGACTGAACCTCAAAAATGAAAAAGTCACACTTGTCGTCCATGGAGTTGGGGGCATGGAGGTTTGTGTAGAGACAAAACGATACCTCCTCAAGATCAGAGTAAAGACACCCCAAGGCACTCTCAGAGCCTGGTGTGTTATGGACTTGACAGCATTGCAGAGATACATTAACATGTGGCACCAAGGCAACTCCAGAGATTGTTCCCAGATGTACCCCTGGATGAACTCCGGAGACCTAAAGAAATAAGTCTGCTCATTAGCCACAAAGAAGGTCAGCTAGCACCACAGAGGATCAGAGCTGTTGGAGACCTTGTGCTGTGGGACGGCCCACTGGGGAGAACAGTGGGAGGGACGCATCCTGAACTCTTTGAAGAACTCACCATGTCAGCCCACATGTCCAAGACACACTTAGCAAGTTCGATGAGAACAGCGGCTGTAAGATATGAGGAACAACTCACCAGCCAGGTTCCAGAGCGTTCGCTGGCAAAAAGTCAAGGCACCATCCAGCTCTGTGAGTCAAGCACTTCCGCCACCAACCAAGACTTTTTAAAGTGGTGGAGATGAGACAGCATTGGTGCAGGATGTGAGCCAAAGTGTGGGGGCTGACTCTGTGGGAACTGTCAGCCGGGTGGCAAAGAAATGACTCTTGCTGAGGAGCGAGAACTCCAAGTGGTAAAAGATGGTCTCACCTACATCACAGGAGACGCCCACAGCAAAGAACCACACTGGCATGCCAGATATCCATGGGTAGAGGATCCATACTCCCTGACGACCAATAAAAGGATTGTGGAGGCCACATTCCTCAGGACGGAAAAGCAACTGGCCAAAGAACCTGAATGGAAGGTTGCCTATACTGCTCAAGTCCACGACATGATTAATAGAAAAGCTGCAACCAAGTTATCCAGAGACACAGACATCAGCTGGCATTGGCCAGTATGGTATGTGAGTCACCTCATTGCTCCATATCCCCACTCTGTCACAACCCCTGTGAGACTTGTTTGGAACAGCAGTCAAAAGTTCAGAGGTGTGAGCCTGAACGACCTACTGATGAAAGGCCCAGATGTCCTCAACCAGATTTGTGCAGTGCTTCTGAGATTCAGGGGTGGAGTGCATGCTGCTTTGGGGTACATAAAGAAGATGTACAACTCAGTCTGGCTGGAAGAAAAGGAGATGCACCTGCATAGATTCTTTTGGCGTGATTCAGAGGACAAAGAGCTGGGGGAATATGCAATCACCAGGGTAAACATCGGTGAGAAGCCAGCAGGATGCATCGCACAGTTTACAATGCGTGAAACTGCCAACTAGGGCTGCAGCTATCGAATATTTTAGTAATCGATTATTCTACCGATTATTCCATCGATTAATCGAGTAATCGGATAAAACATACATTGCTTAATTGAAAAGTAATTATAAATAAACATGAGAAAATAACACATGTCAATTAACCAACAACCAATGAACAACAAATTTGTTTCCTTTTTTTGAAAAATCAACATTTTTTATTTAAAAAAATGCATGGAGTAGCAAACCATATTTTCTACCAAAAGTACCAATTTAGTTACTTTCCCATTGTTTATTAGTCTGTACTTGTACCATGAGAAATAACAATGTTGACAGATAAATTAAGTGAATTTATGTGCCATACATTCTTGGGTTTAAGTAAGCATTTACTTCACTTTCAGAACTACAAGTTTTTACCTTTGCAATTCAGGAACAACATAAGCTTGGAAACTTGGAACAAGCCCATGGATAGTTTCACACATTCTGGCTTTAAAAACAAATCCTGAGATGGGTTCTCTGCATAAATGTGTCCATCCGAGACTGTGATGGTTTACTGAAAAAAATATAAATAAAATAAAAATGACTATGGAACAATATGATAATAGAGTAAGTTCATTCACATTAAAGGGTAACTGAACCCCCTGTTTGAGCTACTGCACGATTTTGAAAAATGCTTTCAGACCATGGATTCTGAATTCTGTTTTAGAACCATTGTTTTTAAACATTCCGACATCAGCTGGCCGACATTCGGGAGGGAGGGGGGCGCGCGGTGTCTGTGAAGGAGGGGGCTAGCTGCTAGCTGTCACTGAGGAAGATCTGAATGACATGACTTCCTTGAAAAATCGAGTGACACAAAGTCTAACGGCACTGTCGCTACACAGTGAGCTCATATGCCACACAGATGGGTCGTCTGAGGTGGAGGACTTTTCTTGTTCTAAATTGTTGGCGGGTGTCTATCGTAGTGTTAGGAGACAGAGTAGCGCAAGTGAGCGAGCGGCTGTGTGTGTGTGTGTGTGAGCGAGGAGAGCGAGCGGTAGCGTGTGTCAATAAAGTGAAGCAATGAACGAGTCCAGGTCTGTCTGCCTGTCTGTCTGTCTGTCTGTCTGTGTCTGTGTGTGTGAGCGAGGAGAGCGAGCGGTAGCGTGTGTGTCAATAAAGAAGTGAAGCAATGAACGAGTCCGGGTGTGTGTGTGTGCGTGCGTGCGCACAAGCGAGATAATGCAGACACACTGCCGGTAGAAGTGAGGGTGTTAACCCCCGAAATAACATCCTTGGAGGGACAGTATAACAGTAGTATCGCAAGTCAAAAACATGCCGCGTCTGTCCGTTCTGTGGGTGACGTATGCGCCGGTTGTGTCACACTAAAAATGGTCCGTGCGGAAAACCGTGACCTCAGCTGTAAAATTAAATAAACGATGACTCGAGGCAAGAAAAATTCATCGATCATTTTTTGTAATCGAATTATTCGAATCAATCGATGAATCGTTTCAGCTCTACTGCCAACCTTCCTACTTTCACTCACCTCAAAGAGAAACGGCAGGTTATTCAAGAAGACAGCTACGTTGATGACATTCTCACGTCCCACAATGACTTAAACCAGCTGAAAACCATCACAGCAAATGTGCGACAGATTCTGAAAGCTGGAGGGTTCGAGCTCAAACCTTGGGTCTATTCTGAGCAAAGTGGGAGGAAAGAGTGCAGTGACAAGCTGGAAGAGGCTGTGGTCTTACCAAACCAGATGCGAGACGAGGATAATAAAGCACTTGATCTGGGATACATAGAAGAGGACAAACTCCATGTCATGGTAGGAATAAACTTCTCAAAGAGAAAGAAAAAGATGAGACTCGGCCAGGACCTTTTGCAGGAGCAGATAAGAGCCCAAACACCCAATCCCCTGACTCGGCGAGTACTACTGAGCCAAGTGTCAGGGCTGTATGATCCAGTCGGCCTGGTAACTCCCGTCAAGCAGAAGGGAGCTATCCTGGTACGTAGGGCATTCCAGGAGGTGAAGGGTGGAAGTGCACCTGTGACAAGCGCTCTCAGATGCACTCGGGAGGATGCAATAAAGCTCTTTCAGGAATATGGCCAACTTGCCAAAGTCAAGTTCACCAGAGCACTGACTACCCCAAGCTTTAAGGCCGTTTCAGACGGAACGCGTTTGTCGCCCCTGGCAATGCATTGTCAATGGAGAGGCGAGCGGGCAGAGAGAAGGCGCGGCGTTCTGTCAGGCGACACGACAAGCGGGCGCACTCCCGCTGAACTGTCGCTTCCGTGCTCGTCGAACGCTTGCGCGCGCTCGTAGGAGCCGTTGGAAAAGTTGAGAACTGTTTATCTTTTTGTCGCGGCGGTTGAAAAATCACAATCGCGCTCCTCCGCCCGTCACTTCACACGGGGAGCGCAAAGTGAAGCCGCGATGCCAGGCGACAACGCGAGCGGAATGTCGCCTACCGTCTGAAACGGCCTTTACTGGTGGTCCCCTGGCAATCACATTCTTTGATGGTAGCGAGCATACTTATGGAGCAGTGATGTACCTCAGATGGAGTTCAGACCAGGGCCCGGTCATCCGGCTGGTGGAGTCCAAAGCAAAACTAACTCCTTTGGATAAAGGAGGGGATGCTGTCAAAGCAGAAATGTGTGGGGCAGTGTTTGCCTCACGGCTGAAAATGTACTTTGAACTGCAAAGCCGAATCCAGATTCAGAGGTGGTACCATTTTGTCAATGGCCAGACCATCCTTGATGCAATACAGCGGGAAAGCTATGGCTAGCAGACATTCTTTGCCAATAGGATCGGGGAGATTCAAAGCAACACAAGGGTGCAGGACTGGTGGTGGATTCCTGGCCCGCAAAACATTGCGGACGTTATCACAAGAGGAGCCAGCCATCAAGACCTCGATGAGTACTCAGAGTGGCAAAAAGGTCCCAAGTTTCTAAGCTTGCCAGTGGAGGAGTGGCTAATCACATCAGCCAAAGAACTCGCAGCCACTGCCAGGGAGAAAGTCACAACACTTTAAAAGAAGCATTTGTTGCTGCGCTGACAAGAGCTCAGGCTAAGAAGCAGCAAGTGGAACACAAACTGAAACAGGAGGCACACACAGAACAAAGGAGGCCACCTGCAGGGTCAGTAATCCAAACGCTTATGGATATCAGGAGATACAGCTTTCTGAGGCGTCTGGTAAAGACAGTTGGATGGATCTGGAGAGCGGCAAAAAAGTTTGGCGAACGAAGTCAAGCCGCGGAAAGTCCAAAGTGGGAGGCAATCTGTTGGAGGGGCATATGCAGCATCTGAGGGATGGAGAGTGGTACACTGCATGTGCCAGAAAGAAGACCCCTGCCTGGTGCTGATGATGTTGGTGATGTGTTGTATGTCATGGTGGGTGATGCAGCATTCCCTCTAAAGCCCTATTTTATGAGACCCTTCCCTGGCCAGAATCTTCCCCACAAAAAGAGGGTCTTCAACTACCGCCTCTCTAGAGCGAGGATGGTCGTTGAAAATGCCTTTGGCATTCTGGCATCAAGGTGGCGGGTTTTTTATCACAGGATTAACCTGCACCCCAAGAATGTAGACAACCTCATTATGGCTGCATGCATTCTCCACAATTTCCTCCTTTCCCCAAATGAGAATACCAGGCTGCTGGAAGAGGCGGAAGAATTGGGGAGACACATGGCACCGACAAGGAACATGGGAGGAAACAGGGCTTCGAGAGAGGCTTGTGCGGTGAGGGAGTGCTTTGACACTTTCTTTACCTCCCCTGAAGGCACTGTGTCCTGGCAGGACAGGATGGTCTAATAACTGTACATAATTGTAAATAGTTGTGTTGTTATGTATTTTTTCATTGATGGATGTTGCTGTTTTCCCTGTATGATGCAAATAATTGTTAAAGTGTGGGTATTTATTACACTCTGCACATTCTTATGTTTGATGTTATGATTTATGTTTTGATGTAAATACAATATATTGTTTGTGTGTCAAAGGGCACCCCTGACATGAGTCTTGGCTCAGTGGGTCTCCCCTGTTAAAAAAAGGATGAAGGGGCGCCCTTAGCTCAGTTGGTAGGGCGTCCCCCCATGAGCCTCGGCCAGCAGCGGACCCGGGTTCGATTCCAGCCCGCGGTCGTTCTCTGCATGTCACTCCCCTCTCTGCCCCATTTCAACTCTGTCTCTACACTATCAATAAAGCATAAAAATGCAAAAAAAAAAAAAATAGTAAAAAATCTATTTTTTAAAAAAAACATTTGTTGTGCCAAATTCTTGTGAGCCCTTTCAAAAAAAAGTGTGTCATGACCTATGAAAAGAGGTTATGACATCAATTAAAGCAAGGTAGGTTGTAAGTGCAAGACATTCCCCACAGTATATTATATATTTCTATGAACATATAATATCATAGCAAAGCAATGGCTACGTCATTTAAGTGACTAAGGGTTAACATAGATATAACTGAACTTTAAATGATCTAATGGCTGATATACAGTATATAGCCACCAAAAAAAGTAAGGGACCAGTCTGGATTTTTCTAAAATCTTCATCTCTACATTACTTATTGAAAATGCTCTAAATGACAATATTCTTATTGTGAATGTGGTACAAATGTTGTCAGTAGTTTATAAAATAAAAACAATGTTCATTCTACTCAAACATATGCCTGTAAATAGTAAAACAATAGACACTGAACAATTGGCGTGGTCTCTTAATTTTTTTCCACGGCTGTATGCCTTTATACATACATTTTACTTTTAAATGCAAATAATCACCCTGCGATGAGAGGCTATTTAACAGTTTTAAGGGGTTTCAAAATGGATAACTGACTACACAATGAGCATTTTATCAATATTTACTGAAAATAGCCTAATTAGTTACTCACCATCCACTCCCACAACTTCTGATATGGTTTTCCAAGCCTTTTCTTTTTTAGTGTTGTCCTTATAAAAAGGATGTGTTGTGTCATAAATAATTCTGTGGTTTTCCACTTCGATGATCAGCCTCTGGTCCATTGTTTTCACCTCGCGAGGCCCCTTGACCTGTAACCTCTTGACAGGCTCCGCCTTTTATGACGTTTGGTCGATGTAGTTAAGAGAAATACAATCTGTTGCATACAGGGAATGTCTTATTTTGAAAATGTAGCGGATGTTTTATTGTTTTGTCGGCGCCTGTGTCCTGTCTCTCGACGTGTTCTGTGCTAAATTGATGCGATGAGCTCCGGCAGAAATAGAAGCAGTGTGTATTTCACCAGATAGCTGGAGCAGCAGCGGAGCAGAGAGACGGTGCAGCGGAGCTAGTGGACGCTCACGCACTGACTAAAGTAAAAACCAGACAGCTCCGCTGCCGTGCTGGAGCGGAGAAGGACTGGAGAGGCAGCCGGTGGAATTCGGCCTTTAAAAATAAAATCTTCATGACCAAAATACAAAAACAAACTAGAGCATAAGTATAGCAACACAAACAAAAGAAGCCTTTCAGATGGTAAAAACCCTCTCCGGATATGAACCCTGCCGCTTTCAGAGTGGAGGAAGTCCGCCACCAGCTCAGCCGGTGTAACTCAACCAAGGCCCCAGACTGAATTGGCAGAGCTTGTGGAACCACGTTGATTCACATCTGGCCAGTCACTATACAAACTTGCTATCACTATGTTTGAGAGTTGAAATGTTTCTGCCACCTCCCGCACCATCTTCTGACCTCTCCTTCCTGTTTGTTTGTATCCCTTCACTCCTCAGTACATAAAGGACTTTTACAACAAGACGGCCCTGGGTCGTAATGGGACGGGACTGAGCAAGGAGACCCTGACCCTCATGTACTCTCTCACTGTGTCTGTCTTTGCTATTGGAGGTCTGCTGGGCTCCCTCATCGTGGGCATTCTGGTCACTCGCTTTGGCAGGTAAAACAGTTGTTTCCACATCTTTTTCAAGGGGGATTCTTCATTCTAAACTAAAACTTTCATGTTTGTTTTTTTACAATCTCAGAGGATCTCAGGAATAGAGATTTGATGTTGCACATTTGTCTGGGGACAGCTATAAATTCATTTAAAAAAAGTTTGAGCTCCATCGGTCGACCTTGAAGCAAATCATCTACAAATGGAGAGCTTTAAGAATGACTTAACATCTGCCTAGAAGTGGACTTCCTTCAAAAATATCCTCAAGCGCCACAAGAGAAGTGATTTTTCAGGTAAAAGCCAACCCAAACATTACATCTGGAGATTTGCAGATCATTTACCACTACCATTATTCACTTGGGGGAAGGTTCTCATGGTGGTAGGCAGAGTTGCGTTTTTGCCCAAACATGGCGGTTTTGGTTATGACCAAACAGTTAAAGGAGCTGTAAGCGGAATGGCTCTTTTAGCTAACTTCCTGTCAGTTACTGCAGTTAGCAGTCCCCTCGCTCGTCCCTACGTCACCACATTAATGGTAAAGCAAGTTATCTAGCATCATCTCAGATCCATAAGTGTGATAAAACATGATAAAAACCATCAAAACAGACATTGGGAAGGATTTTTACCTGCTCCGCTATTGTAGGCGCATAAACATTCACCCATGTGTCGCTCTGGCGTGCACCGGCAGTGAGACCATGAGTGAGACGGGTGCGTACGGGTGTCGGTTTGTAGCGTTCTCTCTTGTGATTGGATAAAATTTCGGGATACTACATAAAGTTTAAATGCTTATTACATGCAGAGCAGCTGACTAAGAGATTGGCTTTATGAAACGCGCACATCGTGTGACAAGCAGTGTTGTTCTTTTTTGAGAGCAGAGGCTTCTTCAGCAACCCTCCATTGAAAGCCATGTTGACTGAGTTTTCTTATTATTGTGGAACCATCAGTGTTGGGAACGTTACTTTAAAAAAGTAATTAGTTATAGTTACTCACTACTTGTTCCAAAAAGTAACTGAGTTAGTAACTGAATTACTTTTTAATAGAAGTAACTAGTTGGGGGCGCCTTTAGCTCAGTTGGTAAGGCGTCCTCCTCCCGGGCCAGGCCCAGCAGCAGACCCGGGTTCGATTCCCACCCGCGGTCGTTCTCTGCATGTCACTCCCCTCTCTGCCCCATTTCACCTCTGTCTCTCTGCACTATCAAATAAAGCATAAAAATGCCCAAAAAATATCTTAAAAAAAAAAAAAAAAAAAAAGTAACTAGTTACCAGGGAAAGTAACTATTTGCGTTAGCCTACTGTAATAATTTAAAAAAAAGTTGCTATATGTCAAAAAATTTGGATCTTTCTGAGCAGTTTTCACAGGTCAGTTGAAATGAGTAGAACAGACAGGTAGGCCTACTTGTAGGCTACATAACCTTCAATATTTATTGCACATCAACAGACAGCAAGCGGTTTATCCTGCACTTCAAGTATTTTGTTCTCAACAAAAGTAGTAGAGGAAACTGCTGAATGTAGGCTACCGTGCTGATCTGCTATATCACTGGATTCACTTCAGGGGTGTCGGCTAAAACACCACTTAAGGCCAAAAACGTCAGACTATGAAGCATGAGACGATGAGAGGAGGAGTAAGGATTTATCCTATGTTTATATCCTTATTTAACATGCACAGCAGCATACAGATCCCAGGAAAAGAACAATAGCAATATTCGGCTCGTGATGACACGCTAAACAGCTGTTGCAACTGGCGAATCGCGGCCGTTTAATAATGTGCATAAATTATAATTTATAGAGATCGGGAAACTCCATGCATTTACTCACAAGGGCGATGCAAACAAACTCAGGGAGAGCACGTTTCAATCGTGGATTGATAGGTGGTTACTGCGGCAACTTGCACGCTCACACAATAGAGAGAGAAAGAAAAAGAAACTTCACCAAACAGGCACTCCGGCTGACTGACGTGACGGCGCTAACTGACAGTTATAATGTCATCCACACTGAATAAAACACAACTTAAAACACACCGGTCTCCTCACTAGCAGTTTGTGTAGTATGGAGCCAGGGGTGCGTTCGGATTACACAGTTTATTCAATCAATTCATAGTAACACACCGCATTTAACGTTCAGTAACGATAACGGCGTTGTAGCGACGGAAAAAGTAATTGGTTAGATTACCCTGTTACTGAAAAAAGAACGGCGTTACCTAACGATGTCCCAGATGCTGCAAGAGAGGTCTGCAAATCACTAGATGTAGTAATGTGTGGGTTTGCTTTTAACTGAAAAATAACTTTTCTTGTGGCGCTTATGGATATTTTTGAAGGAAGTCTACTTCTAGGCAGATGTTCAGTCACTCTTAAAGCTGAATGCTAAATGCTAAAATGTTGAATTGATAAACAAACATCTGTTATTTCATATAAAAAATACTGGTATTGATAAAAATGAATTAATTATGGTTAAAATAAATGAATTTCGAAAAGGCTCAAGGGGTTCACAAACTTTCAAGCAGCACTGTACATCTCATGGGTCTAGCATAAATTGAGGGAAAATTAATTTGTGTTTTTGGTGCCTGACACAAAATAAGGAATGGCAAGGTAAAAAGCCCATTTTGATAAAAAGGAGAAAAGCTGGGAGATTGTGTCAAGCTTAGCTCAGTAGCTTATTATACATACATGTTGGATACATACATGTTATTTAATTTGCCTAAACATAGGGTTTGTAATTTTTCAACATTGCACCCTATTTTGTCCCACTTCTCAAGAATCACTGACCTGTAACAGTTCTGAAATCAAATGGCTCTCGAAATTAGCCTCCCTGTCGGAATGGACCCATAGAGGAAAGCCATAGCAGGGTGTCCGCGGAGTCTTAAAAAGTCTTAAAAAGTCTTAAATTCATTTTTCTAAATTTAAGGCCTTAAAAAGTCTTAAATTCATTAAAAATGTGATATGCTGGTCTTAAATCCATTACTCAAAGGTCTTAAATTTGTCGGAGCAGGACTATTCATTGTTAGCCTATTTTTCTTCTGCGACTTTCCGAGAAGGAGCTACTTTCTAACTAACGGCTGATATAAAAGTCCGACACTAGAGGCAGTACGGCCGGTGTGTGGCTGTGATCCGCATATAAACGTAACATAGAAGAAGAATGTGTGTCCCCTGCCTCCGAATTTGAAGTCGGTCATGTTAAAGCAAGAAAGGGGAGAACGACCCAGCGAAATGCATGCCCAGCTTTTTTAAATTCAGTGAGGTGGAGGGAGGACGACAAATATCATGGCTGGCTTTATTCACCCCGCGACCACACACACTCCGTAGGTGTGCAACCACCCGCCCGCTGGCGATGTAGGTAGGCTACTGACCCAAACGCAACTCACACAGAAACAAACAGATTGATGTGTTTAGTAATTTTATTTATTTATCTATATTTATTAATTAATAGCTGCTCATCAGACGGTCACATTCAGGTCGCTTTGCTGTGAGCTCACAGAGTGAGACGCGAGTCTCTGCTTCTCTGTCTGTCGCTTTATTTCTCTCCACTCTGCCCTCGCTCTCTGACGGCTAGTTAAGAACTATTGACGATCGTCCCGTCAATCGCAGACAGTAGCCTACATTTCCATCACCATTCGGTACAACCCTTATACCCGCAGTTTATTAACCTGGCTGCCTGCAACAATATGAAGAAAATAAAACATTTCGCAAATTACCGCAGGTCCCGTGGGCATCCCCCAGTTATGCAAACCATACAGTAGCCTATGCTATGCCTACTTTACAGTAGCCTATTTCCCGATTTTGAAAGTGCAAAAACATTCACCTGTGGAACCAATTTTTAAATAGTTTCTGCCATAAGTTCTGAAAAATAAAGTTAATGGACTAAGTTTGTTGTTTATTGAATAAGTAGGCTAATTAAAATTTGAAAGACATTCTTCCCCATAAATTACCAGATTTTTGTATTTCATTCTAATACTGCATGCTGCAGCTAACACATTTTCTTTATTGATTAAACTGTTCTTGTGACTTGATTAATCAGAAAATGTCAATCAATTGATACAGCTCTATAATAAGGTTGAAAAGGTGGTAATGATGGGTTTTCACGTTGCCTTTACAGTGATCTTATATTTATTTGATGGTAAATGCGGGGGGACATTGTCTTCATTCAGACTGCTGAATTTTTTTTATTTTCTGTAATTAGTGCATTGAATATTTGATATTCAAACTTAATAAACCTCTACAGAGCATATAGGCTACTGTAGTGTAGTTAGTAGATTTATGTTGCCACGGTATTGGTGTTCATTAGAGGTCTTAAAATGTGCAGATACCCTGAGAGAGGCTTCTTTCTTCCTAGCTTCTGATATAAATGAGTATCACTTTATGTTCAATAAACAGACAAAGTAAACTTGAATGAGTCTCATTGAGTGACACACAAGCTATGCTTGGGTTGTAATACAGCTGGACCCCCCAAATATTGCCTATATGTATTGTGTTTTAGGTCTTAAATTTCATTCAAGGTGGTATTAAAAAGGTCTTAAAAAGTCTTAAATTTGACATGCTGAAACCTGCAGATACCCTGCATAGGTACAGTACAGAAAAACTGATTCCATAACTTTTGTGCCAACACCTTAGCGGTCTGGTTTGGACAAGGAAAGCAAGGGCAAGCTTTGTAAAATGATCCGTCGCAACAATATTTTTTTTCTTTTTCTTGTCAACTTTATTCCCGTTCTTTTCCCTTCAGCTGACCACAAATCTGTGCAAACCAGCTTGAGTGGTGCACTTGTCTTGATAGATTCCAATGGCGCCCTGGCTCAGGTGTTTTGCTAGCGTTTGCAGTGAGAAACATATTACTTAACTTCTCCATCCATTCCAGACCAAAAAAACCTTTGGTGGACCAGATGAAGTGTTCTGCTTTGGGCCTGATGACCTGCATCGTCATGGGTTCCTTTGAGAGTGACCATCTTAAGTGAGTTCGGCTAGCTGATACCTTTTCCTACCAGCTCTGTCCTTGGATCTCCAGTAGGATATCAT